>JACBWW010000050.1:394663-915932 GCA_020086605.1 Lanius collurio
GCGCCCCCTGCAGCCGCGGGGGAACCATCGCACCTGCCCTGCTCACCGGGAGCCGCCAGCGCCCCTTGCCGGCTGTGACTGGAACTGCACCAGAGGGGAAAGGGCCTGACAGCCGAGAGAGGCTGCACTGGGTTTGTGGTTCTGTTTGTTGTCACCACTGTAGTTATTGTTGTTTGTTTGCCTGTTTATATATCTGTATTTTAGTAAAGAACTGTTATTCCTATTCCTTATATCTTTGCCTGAAGGCCCCTTAATTTCAAATTTATAATAATTCAGAGAGACGGGGGTTGCATCCTTCACCTCAAGGGAGGCTCCTGTCTTCCTTAACAGACATCTGTCTTTTCAAACCATGACAATAGAGAAAATAACACATTTATTGACAATTAGATCCCTGCAAAGGAACTATTTGGGCAAAAGTGGGCTAAGCAGCAGCAGGTGTAGGGAATGGGAATACCTGCCTTCTGGTTCTGCCTTGCCCACAACTTGCAGAGCACCTTTTCACATCCCAAACTGGACAGTTGTCACTTGGTTTTGGGGTAGAGCACATTGCTTGCAGAGCTGTGTCCGTCAGGAAACTCTGCTGTCTCGCTTGTTCGTGCAACCATCAGCTGAGCCAGCCCTTCACAGTTATCCACTTCAAAGCAAAAGCCTTTAAAAATATTTCATTTTCTTAAATTACACATCAAATCCTGTTTGGAGAGGAGCTGTGCCTAGGGCTGGC
Source organism: Lanius collurio (assembly GCA_020086605.1). NCBI lineage: Eukaryota > Metazoa > Chordata > Aves > Passeriformes > Laniidae > Lanius > Lanius collurio. The sequence goes on from JACBWW010000050.1 coordinate 395,385, forward strand.
AACTGTCAGGAGCAGTTGCCCTTACTGCTGGGATAGTGGCAGAGGATTTGGGGCAGGTGGCACCATGACTTCAGGGTGGCACAAGAAGAACACTGAGATGCTATAGCAGGTCCAGAGAAGGGAACAGAGCTGGGGAAGGGTCTGGAGCACCAGGAGTGGCTGAGGGAGCTGGGGAGGGCTCAATCTGGAGAAAAGAAAGGTCATGGGGGACCTTCTGGCTCTCCATAATTCCCTGGGGAGGGGGAAGCCAGGTAGGCATCAGGCTCTGCTCACAGGGAGCAAGGGAAAGGACAAGAGGAAATGGGGTCTGTATACTGGGAAAAATTTCTTCATGGTAATGGTTGTCAAGACCTGGCACAGTTCAACTGCCCAGGGCAGTGGTGGAGTCCCCACCCCTGGAGGGATTTAAAAGCCATGTGGATGTGGCACCTGGGGCAGGGGTTACTGGGGGCTGTGGCACTCAGTCTAAAGGGTATTTTCCAACCTAGATGATTCCATGATTTTGTGATTCTAAAATTGCAGTGTTAGTTTGCAGAATCTCCATGTGTCCTCACCACAATCATGCTGCTGTGTCTAAAGCTTATTTTTATTTTTTTACAGTTTGAATCTCCTTAGACTCACACACTCTTCAGTGGCTAAATGGAGAGGGCAATAGGCCCTTGTGGCCAAACCTGTCCTGTAACCCATTAGTTCATCAGGCCTTGAGTTCTCCCCTCTGCCCAAGGCCAGACAAAACTGCTTTAGCTCTTGTAAGAGAATTTGGGGATGTTGGTGGCTCATGGCCCACCCTAGGCTGAGGGTGCAGTGCCTCCTGCCATGGTGTGTGCCCATGGCACAAGCTGGAGGTGTGGATCCCCCTCTGGGTTTCTGGAAACAGGATGCTGGATTTGGTGGGTCATTGCTTCAAGTGCTGTGGCTGCTTTGATTTTGTAGTGCTTTCTCCAAGCCCCCAGATCCATGTTCTCAGAAAAGACCTTTTACTTTCATAAAATTTGTTCCACCTTTCATGTGAAATATGCTGCTTGTGAGATCAGGCTCATGGTCTCCTTACAGACATGGCTAGCGCCAAAGACAATGCAGTAGCTTTGTATTCCTGGAGGAATACAAAGGTTGGGGGATACCAACCATATTCCTTTTTGTCAGCTGTCTCCAGCTCCCAGCTTTCCCTCCCTGCTTGTGCAAAGATTTTTTCCTGGGGAAAAGTAGATTTTGGTCTGAAAAGTCCTAAGTCTTTGGCATCTTAATTCCACTTTTCTGACAATTGGTTGGGTTTCTGGCCCATTTGTTGTCCTTGAGCTCAGCCCTCTGTCAATGGCTTCCCAGCCCTTTCCCAGCCCATTTCTTGCCTTTTGAATACCTGCGATATCCACAGATTGTGCCAGACCCCAGAAAACCCCCTCCAGTATTTTGATTTTCTACAAGCACTTTATATCCTGCCAATCCAATCCTACCAGTGCAAGGATGTCAGCTTGTAGGAGAAGAGCACATTCCTTTTCTGGTGTAAATCATCTGTAATGCTCCAGGCAGCCTCAATGGCTTTTAAACATGGTTGACATAAATAAACTCAGGATGATGGCCCTGCCAAGACATGCATTAGCCCCTCAGCAGCCTGCTTGTGGGATGGGAAGCTTTCAGCCATGGCTCCATGCCTGGCAGCTGCTGGATGACCTTAGCCTTGCTGTGTTGGGGAGGGAAGGGACAGGGGTGATAGTTGGACCCATCCCAAGCACTCGTGACACTTTCCCAGCCCAGCTTTGCTCATCTGCCCTGCAAATGCACTTCAAGTATTTTCATCTCTGCTGCTTTCCTGAGAGATGATGGTAGGGAAAGACCAATCAGAGGATATGCTCCAGGGCTACAAACCAGAAAATTGATGGTTTTGTCCAGTTTGGATGTAAAAATAGCATCCCACTTCCCCAATAAGAAATCAGTTCTTATTTAAGAGACGCTTCTTTTTGGAGGTTCTCACTGAGTATATTTATTTGCAATGTTTCGACTCCTCTGATGCTGCTCCATCTTCTAAATTGACATCAATGAAATCAAATATTCCTCATGTTCAATTTTTCAAGGTGTAATTTCAAATTGTATTTGCTTTGCCTTTGTACCTGGTTCATCCGCACCCCTAAGATTTCCTTTTTTCTCTTTTTATTTTTTTTTTCAGAGTAAAGCCACCGGCCAGCTCTGATTTATGCCCTTCTCCCCACAGGGGATTGAAGCTGTAGCTTGCTCACACTGTGCCAGCTCTCTGAAAACATACACAAGGTAGCAGGTAGGTACGAAAGTTTTGCACAGCCTTCACTGCACTTCTCTGAGATTTGGTACAGAGAATGTGTGCAGTCACAGGTGATGGAGAAGGCAAAACCATTTCCCAAGTGTCTCATTTTTATTTTGAGCAATTTGGCCTCTAACATCCTTGGACAGGAGGTGGGACATGGCCATGAGGTGCCGAGGGCAAGGGAGGCACTTTCCCACTGTCTAAAATCCCTTCTCCTGCAGGAGAGAGTGACCCAGATACTCCAGCACACTTTGTTTTATTCTCAAGCTAGAAGCACTTGCAGGATCTAAATAGTGCCTCCAGAGCTCAGTGTGGGCAAGGAGCCAGCAGTTACTCTAACTGAATGATGTGTGTGTGTATACATATATATATGTATAAAAAGCCCTCTGCTAAATCAGGGATGTATTCATCAGAGGTGTCCTTCTCCCAGAGCCAGCTCTTCTGCCTGCCCCAGAGCCTTGTTCTTTGTCAAGTCAGATCTTGGTTAGAGCTGGGGAAACTATTGATCTCTCCCTTCCCTAGGCTCCCAGAAGAGACATTTCTACTAGAGCAAGCCCTAGCTGCTCTTCAAGGAAGGTTCCTCCTTTGGGAAGAAGCAGGAGAGTGATTCTTCACCGTGGGGTTGACCCTTCCATAGGCAAGCCTGGGGAGATCCCAGTGTCTCACTGACCCAAATAGCCTGTCCTGCCTCGTGCTCAGTGCCTCTTAAACAATTTCAGCCAGATTCCCAGGAGACTGCTAATTGGTAGAAAAATCCCATTAAGCCCCCTAATGCTTAATGATTTTAATCTCTGAGCCAAGTGCTCTGTTACACTTTCCCCCACCCCACTAGCCCATAGCTGTACCCAGGCACTGTAGAAATAACAAATTTGGGAAGATCTTCAGGTGTTGATACACATTTGTTTAATCAGCTTTGTGTAAGCACAAAAAAAACCTGGCCACCAAATGCCTCAAGATTTGTGGTGGAAGTGGAGGCAGTGAAAGGCCCTGAGAGGTGATGCTGGAGCACCTGACCCTCCCAGCCGACCCAGGTCCCCACCTCTGTCCAACTCAGAGCCACACAAGAGATGACTAATGGGACTCATTCTATCACCATCTGCTGACCACTCCTGGCTTCAAGCAGAAAGGTGAAACTAGGTGTTTAAAACAAACAAACAAACAAACAAACAAACTAACTAACTAACTAACTAACTAACTAACTAACTAACTAACTAACTAACTAACAAACTAACTAACTAAAAGTAATAAAAGTAGGAGACTGAGTCACAGTAAGCTGACCTGGAAATAGCAGAGCATTTCCTGGAGCCCCAGCTAGATGGGGCCTGGGCAGGGGACCTGGCTGGTCCCAGGGAATCTGAGTTTCTTCTATGAAGCTGTATCATTGAAATTGAAAGTGAAGACATCCTATTTTTCCCTCTTTTATTAGAAGTGAAGTATTGCAAGGGTCAGTTTCTCTGAGAAGTTACACAGGAGCCCAGTAAGAAGAGTTCTCAGGTCCTAGAGCTTGAGAAGGAGCATTTGAGGAAGAGCCTGGCAAAACAACCCAGGCAAAGATACTTTTCCCTCCTGTAGCTGCTAATCCTGCTGCAATGGAGCAGGAGGGAACAAGCAGTGCCCATCAGGTGAGCAACATGAGGAGAAGTATAGGGAGCTGCTTCTTGAGTTGAAGTGCCACCAGCTCCTCCAAGCAGGGACTGGACCTACTTTTCTCTCTCTCTACTTCTACAGAGAAGCAATATAACTTATTGCTTGGAGATCTCCACTCTGGTATCTCAGGGAGAGCAGGAATGTTCTCAACACCATGCTGGATCTCACCTGAGGGCTGGGCAGCTGAGTGGGTGGACATGTTAAATACCTCCATGAGGTGTTCAACATCCAGGGCTGCTACCTGGAAATCTTAGAGGTCTTGGGGCTAATGAGGTAAGGGAAAACATCTAATGAGGTAAAAGCAAGATAGTTGGATGGGGCTTGGAGCAACCTGGTCTAGGGAATGGTGTCCCTGCCATGGGCAAGATTGTTGTGTTGTAGCAAGATGATCTTTAAGGTCTCTTCCAAATCATTCTGTGATTCTAAAAATGGATGAAGAAGAGGGCTTCACCTAAAGTAGATTTTTTGAACTCTATTCTGCAGGGCAGCACTGAAACAGTTTGCTTAGAAGCCCTAAGAGAAGGATTAAGCATCTCTAGTTAAGATGATTTTCTGTATATGTGATATTGAAGTGGAAAGTAAAAAGTCGTGCCTTTCCCTGTCTGGTGCGTTAGCTACCACCCCACAAACCAGCAAGAGCTGTATATGGTGTAGTGTGATTGAGGGGAGAGAGTTTTCCTCTTCCAGTGCAGTATTTTCCATGTTTTGAGGAAGAAATGTGTCAAAATGTGGATTTGCCAGGGGTCAGTGTAAAATGCCCCTCTGAATGCCAAGATTTATTTAAGCACAAACTAGGGGAGTTAACATCACTGTGGCTGGCTGGGAGAAAGCAATCAGAGCTACTTTGGCTGAAATGTCTCTCCTCTGGGATTTTTGAGGCTAATGGCTCTCCAGTTGGTGTAAGCTGACAGAACATGCCACCCACAGAAAGCAACATCAATTTATGGCACGAATCTGGCCCAGAGCTGGCGTTGTGTGGTTGTATACCAACTTCGATGAGAGTCTAAATATGAAGAGAGAAAATAAACTATTTGGCAAGCAAATGGGAGGGTATTCCAGATAGTCCCAACTGCTCCACTTTGAAGTGATTTTTGTTATCCTGGGCCCATGGATAGAGTCACACTGCAAAATGGTAGCAGCAAAAGGCAATATTTTCATTATTCTGCCATGGTTTTATGCAGCAGCCTGACAGGGAAATGGTGCGGCTCCCCCCATTGCACCAGTCAAGCAGTTAAATGAGCTGCCCAAGGTCACATGAGAGATGTGGGCTGTCACTGCTGGTGTTTAACACACAGCTTTCTTCAAAATGTGGGTGGAACATCCAAAATAGGACAGGCACCTTAATGTACATCCCTGGAGAGGTCCCAGTCCCCATCTCAGGGAAATCGGTGTCACTCAGTGCCTTTAAAAAACAATGAAGGGCAAATAAAACCCCAGCATATTTCCACACTTGTTTTCCAGTGCCCTAATTTCCCTGTGGAAGCATTTTGTTTGTTTTCATTTCCAAGCTGTTGTAGTGCACCAAAGGCAGTGGTTTTTATGTCCTAGCATGTGTCGTGCTGCTCCTTTGGGCTGACATGTGGCAGGATCACAACCCTACCAGGAGCAGAGGATTTATGGTTCCCAGTTCCCCATGGAGCAGAGAGAGGGGCCTTTGCCCAGCAGCTCTTCACTGGTCTTGGGCTGCCTCCACATGGGGCTGACCCCTGTTTGTCTGACCCAGGGCTTGCCTTTGCTGGCAAAGCATGTGAAGATGCTGACCTTGTCTGGGATCTGTGTTGGCTGAACTAGGACTGTGCAGGCAGAAAACATCCCACCTACAGAGAGCAGAAAGGCTGAGGGGAGGCTGGTGAGGGTGCAGGCCAACAGAGACACGGTAGGATTTCAGGTTCAAGGTGACACCAGAGGGATGTTACTGCAGCTGCATATCAGCGAAACCGGTCTCTTTGCAGACCCATTCCCAAGACCCCATTTTCCCCAAAAAGAAACATCAACCATGTCTTTGCACAAAGCAAAGGTGCCAGAAGCAAAGTTAAGTGTTTAAGCATCCCCAAACCAGCTTGTGTTGGGAAAACTGGATTTTCTGCTTTCCCTTGCCAATGAAAGACAGAGAAACGTCATCGCCTCAGGGAAGGCTTAAGCTCAATTAGGGGCTGTTGGATTTTCAGTGAAAATAGAAACCTTTGTGGAGCAGGGGCTGAGCAAGTTCTTCCTTGCCTGGCTCAAAGGTGGGCTCTCCACCAAACCCATGGGAAGCACCTCTGCCTGTGCTTCCTATTCCAGCCCTGAAACAGACTTATCTCAATCTTCTCCTGGGGCAAGACCTACAGTGGCTTTTGAAAATGCGTATTTCTGCAGAATCTAGGCTTTTCTGTTCCCAAATATTGATTTAGCAAATTTCTGCTGGTATAACCAAGATGCATCCAGTGGCTCAGGCTTACTGAAGAAAACTAGTTGATGCTGAAAAGGGAGAGAAAAAAAAGTGTTTCTGACCCAGGTTGCCTTTTCCAGAAACAATGGTGTTTCAGTGCAATAAGAGCTTGTGCCTTGGCCCTGGTTTATTTTCAGGGTTGTGATGGGCATTACTGACTTTCTCTGCACAGGGCATCTTGAAAATCTAGCCCTGCTTGGCTGGGCACTGGTGGCATCATGGAAGTGCTTGGATTGAGGGGTTATAAATACAAGAGGGCATGCTCATGTCAAAATCCAGAGATACCCTGGCTTTGTCTCAGGCTGATTTTTCAGTCTTCAGAGGTTGTTGGGTCTTCCCATAGCTGCTTTGGGCTCCCTAGTCCTGGATGGAGGTTCAGGTTAGGGTTAGGGTTAAGATTGGAGTTACTTGTGCTAAACATTCAGCGCAGCTGGGCTTCCTTAGCTCGGAAGACCTCTTGCAGCCCCCCAGACTTGCTGCCAGAAGGGATTTTGGAAGCCCAAGTGTGCAGAGGTGAGGATGCCCATTTTGGGCCAGTTGCCACTCAGATGCACAAAGATCAGCACAGTCATGACCCACTCCTACCCCTGGCCCCCATCACTGTGGTACCCAACTCACAGCAGCCTGGCAGGGAAAGGATGTGGCTCCCCCCATTGCACCCATCAAGCAGTTAAATGAGCTGCCCAAGGTCACATGAGAGATGTGGCTGTCACTGCTGGTGTTTAGCATGGAGCTAATTGATACCTTTGGCATTGCAAAGCTGCTGTTAAAAAGCATCAGAGAAGACAGGCAGGAGGTGAGAGCATCACAGTGAGTGGAAATGTTTTCTAAATAGAAGCAGAATCCCTTCTCCCTTTTTTAATAAAGTTGTAGGACTGGATTTCTCATTGACAGATTTCTTTATAGTTAGTGGAAGTAAAAGAAGGTATGTGGCACATTTTGGGAGGTGGCATTATCATAAAGACAGTGTGATGTCTCAGAGACCATAATAAATACTGCTAAATATTTAAGAGCTTATAAATGTTTTAAAAGAATCCCCGAGAAGTTATTGATGGAGTTTAATCTCGTGCTCAGGAAAACTCCTCCTCACTTTGGGTCATGAAGAGGAGATGCTTGAGATACAGGAAGCTAATGACAAAGACTGTGAAAAACGAGTCTCTATAGGGTGTAGTGATGAGAATGTGGCATCTACTTACATATAATGGCCCCCAGAAGAGCCATGGGTGCTGCAGTCCTGCCAGTGCTGCTTTGTCCTCCCAGCACAGCAGCCAAGAATCTGCAGTTTCAGTGTGTTTTGGGCAAGTGCGGGGCGTGGAGTTGTGTTGGTGACTCAGCCACCGCGGCACAGGACTGGGCTGGCAGGAGGTGCTGTCGCTGCCACACTGAGCCAGGGGCACTTGGCGCTGGGCACAACTTGCTCTCCTAGACCCCTCGCACCGAAGAAAGGTTTCGGCTGTTTGCTGTGATTTTAGCGGCTTGGATATCAGTGGAAGCTCCTCCGCTGTGTTACAGACGGGTGAGCAGGGATGCCGCAGCTTCCCGTGTCCAATATACCGCCCCGGGTGTTTTAAGTGAGATCCGTCCTGGCTCTGCCCCGGTGAAGTCGTACCCTCTGCGCTCTGCCGGTGCTGCTGAGCTCCAATGCCGTGCGGAGCCAAGCCGGAGCTCAGTCAGCCTCGCCCGGTCCGTCACGTCCTCCCAGAGGCTCATTACACCTCCCACTCCGTCGATCGATCCCTCCAGCTAATTACGCATTCAGATTTCAGCTGGGGATGAAATGAAACCAGGAGGCAGCCTCGCAGGGGCCCGCATTTCTTACTCATGTTGCAGACAGCAGAGCAAAGTCTCCCTCAAGCTCCTGACGAGCTTTTGTTCGATGGAGGGGGAAGGAATTTTACTTCTGGACATTTGCCGATGTATTCCCATTTAAGCAAAGGGGAAAGGGTGAGCTGCCATTCCACTCAGGCATTTCTCCCAGCTCTATCTCAGGCAGTGACACTCTCATTAAACTGCTCTGCAGTTTAGTCATGTCAATCAAATAAGAAAAAGTGATTCTTGCAATTCAGGATATAAAAACAACACATCATTAACAAAAGCCTCAGCTCCTGCCTCTTTATCCCTCTTTACTTAGAGAACTCCATCCTTTCATCTCAAATCCCTTGCTCTGGGATGCAGTAGCCTTCAGTGCTGCTCCTTTACAAGGACTACAGTGGCTAATCAAAGAGCAACCTGCTGAGATTTTTAATTGCTCAAGTTTTCTTAAGAACCAAGCCAAAGAGTTTCATGCTTGATAGCAGAGTCCTCTTTCATTGTTTTCCACCAGAAATGGTTTTTACCCAGCTGTTGGTTGGGATATTAACTCTCTTCAATAACACATGCACATAGGATCTAAGGAAAATTTAATTAGACAAAAAGGGAAGAATAGTGGGGATTTGCTGTTTTTCAGGATTCAGGCTGTTAAGAAAAACAGAAGCAGTGTTTTTCTGTGCAAGTCCAGGTCCTGGGCATTGTTTGAAATGAGGTAGGTGGAGAAACTCCGTGGCCAAAGAGGTTTAAAATATCTGAAGTACCAGAACTCCCTATGAGAGGGCCACATCTGAATGACATCTCACAAATCTCTTCCTCCCAAAGAAAGTGGAAGTGGACCTGGAGCAGGCCATCACCCCATAAATCCATGTGCAGGAGAGGAGGCAGTCTGGATACAGGCGGATGACACAGATTTGATTAGAACCATCTATTTGCCATCAGATGCTTCATAGTACCCAAAAAATAGCTGTAAAAAAAAGCCAAGTACCTGTGACTGAGTCAGATAAAGTCCTGTGTTTGGGAGGCTGGGGGGGAAGCGTGGTGGTTACCCAACCTGCTGCCTCTGAGCCCCGCTCTGAATATCCTCATGGACCCCATACTCCACATTGCTGGACCTAGTGGGCACCGTGCATCCAGAAGGGGGGAAGGAAGGCCAAAATCTTCCTCTGCAAGAGTACGAAGGCCCTAATGAAGTTCTGCTACTTGCAGGCTGATAAGCAGAGGTGGAAAGGGGAATTGAGGGGTCATCCAACCCTGGAGATGAAACTGTTTGTAGAGCTGGGCAGAAATAAAACTGTGGTTGATGAGCAAGGCTTTGTGATTGAAGATAGAAGTTTGCACATGAAAAGAATGGATTGTGGAGAAATTCAGAACCTTTAAAAGGCAGGGAAAAAATGTCTAAAGTGCAAAAATAGGGGATGTGAGCAATTCCAGAGGGGCCTTTTCTTCTACAATTAAAGAAAAATGAATGAAATAAAATAAAACAGAGGGAAAAAAAATCAGTGTCAAAACACAGCACTTTAATCAACCATTGTACCCCACCAAAACCCTCATTTATTTGAAGAAATCATCAGAACAATCCTCTAATTCTCACATATCCACAGGACAGTACAAGCCCTTTCCTCTGCAGAACCTGCAAAGAAACTAATCTCAGCACCTTCCTTTCAAATCCAGCTATTTGTTGGCTCCGTCTCCAACTCTGAAACACCATGACAGAGAACCTGGAGCCTCTGGCCTTGTCTGGTGATGCCTTTAGTCTCAGTATTTTACTCAAGACCATCTTCAAAATGAACTATATTTTTTTGATTGAAACAATTGTTTTCTACTTTGCTCTACAGAGCTGCCTTTTAGTTTTCAAGCTCTGGATATGGTTGTATTAGGGCTCTCTGAGCTGGGGCCACATGGGGAAGTGATTTAATTGTCAAAGCAAGCAAAAGCATGTTGTCTGGCAGAGTGCCAGTATGGGCTTTGGCATGTTAGCAGAGCTGCATGGATTAGGTTTTGCTTTTGACATTGGTGCCTCGGCTCTTGTCCTTTGGGTGGCACCGCTTGCATGGGAAGGAAGGAGGAGGCAAACTGTGAGGAGACCAAGATGGAGGAGATGCACTTTAGGCAGCAGATCCCACTGCTGGGTATTCGTGCTGCTTGGCGTGTCCCAGCACTTTGCACTGAGATCCAAAGCCAGTGCGGGGATGTCTCAGAGGTTCCTCTCCTAAGCTGGCTGCAGGGCAGGAGAGTTAAGCAGTGGCCCATGCTCAGTGCTTCTCTGAGTGGCAGTAAGAAATGAAAGCGAACTGGCTGGAGTTTGGTGTGTGAGTAGGTGGGCTCCCTGCATTGAACAATGGTGGGGGTTTAGTGTGGCTTTGATGCAGGACTTTGTTCTGAATCTTGTTTTTCTTCAATTATTAAGACGTTTTGCATGGGCTCTGTTTTTTCTTCTCCTTAGGCTATAAATGGAGTTTCATTTTGGGTTAAAGGTCACCAGTATTTGTGCCAAGCTTTAGAAACAACCTCTGCCCTCTCTGTTCTTCTGTCTTTCCTCCCCTCCACAATACCATCCCAAACTTTTTCTTATAGCCAAATAAAGCTAGGAAAAACAACTTAAATTTGTGACTCAGAACACCTCTCAAAGTGCAGCTGATACCACAAATAACTCTGAGTGTTTTCAGGACTATGTGGGTGTTTGTCTCAATCCCTTGGTTGGAATGGCTGTACATAACTGTGTCTCACCTACTTTTTTGTTATATGTTATACATCTTGGGCAAAGTATTAATTTATATGTATAATATTCATTTTGTATACACAGACGCAATTCAGCCTCATTTGGGGAGCCCCAGTGATCCAGTATTTTAACTGGCAGATGAAGTGGGGAGTTCTGTTGCAGTAAGTTCAGCTCCTCACAAGGTTCAGTGGTGGGATGCACTTAAGATAGAAGTTGTAAGAAGAATCCCAGCTTTCTGGGATCCCAAGGATAATGTTGAGTCTTAAATCCATATGACTGATGGTAAAAATAACCCAATGGGAATCTTTCCCCCACTAGAAGAGACTTCCACATAATTAACTAATCTCCTAGTCAGGCAAAAATACTATGGGAAAAGGTTGGCTTTTGTTCTGAATAACACATGGTAAAATCCACACTGAGAAAAATGATGGTTGACACACAATGGTGTGTCTACAGTGACATACACATGCAAATATTGTACTTTATTTTGGCTTAATTAGTGCCATTTGTTAAAGAGATAAATTGTCTCTCTCCATGTTAAGCAAAAAATCCTCCTACTAGGTTCTCAAAGCCCAAATATTTGTCTGAATGATGAAGACAATATTTTTGCACTAATTCAGCTGTTTGAAATGCATCATTTACAGGGCAGAGCACTGTTTTGGTTGGACTCTATAGCACAGAGCTAGAAGAGTAACAGATTTTGGTTGAGATTCCTATGGATTCACAAGATTATACTTTTAGACTTTGGGAGAGGTGTTTGTCAAACAAAAATAATCATGGATATAGAAGCTAAATTCTGTGTCCTTTCCTCATGGAAGTCTCATTTGTCCCTATCAGTATCTCAATGTCCCTATCTCAAGTATTGTATTCTGGGAGCTCTACAGGATGCATGCATAGAAAATTTCCACATCAAGCCACCCTTTCTGAGCTAAAACCTGTCTTCCTGAAAGATGTCTGAGTGTTCATTTACAGCCTTCATGTGACAGAGAAGCCAGCAGCTACCCAGGCACTTTCTCCTAGTACTTGATTACCTTCACTTGAACCTACACAAAATATTTGTATTTTGAAGTGGTGCGGAATCCACTCTTGGCATCTCATCAGTCCTTATTCTGCTGAATAAAGCTGCCCACTTTCATCACACATCACATATCCCTCCCCCAAGCAGATCAAGTCACTCCTTAGCATCTTTAAAGATGCATATAGACTTAGCCTCCCTAATCTCCTGCCACAAAGCCTGGCTTCCAAAACTAAAGTAATTCTTGTCACTGTTCCTCAGAGAAGGGTTTTGCTAATGCTGTACATGAAAATAATACAACCTTTCTTCTTCTGCTTGGTATTCCCCTGCTCATATCTACAAGGATCACATTTGCCGAATGCAAACCACACAGAGTTTGCAATCAGCAGGTTGTGCACAATCTCCCCGTGGTCCTTGACACCGCCGCTGTTTGGCAGAAGACATTTGCCTATTGTTTATATTTGACGTGTGTTCTTCCTCGATGGACATATGACTTTGCCTTTGACTTCACTGTTGAATAAGCCCTTTTTATCAAATAACCTGAGTCAGACAGCACAACTGACTCATTACCACCAGGAACTGCTATTCTGTCCACTTTGAGGTCTTGGCCACTTTCTACCATCAGGGATAATATATTTATTTTCCCATCTTTGATAAAGATATTGAACAGTACTGAGCAAAAAGAAAATCTCATTGCGAGTCAGTAAGAACACGCATTGCATACTAATATGTCACTGATCCCTATTTTCTAAAATACATTTTATTACTTGTTGTTAGTCCACTGAATAAGGGCCACACAGGTATCTTTAGTATTACTTAATCAAAATAAGACTAAATGTGAATTACAGAGATCTTTTTCATCAGTGGTTGCTTCCATCAACCAAGTCCCTGTAATGTAATTTAATAATTGTTTTTGTTTTTAATAGTTCCTCTTGATTCTTGTTGGCAATTTCTTTTTGCTTAGGGAATAGGATTTTTTTAAAAAAATCAAGCATATTGGTGGCCAGGACTACATTTTGCTGGCACTTATGAAATGGAGTAACAATGTGATCCTTTGCATCTAGAAAACCATCATTTTCTAACCTGATGCCCAACTCATTATGTTCTAGAAAAACAAGGTCTGATGCAGAAATACCCCAAGCTGATTTCAAATATTTTATACTTAGAAACTTATATACAGCTTTTAGAAACCCCAGAAATGCTTCTCCACTGGTAGCACAAGACCTTTGGTATCTGCTTCCCAGCCTTAAATCTCCTGTCAGACATAAAGGATGAGTCCTGTCTCTGCACTCCAAGAAGAGATATTAGAGGAGCTGATCTTTCTACTCCCATTTTTTTCAGTGGTCTGCAGTGGACACTTCACCCTCGCAGGACTCCTCTCCAGCCAAGTGAGCTGGTGTTTGCATTGGGATTTTGAGCTTTACCCAAACCATCAGTATTTATGGCATGTCAGACTGCCTTTGATGGAGACTGCCCTTTCTCCCTCCCTCCTTCTCTTCCTCCTTCCCTCCCTCTTGTCTTGCCTAAGCAGGCTGTAGCAGTGATTTTAGCATCCCCATCATCTGTATCATCACAGGGATGCTCGGTAATATCCATTATCTCACACGAACATTTCCTGTTCCTTCGACCTAGTATTAATCTAATGGTTGGGTACTCCGGTATCTCCATTAAGTGCCTGCATTTTTGTTGACTTTTGTACCTGGCTGTAGCCGCTTGGCTCTATCTCCTCCGTGGTCAGAGGAAATGGAAGTGCTGCAGCGGCTGCAGACTCGCAGACCCGAGGGCGAGTAGCAGCGGACAAACAGCGCCAGGACCGACGCCGGGGGCTGCGGGGGCGGGAGTGTGAAAAGGTGAGTGCAGAGCGGAGAACTCGGCCAATCCGAGGGAGACAGGCCCAAGGGACTGGGGACGGCTGCCAGGGATGGGGGACAGGTTCGGGAGCCCGGGCGGTCCCCGCCCGCGGCGCCTTCAGCACCACCGGCCGCGGACAGCGCCCGGCCCGGCCGCGGTCCCCGGGAGCGGAGTGGCGCCCCCAAACGCGCCCCGACCACCCCCATCGTCCCCGTCCCCACCCCGGGGTGCACCCTCAAGGCACCTCCCCCCCTTCTCGTCCCGCCCCGCCGCCACGGGTACTGACCGAACATCTGGATGTGCCCCTTGGTAATGGGGTTGAAGCTGCCGCAGGCCAGCAGGATAACGTGGGTCTTGGTGGTCTCGGTCATGATGCGGCCCTGCCCGGCCCCGCCGCGGTCTGTGGCTCGGTGCGGCTGCGGGAGGGAGGAGTGCGGAGGGATGGAGCGGGGGCGGGCGGGAGCGGGGGCGGCGCCGCGGCTGCGGGAGCGGGGCCGGGGCCGCCCCTCGTCAGCACGGCCCGGGCGTGCCCCCCGCGGGGTCGTACACACGCATGTGTGCGTGTACACTCGTGCACACCCCATGGGCACACATCCATCCCCGCGGCAGGGAGAGGGGCACACGCCTCGGCACAGATGTGCCCATGCTCACACACGCAGATGGACACACATCTGCATCCGCTCTATATATACACACACACACAAAGACGCGCAGCAGGGACACACTGGCATCCCCAGGACTGAGGAGATATAATAGGAGGTTTTAGCCTGCAGATGAGGAGGCTGACAGGTGACCTTATCACACCCTACAGCTCCCTGAAAGAGGGGTGTAAGCAGTTGGGGGGGACTCAGTATTTTCTCCCAGGCAACCAGCGACAAGACAAGGAGACATAGTCTTAGGCTGAAAGACATCAGGAGGAATTTTTTCACAGAAAGGGTGATCAGACATTGGAATGAGCTGCCCAGAGAGGCAGTGGAGTCGCAGTCCCTGGAGGTGTTTAACAAAAGACTGGACATGGTGTTTAGTGTGTTAATGTAGTTGACAAGGTGGTAATCAGTCATATCCTGAACTTGATGACCTCAGAGGTCTTTGCCAGCCTAATTGATTTTGTGACCTGCACAACTGAGGGCTCATGAGCAGCTGTGTGTGTTCTCCCCGTCCTGCTCAGGTGATCCCAGCCTGGGACCTGCACAGGCCTCCCAGCTGCTCCAGTCCCAGCACAACATTGCTGCAGCACCCTTTTCTGGGGTTCTATGAGGAAAACAATTTGGGAGCTTCAGCTTCACCCAAAACATGCATTCCATTGCCCGAAAGAGACCAACATCAAACAGATGCTATGCATTCATCAAAACCCAGTCTTTATGGCAAGATAAAGTAGTCCCAGGCTATCCAGCTGTCTAATTCTCTAAATTTCTCATTTTTAGGACTGCAGCATTGCTGTTCTCCACTAAAGAAGCTCCTTGCCCTGAGCAAGGGCCAGCAGAGCTCTCTCTGCTGACAGCCACTGAAGGAGAGCTGCAGGCAGCTTCCTTCAGCCCCTTCTTGAAGGCTGTCCTGGCCTTATCTCTGGCTCCTACACGCAGATTTCCCTCTCAGCAGGGAATTATTTGCCATCAACAGGTCTCCCTTTCTACCTTCATCTGTCTTCCTCCTCCTTAAGAGGACACTTGCCAGACACTCATTTTCGCCTTCTCACCTCAGAGGCTTTTAGGGAGGCTTTTATGCACAGCAGTGGGCTGTATTTCTCCTTGTCCTGTTAAGAATAATTACTCTCGATCCTTTGCTTGGAAATTTTCTCCCTCTTAGCTCAACCAGGTGCTGGGATACTCATCACCTTGAATGACATGAAGGAGCACAACCATAAGGGAATGAACCCAAGATGATGCTGAATCTGTTTGTTAAATCCTTGTTGTGGAGGCCCTGGCTCCACTCACACTCTCAGAAGCACACATTGATAACTAGGGGTGGTCTCTCTCACTGCACTGGGGTGTGGTAACACCTCTGGGGTTATATTTTTATCCTGATTTTTAATTCAGACTAAGATGGTGTTGAGGGAGAGAGATGCTGAGACAGCTGGTGTGCTCTGCCTCTTGTTCCCTGTTTTTCCACTTCACCTTCATTGTGATTCCCAGGGAGATGTGGGATATATTAACAGGGTGATCCTTTTTGGCATCAAGCTGGCTCAAAACCCACTGGTGTTTCATAGAATCATAGAATCATCAAATGGTTTGGATTGGAAGAGACCTGAAAGATCATCTCGTTCCAACCCTGTGTCATGGACGTAGACACTTTTCTTTAGACCAGGTTGCTCCAAGCCCCCTCCAGCCCGGCCTTGGACACTTCCCAGGGAGAGTTTGAGAGCTGACAGATGCCTTTGAATAAGCTTTGCAGGCTGGGGATAAGAAAGGAAACAGACAGAGATGCCAGAGTTTAAACAAGCTATTAAAAACTCCACACATATAGCACATGCAATGTGGAATGGGGAAAGCAGTTTACATGCATTGGCCAGAGGTTCTCATAGTCAGGAAAGGAAATAACAATAACAATAAAAATACTAGGAGAATACTCTCAAGTAGGAGAAAACAGATGTTGTTAAGGGTGTAAATGTCTGTCTGCAGGCAAAAATCCATCATGGAGTCTTGCTGTCTCACCAGCAGAAGACCAGGTGGGGAGCTTGCTGCTGCAAACACAAATTTCTTAGGTTCTTAGAGTTTTGCTCTCAGCTCCCATGACAGTGGGCTAGTAGCTGGCACAGATGTGGCTGAACTGCTGCATGATGGCTTGATTGATGGGAGAATGAGGTGTCCTAAAAGCATCAGTGTCACCTTTGCTTGTTGGGCTGAGCTGCAAGAAAGGTCGTGGGAGGCACATTCATCCCTTTCATTGGCTGCATGGGGAAAAGGTAATAAATAAATGAACAAAAACCATCAAGTGAGTTAGGGGACAGTGTTCCACCTTCCTCCTAGATCTGTATGGACATATGGTGATTCAATGGGATTAGATATTGGGGTTGTGTTGGGCTTTTTCCTGTGCTGCTCCTCCAAGCTTACCCTGAAAAGGAGAGACTTGTGACCTTAGGAAAAGAAGCGTCTCTGCAGTTTACCACTGGTGGTGTGCTCAGCATAACTCTGCCTTTAAAACTACAGGTCTTGTCAGCAGGGAAAGGAGCACTCCTCTCCTGCATGTACCCACCAAGGATGGTGTCCTACACCCTTCCCTTGGGGGTAGTACAACTGCACTGATATGGAAGATGGGGGGGGTGCCCTTTATGAGAAGCCTCTTCACTGATTCCTTTTTTATAGAAGAGGCTGGAGTTGATGTGAGACAGTTACATTTTTTGTTAATCCTAACCCTATTCCCTGCTAATTTTGCATAGGAAATTTTGCAGGGGAACATGTTTTCCCTTCTGTAGCTTATACAACCTGCAGCTGTAGGAGCATAAAATGCTGCTGTTGCAGAAGGCACAAATGGACAAAACTGCCTGTGGCCAAGTTCTCCCACTGCCTGGTGATGCCAAACACATCCTGCTGGTCCTGACAGCTCCTGCTATGCAGCTGAATCTCTCTGCCTACTTCATTTCACATGGGGGTTTGACCTTAAACACCACTGAAAGGTCAAGATCACCTGTCCAGACGTGGGTTATGCACTGCCTGGCAATAGTGGAGACAAGGTCTGGCCAGCACTGCCTGACCATGGTGAGGATGAGGTCTGGGCAGCCCCTTTGGTAGCTCTTCTGCTTTCCTGCTGCCTGCCGGGTGGTGAGTGATGTAGTAAATCAGCTGTCACTTAGCAACGCTGCTGGCTGGAGAGCCGCGACAGATTTTGGTGCGGGAGTGACGCCTGCAAGGCTGTGCAGTGGTTATTTCACCTTTTTTCCTCCTCAGCGTTTTCCAACCCAGCATGTATTTTCTTTTTCTTGCTGCTTTCCCTGAACATGTGGGTGCAGATTTCCCAAGGCTGAAGACAACAGCCCCAGCCACAGGAGCCATATGTTCCCTGCCAGCCCTCCTTGTGATTGTTGTGCAGCGCTAGAGCACCTCAAGACCCACAGTGGATTTGGACTCCAACCCAGCCCACGGTGGCAAGCAGCCATCTGCCATCTGCAGAGCTGATACATTAGGACACAAAGAGGGCAGAAGAATGATTATCTGGGGTTTATTCTCTGAGGAAGAAAACAGCATGGAGAAACACAGGGACCTCCCTACATGGGGAGCTCGTATCAGTGCTGCAAAATCATTGCCTGTGGGACTTGAGACCTGTTAAGCACACCTGAAATATGGCCTGTGGCTCACACCAAGGGTATTTCTGTACATGGATTTTTCCAGCTCTTCACTGTCTGCACAGCCAGGTGCCAAGATCAGAGGGCCATGCTGTTGTAGCGTGGGGAATCTTTACAACATGAATAAGACAGCGATGAACTTGGAAGGAAAGATGAAGTAGTATTTTTGTAGATGTTCAGGGATGATTTATTCCTCCAGCCACATGGCTGGAGTTGCCAGGCAGACTCCCAGTCATGGGACCCTGCTCTCTTCCCGGGCCCCAGGCACCCAAACCACCCAATCAGGAACAGGGGCACAAGTGACATGGGGACAGGGACAGACCCGTACCCTGCAGAGTCCCTCCCCTGGGGATTTCAGGGGAAGGCACTTCCACAATTCACCATTTCTTATTAAATAAAGAACATTGGAAAATACAGTTGGATAAACAACAAAACATTTTAAAAGGAAAGGAAGCCACTATCTTGAGTCCTCAAATGTCCAAACAGATTCTCTTCGGAGCATCAGAAGGGAGACAGAACTTGAGCACACTTCAGATGGAAACTGAGGAAGGGATTTCCCTTTTAGTACCTGTTGGAATCTTAGAAAATGACAGTTAATTTCTTCCCTCCCTCCTTTTCATCCCCCCCATCGGCATTGCAAAGGGATTAATGGCAAATGGAAAAGCCTGGTTTTGTGAGTGGAACCAGAAAGGGAGATTTGGGCTGGGCATATATGGGGGATAAAGGGACATGGGATAAAAGGGGAAGGTGGGATAGGGGAAAGGACAGGGATTATGGGGATATTGTCCAGCGTATCTACTACCTTTGACAGGAGCACCCCCAGGGCCTGTAACACATGCGGCCTGTGGGCCCTTCCTTCCTTGCACAATTTTAAATTCTACTCTTTCTCCTTCTTCTAAGCTTGTAACATCACTTTTGGGGTTCTTTTTTACAATAGCAGATTTATGGACAAAAATACTTTCTCCAGTATCGTTTTTCAACAGGAAACTGCAATTTTTCTTTACATTATACCACTTTACAGTTCCAAAAACCCTAGCTGTGATAACCTTTTCATTTTTCTGAGTTCCTTCCTTCTTGCTTTCTGAAAAAAAAGGGCAGGACTGATGGTCCTTTTTAAGCCTTTATTAAAAGTGATCAGCTCGGGTGGGAGCTCCGGGGTGGGAGCTCCGGCCAGCTTCGTTGCCCCCAGCTTCGACTTGGAGGAGGAGGAAATTCGGCTCTATCACTCCCTGTGATAGAGCCGGGCCTTCAAGCGTTCCTCACGAGGCGTGGCTGTATACCCAAGGGTATACGAAGGCCATGGTGGTAATTCGCTGTCCTCAGGGCAGTGGCTTCAATAGACTTTTTTGTTACGGTGACCTTTTTGGACAGCTCAAAAGCTGGCCAGGTAGTAATTGCCTATCGGGTAGCCTGGTTCATTTTTCTTAAAAGTTTGTTGGCTCGTTTTAAATTATTATTTTTAGGGGTTTTTTTACTCCCAAGGGTCTTTGCAGCTCTAGTTTGCATATTCAGCCCCTTTTCTTCTTTTTTTTTTTTTTTTTTTTTTTTTCTTCTGTCTTTTCCTTATCTACTACTCTCCAGGCAGGCCAGCTTCGGAAGGGGTAAGGGGGGGGTGGGTGGTCGTAAATTCTTGCCTTGGAATGCAAGCCTGATAAGAAGCTAGTTTCTTCACAACGACGTGTGGGTTTCTTTCTTAAACTGCAAGAGAGATCCTAACTTATAAAGCTACAGCAAAGCACAAAATTACATTCAAACAAAGCTACAATGTAGTACAAAATTACATTCAAACAAGGCTATAATGTAGTACAAAATAAATGGATAATTGTTAAATTGGTAATCTGGTCCCTTATTTATAACACTTTCACTTTCAGTTTTTCTCACGTCAGAGCTGCTGCAGCCGGG
This sequence comes from Lanius collurio, assembly GCA_020086605.1. NCBI lineage: Eukaryota > Metazoa > Chordata > Aves > Passeriformes > Laniidae > Lanius > Lanius collurio. The sequence continues at coordinate 415,313 of JACBWW010000050.1, forward strand.
ACCGCCAGGGCCGGGGCTGCCAGGGCGTTCCTGTCGCGGGGTCTGGACTCCTCGGGATCGCGTGTGGGGCCACGCGGGTCCGGTCTGGCCGTGCTGGTGCATGCTGACCCTGCCGGCTGCTGCACCTTCGGCCACCTCTGCACCACCACTCAGCGCTGTGCTCATTCTCCTCTGGAGCTCCGCATGACTGCTCCATGCTTTCTGGGTGTTCACGTGGCTGCATGGCCATGCCCTGTGAGGCCTTCGCGTGTGCGCAGCTTTGTACTGCTGCTGCTGCTGCTGCTGCTGTTGTCAGCTGTGTGCCCGTCGGCTAGCACGGCTCCCTTCTTGCCCCCACACCCCTCTGGCTCTGCTCGGCCTGGCTCACCACGGTCACCATAGCGACTGCCACAATCGCCGCTGCCTTTCTCAGCGCGGGCTCAGACCATCACTCACCACGTGGCACGGGGCCATCGCCAGGTCGCACCTCGGCCGCCACCGCCCTCGCTGCTGCCTCAGGGCGAACACCACTGTGCCCGCGCCACGGTGTCGCTCCTGGCTCTACTCCCGCCACCTCCGCTCTCCCTGCTGGCTCTGCTCCCGCCGTGCCTGGCCTCACTGGCTCTTCCACACGCGGGAGCTGTCTCGCCGCTGCCCGCAATGCACTCGGCGCCCACGGCCGGGGCCACGCGGTCTCCGGGGTGGCGGAGGAGCCCCCTGCAAAGCACGCGCTGCTCGACCACGTGGTCGCTGCTGAAACCGCAGCAGAACACAGCCGATATTGCTCAACAGTCTCTGAAATTGGGTAATATTCATGGAAATAGTCCTGCATCGGCATATTTTTTGATTCTGAAATTAACTGTGTCCAAACGTTCTTCCAAAAGTCCTTGGTAAGAATCAAATCCCAAGAAACATAGAAGTTTTTAAACAGCCATGCCAAAAAGTGTCTTAGTTCTTTCTGAGCTTGAATTAAGCTAAAATCTACATATTGCTGTTCCAGAACCTTTTTAAGTTTAAGGTAAATGTCTCTTTGGGGTTCAGACAGCCATGAGTCCTTCCATGAGTCCTCCATTGTTCAGAGATGGGACATCAAAACGAAAGCAAGAAGAGATATCAAGAGTTACTCACCAATTATCTTCTCCAGGGATCGTTTGCCAGCATTTCTCCACCATTTGTTGTAGTGAGGAATCCTTACAACATGTATAAGACAGCGATGAACTTGGAAGGAAAGATGAAGCGATATTTTTGAAGATGTTCAGGGATGATTTTATTCCTCCAGCCGCATGGCTGGAGTTCCCAGGCAGACCCCAGTCATGGGACCCTGCTCTCTTCCCGGGCCCTGGGCACCCCAAACCAACCAATCAGGAACAGGTATGGGGCACACGTGACGTGGGGACAGGGACAGACTTGTACCCTGCAGGGTCCCTCCCCTGGGGATTTCAGGGGAAGGGACTTCCACACCATGCAGCAGAAGGCAGGAAGATCATGGCTGTGTTCACTGGGGTGAGGGACAAGGACCCCTCAGTTCTTGCAGCACCTTGTCCCTTGTCTTGGGCTCAGGAGGAGGAAGGGAAACCTTCCAGTTTAGGGTTTTTAAACTTACAGTCTGAAAACTCTTCAAAAGAACCCAAATCTATCAGAGAAAAGGACAATTAGAGGGGCTTAAACCATTTGTGAACCCATCCTGGCACATTTTGGAGCCTTTTCTGAGCAGGGCTAAAAAGCAGATTCAGTTCTGCTCCCCACATGCCAGCCCTGTGACTCAAAGAAATTTTTATAATGCAACAATGTACTTCAAAAGAAAAAAAAAAAAAGAAAGAGGCTTTTCACTAAGAAGTAAGGAACGAAAGATCTTGAATAAGGGAGTTGCTCACTTGGTGGCCCAGTTGGAATAACACCCCTGGTTCCCACAAAAGATTTTTAATTTACACCCCTATTTTAAGATATAATCTGAATGTATCTAGCCAAAACTTGGGCTTCCAAACCCAGCCCATGGTAGGGAAAGGATTTGCAAACATAAGGAAGCCAGACTGAACTGGCAGATTGGGCCAGGCTGGACAGGGCAAGCTGAACCAGTTGCTCACGGGACAATGGCACAGGACAGTAAATCAAAGCACTCAAGGGTAGCTGCTATGGTGGGAGCCTGGTTGAGATGGAGGGAGCTGCCAAACCCACGGCGACCAGATCTGAGGCCGCATGTGGTGGGACAGCCTGGCCCAAAGGAAAAAATCTTCCATTTTGGATGATCCATAGTAGAAGCAGACATTCAAACAAGGAAGGAGTAAGCAAGGCTGAGGAGCAGTCAGTGAAAGACATGACTTATAACTGAGGTCTGAAAATTTATGAGTTGCATGGGGAGCTCTTCTCAGGGCTTGGTTCATCATACACTGAAAGAAGATGCCAAGGGGTGCCATGAAATAAAGCTTCTGGAGATCTATCAAGGCTGAGGACCTAACACCCTGGTTGTAACCTCTGCAAACTGACTCCAAGTGCTGTGCAGTGTTTCTGGGACACTGGACTGACATTTGAGGGTATCTCCTGGGGAAGGTCAGCCTGGGAACCTATTTCCCTCTTGCCCACATTCAACGACACCAGCTGAACACTAGCCACAGATGCAATTGACTTGGCAGCCCTTTTAATGCCTCTATTTTGAGGTTACAGCTCAGATCAATCTGCACGAGTGAGATCGGAGCTGGGTTCCTGGGATGGGGAGTGAGGCCAAGACACTCAGCATGGATCCCTGGGTATGGCTGCTTGCTCTCTCCCTTCCAACTGTGAGTTAGCTTTTAGTTAGTGTGAAAGGGTACTTCTGCCCAGAATGTGCAGCACTTATTCTCAAAAAATGAAAAGAAAATCCATTACTTTATGAATTATAAGGATTGGAAGGAATTTCTCTAAGAAATGAGCTTTATTTTAATTTTTTTTTTCTCTCTTCTGGGTGATATTTGCAAGAGGCTTAACAAACCTCTACACAGCTGAAATTCCTGAAGTTTTGCATACAGACTATATTTGGGGAAAAGAGGTTATTATTAGGTTAAGATGAGGCTTTTGTGACTAACAATTCAAGATTTAAGTAGGATTATCTGGGATGATAGCAAATACACTTTAATCATGATAACATAATTACTGATCAGGAAGAACAGAGGACAAAATTAGGGTTGTTTAGGTATCTTCATGCTTTGTTTCTTCCTCCAGATGCTGTCAAGTGCTAATTTCCCACATTCACAACATTTAGATTGAAATAATCATCAAACCTGCAAAGAATTTGATGTTTCATCATTCAGCTGTTGAGCTGATCATCTTTCCTTGATCCCAGATTTTCACCCCGAGCAGCAGGAGAATGTGATGTCTCAAAGACATAAATGCCAAAGTTTGGCTCAGACAGAGGGCAGCGTCACTGTCCAGTGTCACATCTGTGCATGAAAACAGGGGCAGAATATCCACACACAAAGGGAAGACCTTGGACTCAGTAAGCCTCACAGGATATCCCTGGACAATTAAAATGTTACTGTTAATGAAGAAAGATGGAAGCAGGCTCCACTTCTCTATTGTTGTCTTAAATGACCTTGAGGAAATCTCTTCTGTTCCCCTGACTATCTGTTGTGTGGGGATGGTCCTTGCTTTCCTCTTAGATGTGCTAAATCAGTGTTTTGAGAATAAACACATCCAAGGTCTGTAAAATGCTGAGCTTGTATGGTGACAGACACAGTCTGGTGACAGTCGCAGTAGTTAATGTAGGAAGGATGTAAAATGGATTCACATTTGGGATTACAAGACTTTCCCTCTGGAGAGCAGAACAGCTTCACTCCTGGGTATTTTGGCCACATTGTGGCTGAGCGTTGGGGTCATTCAATGGGTTCACAGTGTCTCAGGTCTACCCTCCTTCTCTGGGGACCAAATCCTTTCCCATGCTGTGATAGTAATAAAATGGTAGGCTAGTTATTGACCCATAAAAAAACCAAAGAAAATAATACAAGTTGATCTCTGTGAGAAATCTGCTTCTTTTATCACAAATCTCTTGGAACAAAAGTAAGGAGAGATTGACTTGGGGGTCCCCCTCTAATAGTAGGAAATTACCCCCTTGCTGTGTGCAACAAAAGGTTTGCATTAGAATTTCATAAGAAATAGAGCAATCAGCAGCAATGTCAAGCCCTCAAAAATGGCATGTGGGACAATCTGATGACAAATCTGGAGTTGTGAAAGAGCATTCTGAGACTCCAGAAGAGAAGGTATGGAAGAGAAACTATTGTACATACTATCCTAATGGACAGATCTATTTCAACAGTGCAGAAACTCAGAAGGAAGAAAAAGATCCCTCAATTCACAGGAAAAGCCCTGAAAAACAAGGAAAAGCCTGCACAGATTGTGACTTTCTTTGCTTCTCTGACTGGTAGATATTAAAGAGGAGTGAGAGAAGGTGAAGGGAGACCTTGTGACTGGGCAGGTTGTCCTGATGGACCACAGGTTTCCTCATGCAGCTGCCCTTAGGTGTGGCTCTGCTTGGCAATTTATATTGGCATTAAGCAGGTTAAATAAAACTGACAGTGACACCCAACAGATTCTCTTGAAAATACCCAGGGCTGCCTGTTCCCTGCTGTCCAAGACTCAGAAGTCATTTCTGCCCCATGGGAACCTCTCTGGTCCTTTGGAATGGCTCTGGAAGTGGTTTGGACTCAGACAAAGATAAACAAGACAGTCTCTGAGCTGATGCTGCCGCTCTTTGTGCCTGATGCAGCACAAGTGTGATGCCTCCATGGAGCACTTTGTGGTCTCCCGGATGAGAACTGTGCTCATCAAGAAAGGATACAGGAACTGGGATTGTTCACCTGGAGGAGAGAAGGCTTAGAGGTCGCCTAATTGTGACCTCCCAGTACCTGAAGGGAACTGTTAAAAACGGGACCGCGCTCCCGGTTCTAAAGTGATTTCAGCATTTATGTGGCCTAAAGCACAGGGGCCCGCGGGCAGAGCGCACGCCGATGGTCCGGGGAAAGGGGAGCAGGAGGGCTCCTGGTCAGCCATGAGCTGGATGCTGCAGAGCTGGCGCTGGATCTTCAGAGCAGGGGTGTTCTCGATGTCCAAGGTCAAGTGGCACACCTCACTGACCTGGATGCTCCCTTTTTATACTGTTTTTTGTCACTTTGGATTGGTCTATGTTTGGATCCTTCATTTGCATGAAGGATAAGGCACTGATTGGTTCTCAGGGGTTTTTGTCCAGGCTGGCTCATTGCTTGGGGTGGGGTGCACTTTCCTTAGGTGTAACACAGTAAATTGAGTACCATATTTCTTATAGCTACATTTTTAACCCCTATTATAATATAATAACTGAACTTTCTAACAGTGCATGTATTAATCTAAATTATTAACTATTTAACAATATTAATATGAACAGTTTAACAGTTTCTAACCTATTTTTGACAGAACTGACTGGAAAGATGGAGAGGGACTTTGGACAGGGGCCTGGAGTGACAGGACAAGGGGGGATGCCTTTATTATACTGACAGAGGGGAGGGTGAGATGGGATATTGGGAAGAAATTCTTTCCTGTGAGGGTGGTCAGGCCCTTGCACAGGGTACCCAGAGAAGCTGTGGCTGCCCCATCCCTGGAAGTGTTCCAGGCCACACTGGATGGGGCTTGGAGCAACCTGGGATAGTGAAGGGGTTGGAATGAGGTAAGCTCTAGCAGTTTGAAGCCATTCTCCTTTGTCTTGTCACTCCAGGCCCTTGTCCAAAGCCCCTCTCCATTTTTCTAGCTGGCCCCTTCAGGGAGACCACAATGGCCCTGAGCATGCTGGCTCAGGAGCAGAAGGATAAGGCTCCCAATCACACAGACAGTGTGAAGGGTCCATGGAGAGTCTTGGACAATGTGCCCTGAGAGATGCAACTTCTAAGAGCTGCATTTGTGCATTGATCCAGGAGATAAAATCTCAGAGTACAAACTCAGCCTGGTTTATCACAGGACAGGCTACAGGCAGGCAGGAGCAGCCTCAGTTTACTCAGTGCTGAACCAGCTTGCTCCTGCTCTGCAGCCGAGAGGCTGGAGGGATGGAGCTGAGCCCCAGGCCCTGCTGCAGCACCTGCCTGAGGTGCTGCACAGGATTCCATGGGAGGTTTGGCCACATCTCACCCAGCCCTGGTTGCACAGAAAGCAGGAAAACCATTCTGCAGCCTTGCAAGGCTCCTGTTTGAACATGTGGGGCCCTGAAAATAATTTCCTTAAACAGATTCTTTTTCCAACCTGAAAAAATGTGGAGGATTTATTTTCAAAACCTGATCTTTCATTTTGTCCTCAGGGTCACTTACAGACTCAAATAACACAACTTGCATTAGCCAGCCACCTTGTGCTCATCTGATCCCAAACTGTCCTCTACTTCACTTCTTCAGGCTGGCCCATGTGCTCAAATGGACACTGAACTCGGTGGGATTTTTCCTGCCATAAAAAGACAAGTTGGAGCACAAAGAAAATCACCAAGTCAGCAAGAGAAGTGAGAGCACATGGTATAAATAGTAGGAAAAGTGTACATGTTGAGCTGTGACAGAATGTTGTACCCAGGTGCAAGGTTACTGCCTGATGTGCCCATGTCCTGGCTCCATGCTGAGATAACCCTCTGGAGCACTGTATCCAGCTCCAGAGTCCCCAGCACAGGAAGGACCTGGAGCTGTTGGAGAGAGTCCAGACAAGGCTACCAAGATGATCAGAAGGATGGAGCAGCTTTGTTACAAGAAAAGGCTGAGAGAATTGGGGTCATTCAGCCTGGGGAAAAGAAGCTTCAATGTGACCTAACTGTGGCTTTGCAGTACTTGAGGGGAGCCTACAGCAAAGGTGGAGAAAGACGATTTGAAAGGGATGGAGTGACAGGACGAGGGAAGATGGCTTCCCACTGCCAGAGGGCAGGGTTGGATGGGGTGTTGAGCAGAAATTCCTCCCTGTGAGGGTGGTGAGGCCCTGGCACAGGTTGCCTCATCCTTGGAAGTATTCCAGGCCAGGTTGCACAGGGCTCAGAGCAACCTGGTTGAATGGAAGGTGTCCCTGCCCATGTCAGGGGGGTTAAAATGAGATGATCTTCAATGTCCATTCCCACCCAAAACATGCTGGGATTCTATGTGCCAATTCCTCGGCCGTGGGCCATATCCCTGGGCCATATCCCTGGTGCGGAACCCATCCCATGCCTGACCTTGCTCTTGTTACATCCCAGGCAGTGGGGCTGGTAGCATCAGGGGCTTTGGGTAATTTAGATGAGACACATTTAGGACATTTTGGAGTGATCTTTGGGGCCAGACACCCAAGCTGCCAAACCCTGGAAATCCCCCCTGTGGCAAGTAGGCAGGGAACAGGAGGTCTGATTTGTGACTCCCTCTTATCTTCCTATCTTGCCCAGGGAGGTGATGGAGGCACCATCTCTGGAGGAGTTCAAAAGGCATCTGGATGTGGAATTGGGTGACATGTTTACTGGCTTAGGGGTTACCATGGCAGTATGGCAGTGCTGGGTTGATGGTTGGACTTGATGATCCTAAAGGTCTCTTCCAACCCTCATGATTCTATTCTATAATTGTAAAATGGGTGTGATTCCTATTCATGCATTTATTTCTTACTGATGTATTTTTGTCCATGGTTAACTTCAGCTTGTAAATTATGAAGAGTAAAAGTCATTGAGTGATAATGGCCTTAATAAAAATAAGTTTCCTTTCTTTCCTTTTTTCCCTTCATTTGGTGTGTACTTCAGTAACACTGTTGATGGTAGGACTTGATGACCTTAAAAGTCTCTTCCAAGATTGATAGTGCTACAATTCTATGCGGGAAGTCCAAGCCTACATGCGCTGTTCCCGTTGAAACTTTCTTGTCACAAAAGTGTAAGGCCACTACCACCTTTGTGCTGACGGTCTGAGCCAGCAGTGTTCCCTTGTGGCCAAGAAGGCCAACACAACCCTGGGATGCATCAGGAAGAGCACTTCCCAGTGGTCAGGGAGGTGGTCCTGCCCCTCTGCTCAGCCCTAGTGAGGCATATCTGGAGTGCTGTGTCCAGATCTGGGTCCCTCAGGACAGGAGAGACCTGGAGCTCCTGGAGCAGGTCCCACAGCAGCTGCAGAGGTGAGGAAGGGCATGGAGCAGCTCTCTCACAAGGACAGGCTGAGGGACCTGGGGCTCTTCAGCCTTGAGAGGAGACCCAGCTGAGAGGGGATCTCATCCCTGTCTGCAGGGAAGGCTCAGAGCAATGACCAGGCTCTGCTTCCTGGGGCCCAGCAATGGGACAAGAGACCACGGGCAGAAATGGATGCCCAGGAAGTTCCACCTGAACATGGCAAAGAGCTACTTTCCTGTGCAGTGACCAAGCACCAGAACCGACACCAGAGAGGGTGTGGAATCTCCCTCACTGGGGATATTCCAGACCAGTCTGGACACAGTCCTGTGCCTTGTGCTCTCCGATGACCTTGCTTGAGCAGGGAGGTGGGACCAGATTAGCCCCTGTGGTCCCTTCCAACCTGCCCCGTTCTGTGTTTCTGTGATTCTGTGACTGGGGCTCCCGCCAGTGCCAGGGGCCTCTCGGCAAGCCGCCCCTCCGAGGGCCGAGAGGGGAGATGTGACAAAGCCGGCTGTCGCTGCTCGGGCCAGGCTGCAGATGCAGGCCCCGGGATGCGCCGCGGTTGCCGAGGCGACGCCCCGCTGCCCCCTCGGTTGCCAAGGCAGCGGAGGGGGAAGGGTTTGCCGATGGCGCCGCCGGAAGTGCCGGCGGGGGCGGGGCCTGGCCCGGAAGCGCAGTCTGCGCGGCAGGAGGGCCGCGGCGCCTCAGCCGGGCAGGAGAGTGGTGAGTGGACGCTGCCGGTGCCGGAGCGGCGAAGCCGGGGCTACCCGGGCCGCCGAGGGGCCGGAGCGGCGGGGCGCGGGCAGTCCTGCCTGACCGGAGCGCAGAGCGGGGACACCCCGCCCCTTCCTTCCCGCGGGCCCTGCACGGGAAGATGGCGGCGGCGGGAGGCGACGGCGCCGCCGCCGGCGCGGGGGCGGCGGGCCGGCCCGGGCTGTGAGAGCCGCGGCGGGACGGGCGGCGAGCGGCGGAGGATGAGCCTGCTGTGCGCGCAGTATCTCCGGTGAGTAACTCCGGAGCACGCGGCGGGCAGACGAGGCCGTGTCCGGGCGGCCCGGCGACGGCGGGGAGCGGGCGGACGTGGAGCCCTCAGGCCTCGCAGCGGCAGCGAGGGGCGCTGGGTGGTGAGCGGGACGTGGTTGGGGCGGTGCGGGGGACCCAGTCGCCGCACTCCCGAGCCCCGCGCGCGGGCGGGTTTGGTTGCCGCATGGCCCCGGCGCTCCCCAGCAAGGTCACACCGGTGCCTTGGAGCCGCGGGGAGGGTAGGAAAGTCCACTGGCTTCCCTGCCGCAATTCTCCATCGCTTCCCAAGGAGGTGGCGGGGTAGCCCGCCGTTACGGAGCGACCGCGAAGTTTGACCCCGGAGGTGGAGCGGGACCAGCGCACTCAGCCCTGGGAGGTGCTCTGGGAGAACGGGAGTAGCAGGAGTCGTGTCTCAGCCTTTGCCATCAGCTGGAAGTCCTCCGTCACGGCTGACACAGCCGGTCGGTACTGGGGCCGGTCAGCTGAGGGGTTGGGAGAGGAGTGAGGCTGCCAGGACTGTGCTTTGAAACAGATCCGTTCCCGAGTCCCTCAAGTCGACAGCACGAGATACCTCACGTTGATACGAGCAGAACTTTGATAGGCTTTTGGGTGAACTTATACCCAAATGCTCGTTCTCTAGTGTTTTTGGAAAGCAGCGTCGTGTGCTACAAATGGCTTTTCAGTAGCTGTAAAGTACTAAATGTCCGGATTGATCGTGTTGTGTCCCTTCCAGAGCACCTCATGGAAAAGGAGCAGGTATGCCAAAAGGGCGTGCACATTCCTTCTGAGGAGTTCTGGACTTGGGAAGGATTTAGGAGTGAATTCGATGAGGATTTTACATTTTGAAAGCACTTTCTATCCAAAGTTCTGAAACACTTTAGCGGCCTCTCCTTGCTGGTTCTCAAAATCTTTCCCTTCCTCCTCATCTTGTCTTTTATCTCGGCTTCCTTCTGTTAGTCCAGATCCTACCTCAAATTTATTTCTTCAACAAAGAAAAAAAAGTCATCTTTTTATCTAATAGTGAGTTTATGAACCTTTTTGTCTTCCACTGAGTACACCCATGCTGTCATAAAACTTCTTTATTGTTTCTTTCCTCTTACATTATGAAAAAGCTCCTAAATACCTTATTGTTAGCAATCTTCTACCAGTAAAAGACTTACTTACTTTTTTATTGTAGGATGTATCTTAATAATATTGTAACCTCTGGCTCCCTGTTCCTTCCTGTGACTGCACGTGTCCTTTTGCTGCTTTGTGTTGTGGGAGGCCCTACCACTGAAGTCACCCATGTCCCTACCCTGTTACCTTCCTGCACCACCAGGCTCTTCCTTAGCTTTCTACTGTGCCAAGCTGGAGATCCTACCTGCAAGCTGTGGGCAGGAATCACCTGTTTCTCCTCTCTTTGTTCCTCCCACACTTCAGCTCATCCTGTGTTCTTGCATTTTCCTGGCTGCTTTGTACTGTGCCAAAGCAACAGGACTGAAGCATGTGGGCACTAATGTGTTACAGGCAGTGACTCTGTCACCAAGAGTCTTATCTCTTTCTAAAACAACAGGACAGTCCCCCTTCCAGACTTATCAAGCTCTCTGTAGTCCATCACCTTCCTTCTGCCTCTAAAGACCACTTGGGTTTGTTCTCTGTGTAGAAGGTATGCTTGGGGAAGGTTTCCTTTAAAAGCTGTGAAATGCTTCTTACATCCAGAGAGTGTACATTTAAATTGTTTGATTTGCATAGGGCAGAAATGCAGCTGCAGATTACTGCAGCCCAAGCTCATAAAGGGTACTGGGAATAGAGCCTCAGACTCCTGGAGCCAGTTCTGTTAGTCCTCTGTCCTAAGGAGGAGGATACCCTCCTTTTTACTGGGGCAAGACAGGCTCAGTCCAACTGTAATGAGGAAGGAATAGACCAAAGTGTAACAATGGGAGAGGGCAACTTACTAAGTCATTGTGCCAAATGAAGACATGGAGCAATTAGTCTCTGCTGTCTTTATTGTCTTAACACTAAGGAGTGACAGAAAAGTTTCTGTGAGAAATGATTTTTCTGTGTATTTAAATTTTAGACAGAAGTGAGCCAGATTTCCAAGGTGAAAATGTAATGGTTGAATAACTAGCAAGAATCGAACTGCTGAAAAGATGAGCAGGGAAAAAGAGACTTTTAGCTGGACTACCTTAACTCTTCTATTTCTAGTTTCTTGCTTTCTGCATGTGTGTGAATCAGCTGTCCTTTAAAATGCTGTCCTTCAGTCAACCTATGAGAACTGAGGAGCACATGAGCCTCCTACAGAAGTCTTCCAGGAAGAGCAAATAAGACTACATGTACTGAGTCTTTTGAAAAGTTGCAGGAAAGTCTGTTTTTAAGTCATCTTCCTATGTTGCAACAGATTTTTTGGATTTTTGCTTTCCAAGTCTTATCCTTTTTAAGGTCACCTGTCAAGAGTATTGGAATATGTAGTCTCTGTAGTCATTCTTTGACTAAATTCTTGCTTCTCAAAGATTTGCATTGCAGCTGGTAAGGTGAGTAGACCTTGCAGAGGGTTCTTTTAGGAGATAGGAACCTAAAAGATATTTTAGGAAGCATGCACAGTTCAAGTCTCCCTGTTCGGGTGAACCTGTTCATAGTATCTGGCTGAAAATTTGTATCCATACTATTTGTGCTGCTTGGGGAATCTACAAGTACTCCCCATAAATCAAATTAACCTCTTGTGGCACTTGTCTTACAGTAAATGTTTCATGTATCCTTCTAGATAAAAAATAAGCCTCTTTTAAGGAAAACATCATTGATAGGATTTCTGACACAATACCACAGAAACTTCTGAGCACATCCATTTTATAAGCCAGTGTTGAGCTTTGGTCCATATTTGTTCACTTTTCACTTTAAAGAAATTATCTTCAATACCGATTTTATATATTAATGTTCAAAATGGAGTTAACTGAGATTCACAATTTTAGCAGTTTGACATATGACTGTCTCAATTGCATTTCAAAAAGATGTGAGCTCAGTTACCAGTTAAATGTGGCATTACCCTGGTAAATTGTGGCTTTTAGCACAAGCACAAATGTAGAATAAAAAGTGCTTGAATTACAGGGCTTGAACACTGCTTAGAAATTCCGGTGCTGATGAACCAGTAGGTAGTTTTCCTGTAGCCTTATGATGCGGCTATAACCAACCTCATTAAAGGTTTGACTGTTTTAATAATTCAAATTGTGGGTCTCTTCAAAGACTCATCAGTAGCTCCATTAACTTCTGCATCTGTTGTGTGTCTTCATGGTTGCTTCTTTGCTGTCTGCTGGCCCATGATGCACCTCTTGCTTTGTTTCTTCACTGTTAAAGGAGGAGGGTAGAGCAGAGGTAATTGCAGCCTTTGTGTGAGCATGTTCTGGTACTGATTCCTGGTCAGGATGATGTAGAGGTGATGCTTGTCTGTGCTGGAAAAGCACCAACCAGAATACTGTTTGAATGAGTGTCAGCAAGACTAAGTCAGTTATTATCTTGAGAGTATATGAAGGAAAAAGTTAGTAAGTGTAACCTGTTAATAGAGAGCCCTGTGCCCCTGCAATGGGCTTCCTGAAGTTGGCAGGATCACAAGGTAACCTTGGGCCAGAGGAGACCTCCGGAGGCCCCTTTCCAGCCTCCTGCTCACAGCAGGGACAGCTCTGAGGACAGACCAGGTGCCCAGATCTTGAAAACCTCCAGGGATGGAGACATCTTAGCCTTTTGGGGCAGCCTGTGCTACTGCTTGAATGTCCTCATGGTGGAAAAGATTTTCTGTACATCCAGTCTGAATCTCTCCTTCTTTAACTTATGCCCATTCTCTTGTCCTCCCACCACACGGAGAGCCTGGATTCATCTTCTCAATCCCCTCCCTGGAGGCATGTGGTAGCTGTGGGTGCCCCAGAGCCTTCCGTACTTCAGGCTGACCAAACCTGGCTCCCACAGCCTCTCCTCCAGTCCCAAATGCTCCAGCCCCAACTGCCCTGGAGGCCTTGCTCCAGCTGTTCCACGGCTTTCTTGATTTGTCTTGGTATCCAAACAAGACCAGTCAGTCTTGGAAAGTATTCCCTCCAGCATTTTTGTTTTCTGAAATGATTAATGCTCCTTTCATACACTGTTTACTCTTGAATTTTAAACAGGGGAGGTGTAGTGGGGCCTGCTTTCGCCTTCCAGGAGGCACCTCATAGCACGATGTTTTCTTTGGGGCAACATGAAGTCTCCCGTCTAGTTTTGTCTCTTTTTTTTTCTCTGTACGAGATGTCTCCACCATTTGATAACTAGAATTTCTGCTAATATTTAATATGAGCAACACTTCTTATTCTTCTTTGAGGGTGAGGGTAATGATTTAAAAAGCCAAAGATTGATGATGGCTGCTATTTACTTAGGATCAACCTGCTTTTTGTGGTGACCTATGAAGTAAAAAGAATCACAATAAAAAAAGTGTCAAACAGTTCCCCACTGAGCTTTCTGCTGAAGGAGATCATTCTTGTTGAGAGCCCCAAGACACACACCATACTCCTCAGGTCTCTGGGCAGCTATTACTTGCTCCCTTTTTCCTGTCATGGGCATCCGAATTATTGAGCATCCTCCTGCCACCAGGGGTCAACCTGTGCTAAAGTCTGGGTATACCTGGGATAATTTTTTGTTTTTCAGACCTAGATTCTTGAAGAAACAAGGCTTGTTCAAATGTGCTGAAGTTGGTTGATGCCATTATAACTTCGTGAAAGTTAGCTGGTAAGGTGATCATGTTTGGGTGATCCAAACGAGTGCGCCTGTTGCGAGAGAAGCAGGCAGTGCCCAGCTGGGATAAAACAGCACTTCCAGAACTTCTGCTCAGCTGTGGTATGCTCGTTTCTGTGCTGGGGTTTGAGCATGCTCCTCTGTAGGGAGGTAACAGCAGGGATGGGAGTGCCTGTGCAGGTTAGCGGGTGCTGGGCACGTTTTCTTCCTGGAGGGACTAGAGGGAAGGTGAACATGTGCCAGAGAGAAGAGGGCTCCAGTAACCGGACAACCTGACTCGCTTAGCACTTGGCAAAAGCTTGGCCGTAGAGACCAAGGATGGGTTTTAAACTTGAACAGATCTTGACGGAAGTTTCTCACTCTCCCTCACCCTTAACTCTGATTTGATGGCATGAGTTTATAACCAAGTGTAAAGTAAGCTGAACTGGGGAACCACACTAGGTTAAAACTGCTTTAGTTTTGTTTTTTACCCATGGGGTTTGGTCTGAGTTGGTTTCCTGCTCCCATTTATCATGTTACTACAGATGTGCTGACAAAAAGGGTGAAGTGGTGTACAACAGAATTGGAGCACTAATGGTTAAGAGCAGGGTGAGACTGCTGCTTGGAGTGATAGTGCTTGTTATCATTAAAGTGCTCACTGACCCAGAACCCTAGTAAATAGTGTCCTGTTTCCTAGAATATACTGTAGCTATATATAGAATATCATCCTTATAGAATGTACCTGGTATCACTGTCAACAAACTGTACCCCTCTTTCCAGTCTAGACTGACAGTCTCCCCTTGCTGCAGAACACAGTTTGTTGTGGATGCTGTTACTGCACTTTCTTTGTGCTCTGCTGTGAGGTTACTTGCACAACAGTATTCCAGTGACCTAGAAGTGCAGGTTAGTGTAAGTAAAGTTACAGCTGTATTTATTTATTTATTTTTGATTCATCTAGCAATTAGTTTTTGTTCTAACCTGCACATTCCTATGTAGTTTGATCATTATTGGAAAAGAGAAAGTTCTGTTGTGGCAGTAAAACCAGGTGATGCTTGTCTGAAGTGTTGATGAGGGAGTGCACCAAAGCATTTTGAGAAGGCTGCCCCCAACCCGGAGTATAGGGGTTGGAGGGTTTTTTATCCTCAGTTTCTTAATTTTAGTGCATTATAAGAATGTACATTTTCTTGGTGAATTATTTTAAGTATCTGTTTTATTTAAGTATTGAGTGTTAAGTATACTGTGATATTCTGGCTACTTGTAAAATCTGTTTCTTCTGTCCTAGGAAGTCCTAACAAGTAACCAATCATAGCTTGGTCCAGTGAGATGATTTTTGCATCTTAATAAACTGTTCTGGGCACTGAATTTTATCACAAACTTTTAAGTTAAGTGACTTAAAGCTACAGAAACTGAAGCTGCCCTGCTTTTTGGTTTGCCACATTGACTGTTGTGGGCATTTTCTGGTATCTTGGTGCTTCCTACTTGAGAAAGAAAGGTTGGGTTGATGGGAGAAGACAGTGACTTGATGGGATAAATGCCTTGGCATTTTCCCTGCCCTGCTCAACCAGCAAAAATTAGTATAGAAGAGAAGTAATTGGAGTTCAAGTGCATGGTGACTGGGGAAGGAAGAGATGATAATCTGCTGTAGGATCTGATTTTGTTGGATGAAGAGCTGCTAGGAGTTGTAGAGGTTTAAGAGTTCTTCATCACTGCTGTTAGATCTTGACAAAAGCAGCAGAGATTCACTCGGAGGAGCGGGATGGTAGAAGAGCAGTTAAAGAATGCAGCTGTAATTTGTAAGGAACATATGTGGGAGGACATTAGTTGCTTTCATTACTTTGAACTTGAGGATTGTCCTCATCTTACTGGAAAAACTGCACAGGTGGCTGTCAGGCAGGAGGGGAGTAAACCCACAGATTTTTATTTCTTAATATCATTTGCAGAGATGCATACTTTGGTCCTGTACTTTTTAATGTATTATGAGGGAGGTCATAGATTTCAGTGGTGTTTGGGAAAACACAGGTTTTGCTGTGCTCAGGAAGGGATATGGTATCTTATTTCTCCATCTTACTGCTGTGGACAGAATAGAGAAATAATGAATTGTTTGTTGTGAAGTGATGTGAGGACTCTGGGTCATACAGGATGGAGGGCTGGTGGCTTTGTTTGTGTGTGCCTGCTGAGCACTTGTGTTGTTACACTGGACAAGGTATTGCAGGAAGCATTACAGCTGTACTGAAGTCATCACCAGTTGCCACTTGTGCAGCCCTGCTCTGAGTCCTGCCTTTGGGGCACATTTCTAGACTTATGTGCCCACTGCTGCTCTTCCCATTTGAATATAAGATTAATTTTTGATTGTAAACTTGGGGACTTCCCAGATGACCAAATGAGGGAGAAATGGCTTAAACAGTGTTCTGAAGCTGAGTATTCTGAAGCTGAGTATTTAAAGTCCTCTGAGTTAAATCAAATCTGAACAAATCTGAACTTGTTCAGATCAATGTAATGCTATTAGTTGGGGTGGAATAAACTTTTTTGAGTAAAATTTGGCTTGATTTCTCTCCTTTCTGTATTCCAGTAGGACTTTTCTTGGATTATTCACATTGCCATCTACACTCAAGGGATTATCATAAGGAACCAGAAGGCTGAGGAGTCTCTGAATCTCTTGGGATTGTTACAGAGCTGAATGTCACTGATGGGACTCAAATCAGAGATACCCTTGAGGTACTTAGGAGTCCTACTAGAGTTAATATTCTCTTCCATCTTTAGGGAAAAGGAAGATAATATTTCTGAAAGTACTTACAATGTCCGTAATACATCAGGAGTCTATTTCTCATCTTTTAATTTCATTGTGTTTGGTGCTGAAATTGTCCTCTAGTGCTCAGCCTGATTGAACAGTTTTCTGCTTCATCTAATGGTGGCATGCATAAAGCTGATTTTTATTTCATTTCCTCCTCTCCTCTGAAGCATTATCTGTTTTAAGTCTGTGGGCCCTGCTTGTGGTACAGCTGAATTATCTCAGAACTACTCTCTAGCTGTTAGAAAATGAGAAATTAATTCCAAGTGTGGAACCTTTAAGACTGATTCTAACAAAATAGTGTGGGGAATATTTCTTGAACTACTTAAAGGAACCTCCAGCGGGGATTAGACTTTTTGTTTGTAAAACAGACCTTTTGGGCATCGAATGTCTTTATTTCAGACTTTGGTGTTTCATGATGCCTTGATTTAATTAAGAGGCCTCGAGAGTTGGTTGTGTTTGATCAAGCTACAGCAAAGGACAGTTTGTTGGAGCTGGCCTGTTATGGGCCTTCTGGACTCCCAGTAGTCTGTGCTGTGTTATTTACCACATCTTAACTTCCCTACATGTGAAGAATAAATGAATTTTTGATAAATCTGTTGGGAAGAACATTTTCTCCCTCTGTTTTATGATAGTTGTGTAAACTGTGTTACTGTTTGTTGCACTGAAATTCTCCTGGTATTTGATTTGCCATGTCCTGTGTTGGTCTCGCCATGATGTGAAGAGAGCATGTATCTACATGTTATTGCTATGTGTCAAATAGCCGTGACTGTGTGATAATCTTTTTTTAACCCAAACAACCTTTGACAGCTTTGGTTCCTGGCAATACTGGTTTTGGCAGGGTCTTTGGGGATTCCTGCTCTTAATTCAAGGTACCCTTGAGCTGTTATTAGGGGTCTTTAGAGCAGATTTTCCAAACTAGCCTAATAATAACTGAAAGTGGAAATGCTTATCCTCTGTACCTATGGAGAGGGGGAGAAGGAAGGATGGGACAAGACTTCTGGCTGTTTAAGTTGACTGTCTTGAAGTAGTGCAAATACTTGTCAATGACAGTGCCATGACCAAACTTCTGAGCAGAGAGACTTGATCAAGCCAGATATTTCCAGGAAAAAGCCAATTTATTGGTAAGAATAGTGTCCAAAGGATTTAAGCCACATTTATAAGTGTTGAAGAAAGATCCAGACCCACCAAAAGTGTATAAAAACATGAAAACTGTAGCAGCTCTTCAGAGCTTGAACATGCTGCTTCAGCTGCTAGTAAAATAAAGGAAATTTTATTTCAATTTTAAGAAAAAGGTGAGATTTCTAAATTAGTTAGATTGTAAATTAAATCATTAAAATATGCAGAGTAAGCTTGCAATAAAAATGTAGATGGTGTTTCAGTTTGTCTTAATACAGATAGGTGTAATTTTGAACATACATGTGAAATCTTTAACTAGAAAAGAAGGGATAAAATCCTTAATATGCATTGTTGACATACATTTGAATTATTACAGCAAGCCTTAATTTAGGAGCATGTCACATAGATTATGGCAGGGCATGAACATCTGGCAGGTTTTCCACCCAGCCTGAATATACACTGAGTATTTAATTTAGAAGATTTTTTTGTTTTGAGGTAAATGGTAGGAGATAAATGGGACTGGGGGACAAAGACAGCTGTAGGGGGTTGTAGCTTGCTCTGACTTCAGCTGAAGTACTCCTTTTCTGGTTTTGATAGCAAAGACTAAAATAATCTCTAACTCTTGAAAATACCGAGAAAAATATTTCCAGTGTGTTTCTAATAAAGATATCAAATGCTTGGTGATGCTGCTTGTGCAACTACAGACTATTTTGGTAGCTTCCATCATAGGTGGCCAGTCAGAAGTCAGCACTAAAAAAAGTGCTGTGTCTGCCTGCAGCATTACATTACGTGGTCAGAATTTGGGGATACTTATTCAAGATCAGTTAAAATTCTGTACTCTTTGATTAAGGATGGTTACAAAAATGTATCTTCTGTCCTATATAGCTGATTCTATCAATTCCTGAAATAATTCTTTGAGAACTGCTGTGCTGGAACATTAGGTGATGTGGGTCAAGAGTGTTTTGTCTTCAGAATGGACAGATCCAAAAGACATGAAGATCTTTGGGTCTTTAGGGACTCAGCTGCAGGAATTTTTTGTGTATAATTGGAAATGCTGTTGAACATAATGGATTTCAGATTTTGGTATTAAAGCAGCATGATTCACCTGGTTTCCCTGTTTTATTGTCAAATGCTGAAGCACAGTGCCAAAATTATTCTATTTTCAAACTTCTTTTGGATATGCTGGTATACTACACAAAACAAGTGATGATGAAGTCCAATCTGTAGTTGTTGCAAATTGGAACACTGGGGCTGTGTTGGCTTGTGCAGCCTGAGTAACACACAAGTGTTGAGTTAATAACTGGTAACTGTAGTCACATGGCAGATCTTTTGATAGCATTGTCTCTTCTTGCATAATATGCCTCAGAGATTCAGAAAATGTCTTCTCTGAGTGAAGACAGTCCCTACTCTTTCCCACCTTCCAAAAGAAGTAGTGAGTTGAGCAAGACTGGTGATGTTTGCCGCAGGATTTGGTGGGAGGAAGGAGCTGGAATGGGTGAACCCAAGCCACATGGCAATTCCCAATGGCAATGCCATGTGGGAACAGTTTAGAAGAGTGTCTGGGATGTTGCTTTGGGCTATGGAGGTTGATGCCTTAGGTTTTAACTTCTATATTTTTCAAATTCTATACTGCCTAGTGTGTAACTGAAGTTTCATGTGGCCTCTTAGTTACTGTTCTCTCATGCTGGTTAGACATAACAAAGCCTCTCTAGGTTTGCTTTTCAAGGACACCTTGTGTAAACTGAAGCTGGGGGGGGACAACAAACTTGGGGTAATTATATCATTAACTGAAATTATAATTGGATCCTGATATGCAAATGGACCAAACTTATAAAAGTGTGAAGAACCCGTGACCCAGCGTCCATCTTAGTTGTAGCCTTTTGACTGCCCAGGGTGTACCTTTGAATGCCCTTCAAATAAATACCTTCTTTTATTCTCTTATTTTTGTCTAGCCTCTGTTTTTAAATGCCTTGGCCACCCCAGGGCATCAGGGTGACTTGGTAAGACTTCAGAAGCAAGCAACTAAATGTCAGGAATAACATCAGGCTGATGGAATGGGCTGTATAACTTTTTGAGGTCCTTTCTGGCCTTACAATTTGATCTTCATGTGTTAATCCATTGCTACAAAGCCTTGTCCTCAGCCATTCCAGAAGGTAATGAGGTCTGATGTGACTGCTGAAAGGGAGACTGCGATGTGGAAAACTGCATTCACATTACTCTTTTCTACAGTTTATGTTTAGTAAAGGTCTGCTAAATCCTCATATTTTTCCATATATGATTCATAAAGCAGATACTGATTTGTAATCAGCTGAACATCATGTGAACTTCTCTGACACAGAACTAGAAAGTACTCTGTCTTTAGGTCTTGAGATTTAAATTTGAAATCAAACTGACTTTTTGTTTTTATAAAAATACTTAGGCGTCACAAGCAGATTTAACCTTGGAAGTTACAAGTTTGCTCAGATGCTTCCTCCTAACCAATCCATTAGTTTTTAAAATGGTAAGGGAGGTTTCTGGTTAACTGGTAGTACCTGGGAGTGCTGAGTGGGGCAATGGTGGCAGCGGATCTGTTCAGAGGCGGTTTGGGCCTGCTGGAACAGAGCTATGCAGGTCAGCTGGACTTGGGCCAGGGAGCTGCATCTCTTCAGCCAGGCTGGATTTCCTTCAAAACTGTTGGTGTTTGACAGGGCTCAAAAGCTTCAAGCTCTACCTTTCCCAGAGAGGACAGTTCTTATAGCAGTGTATCCATCTTCTTCCCTTCTTCTGTACTAGTAACATTTGCTAGATCCGAGCTGGCTGCATTGGTCATAGGTTTCTTCTTCCCCTGAACACAGAATAGAGTAACTTCCCATATTCCAGGAGTACCATGTGTTTTGGTGGTAGACTCGGGTATTGTAGCCAACAGCCCAACTGGATGAGCCGCTCCTGAACTGAGGAGAACCAGCAACAGAGAACTAAGCCAGAAATTATTTAAATATTTTCTAGTTGAAAAGTAAGTTTATCTCAGAACAGCGTTGCCTGTGTGTTTCTAATAGAGAATGGGGAGCAGCTAATAAGACTTCTGTAAATGATTGGCAGGGATGCACAGAGTACCCATTTAATTATCATAAATTGAGGTTATAATTCTCCCTGACTGGTGTTCAGCCGTCCGCTGATACTGTGCTTTCAGTGTGTGGTTTGCATTTAATTTCAAGATGGAGAATCAAAAATAATTTCTAAAATGCAGGTTGCAATTAGGATCATACCCAGATGTAATCTGAGTGTTTTTATCAAGGTTTGTCCGTACCATATGGTGTCCTTTCAAATCTCTTAATTAGGAAAAGCTGTTTAAAACTTTTGGGTATGTCATGTTTGTGCATAGATGTGTGTTTTGTGTGATGTTGACATGATTGAGAGTTTATAAAATGAATGGGATTGGCAAAAAGCAGCTTACAATTACTGAATGACCACAGTAATTTAAATATCAATAATTTGGCTTTAAGGCTTATGTTTTGGAAGGTGTTGGCTATCTGAGCATAGATGTTAGTATGAGGACTTGGGAGAGCACATGTTGAAAATGCTGTATTCCACTATATCTGTTATAGCTAACTAAGTACAAAAAACATATGAGGGATTACTTGTGCTTTATTTCTGCCACCTCTGATGGTACCGTACCGTCTAATGGATTTGCTCTTTATCCAGTTTAGCAGTGGACACAGTATCTCAAAATCTCAGTAACTGACTTGTTTTTAGTGTGCGTTTTTCTGTTGGAGTCATTCCAGCCTTACTGAGCATAAAGCTCAGCATTTGCCACTGTGTAAGGGGTAGTTTGAGGCAGGGATTGAGAGGAAGGGGTTCTGCAGGGAACACCAAAAATGAGCAAGGTATCTGAGTTTTATATCCCATGCTCTTAGTGGAGGTTGGAGACAGCAGGAAACTTGTAGAGCTGAAAGTCAGAATTTAGATGCCACAGTTGTTGCCCTCTTGATGCAAAGTGGAGTGGCCTTTCCAGAGGGAAATGTGTATCACTGCTCTTCTGCTCTGCAGGCAGGCAAGAGGACACATTTTATATGCATTGCAAGTGTGGCACTGGACTGACTGTAATTTCCTTCCTTTGAATTGGATTCTGTACACTTGTCTGGGAGATCCTGTGCAGTGTCCAGGGAGGGCTAGTATCTGCTGCCTGAGCTGATCGGGCTTTTGCAGGGCTGACTTTAAGAGCAGAACTTTCAGAAACTGATTTGATGGTACCCATCTGAAGCTGATCTCAATGCTCAGATTTTTGCATTTTCCATAATTCTGGAAATTGTTTTCATAGTGCAAAAGCTGTTGAAGGTTTTACCAAGTCAGGAACTGTAATATAGCAAATTACTGCTGGTGTTACTAAACATTATCACCACTGAGACCTGATAATGTGCGCTCTGATCAGGATGGGTTTGAAAGAGAAAAAAAGGGCATAGTTCAGGGGGGTTTTGTTGTTATTGCTCAGAAAATATTTTTTTTGCTTCTCCTTGCTCACTCTCAAAATGTGGGAATTGCCATGGCAAGTTCAGTTGCAAACCTCTCACATCCCTCTTAGGGCCATAGTCCTGAGAACTGGTAACCCTTCTATGTGCTTCCCCAAAGTTCCTTGTTGTGGGTAGTGAGGGAGCAGAGCTTTATGTTTTGGTGTCTGCCTTTCTTTAAGGGAGAGGGCTGTCAATGGCTGAGAGGATTGGAGGGCAATCTTGGAGTTTTTGTGCACTTGGACCTTTAAGATTGCCTAAGTTTTGAAAAATCTGCCTGTCTGAGGGATGGTGTAAAGATTGGAGGAGATACATAGATGGATTATGCATTTGGTCTTAAATGTTTTGCCTTTCACTTGTTCTCAGGTCAGCTGCAAAGCTGATGGATTGTCAGCCAGTGCAGTAAATGCAGCACTGTATGGATGTACCAGGGTGTTCCGTAGAAGTACTACTTTTTTACTGTTTGCTATTAGAAATTTTGTTTTGAATATATTCTATAACACAGGAAAATACATCAATGTCTTGAATCGCCACACATATTAAGTATTCTTATTACTTCCTAAGCAT
Organism: Lanius collurio; assembly: GCA_020086605.1. Classification (NCBI taxonomy): domain Eukaryota; kingdom Metazoa; phylum Chordata; class Aves; order Passeriformes; family Laniidae; genus Lanius; species Lanius collurio. Next base: position 438,057 of record JACBWW010000050.1, read on the forward strand.
GCCTTTTTTTATAGCTAATACTTATTACTATTACTAAACCAGAATTTTTTTATACTGAAAATAGTGTCAGGGTTTGTTGCTGTTACCCCCCAGGGAGGGCGAGATCACGACATGAAGCAGGTCAGAGATGCATAGCTCAGCCCCATGTAATGGAAAGCTTCTATTATAGTGTGGTTCGCAAATAGGAAATTACATTACTGGTCCAGATTAACCACCCACCAAGACTGACAAGTAAAATGGCAAATCACCCATTTCTAAATATTATTCTTAAAGAAAATAACTTCAGAAAGCTGAAGGATTTCTCAGGAAAACCTTCTCTGCCATAAGGATTATCTATGGAGCTACACTAAGCTCCTGGAAGGTAAACAAGGTAAAGATGACTAGAGTTTTTGTGCTTTTCTTTGTTGGGCAGCATCCATTCAGAGGTTATTTTTCTTCCTGTTGTCTTTAGTAAAATTCCAGATAACTAGTAGGTCAAGATGACGAGTTAAAGAGCAGCATAGTCAGTATTTTTTAAAAATTACTGTGAAAAACACAGTTGAGCTTTCCTGAGCTAGTCCTAACTCTGTATATTTATTGCCAGCTATTCTTGCTTGAATTGGAAGATATAGGTTGTTGGGTACATAGTTTTCAGGTTACTCTCCTTGCCTAAATTTTGGAGTTCTATGGCACAGATCCAGGCATACTGCTGATCCTGAACGACTGGACTCCATTTCTGAGGCATTTAGCTCATGTTCTGACTCCAGGTTGTTAAGGAGAAGGAGAGTGGAGGCAGTGGAATGCCAGAAGCCTGTGCAGTGTAGGAGATATATATTTCCCTCTCTATAGATTAAATCAAAGATGAAGAACATAAAAACTTCCCTTAGGAGAGCTTTTACCTTTGGGGCATGTAGTTTTAAAATTTTGGGACAAAGAAACTGACTTCCATGAAACTGGAGGAAGAAAATGAGTTTGAATGAAGCTGACTGCAAGGGTACTTCTATCCTTATCCAAGGAGGAGGATTGTCAGTTCTGATCAAGCTTGGAAAGAGTTGCTTTTGGTGGTAGCATTTTGAGGATGATTATTATGACTTGCTTCTAATAGAGGAGGAGGAGGGAAGATGAGATTAAGAAAAACTGTGTTCTGTGTCCCCATTTCTCAACATCCTTCTCGGCGAAGGTGAGAACATAAAAGCAATAGAGCAGGATTCCTTGTGGAGGGCATTCGTATTCAGGTGGTGACTGCTTTGCTTTAATACCTGCTTGCAGAAGCGTAGTTTGGGTTTGTGTTTTTATTTTGCTGGTGATGAAATACTTGTTTCTGTGGCTTTGATCTACAGCTATAATTTGATTAAACTGCAGGTCAAGGAGATTAGCTTGACTTCAGCTGCCTGTAAGAGGAATAATTAGATATAAACTAGTTAACACATAAAATTGACAATGAGATGGTTCTATTAAAGGTGTATTTCATTGGCGTGTGTGAGGTGTGTCCTTTCAAGGCACATGGAACATTTAATTCCATGACCCACAGCCTGAAGATCTCTCGCTACCTTGATAAGAGTTGACATCACCCAAACCTGCTGGCTTCCAAAGGAAGCAATTCCAAAATTTTATGCAAACTATAGTAATTTAAATTAGGTGGCAACACTTGAAATTTTGGAAAATTAAGAACTTGTTCTATAGAGGTAAAGCTGTTAAAGTTGTTAAACAGTACCTGTCCGATGCATGAGTAGGTAGAGTCTGTACACTAATTAATAAGTAAAATTTTCATTGGACGCGATACACCCCTGCAAAATCCTGATTCCATCCATTTGTCCTTTCAGGAAAAGATGTGTGGGGCTGTTAACTGGAGCTGTTGTCTGAAGCCTGTTGTATTCAGGTGATGTTGAATTAATGAGTGAAGGAAAAATCAAAGATGAAGTTTATCCACAAGTTCCCTACTACAGTTATTCAGGCATAACCATCTAGGTTTATGCATAATCCTAAGATTGCTATAAAAATATTTCCCTTTTACAGATCATAAAGATACAGTTATAGTCTACAAAACACTTCAGGGAAGTCAGAGTTATCTTTCAGAACCCAACTTTTAGCTGTAAAGGATTTGTAGCCAGAGAGTCTCTAAACTCCCTAAACAACCATCTCCCCTAAAAATGCTGTGGAGTATTTAGTGTCCCTGTTGTTAGTGTTTCTAACTGCTTCCAGCTGCCCTGAATCAGCACGGGTGTGCTTAAATACAGGCAAATAAAGGGAAAACCCATGCAGTATTAAAACCATTATAAATTTTTTGTTGAAGGTAACTGTTACTTTGAGGAGAATCTAATATGGTAGTTGCAGGGTGTTGCTTTGAAGCTCAGTCTGAGACTTGGCAAATGTTGAAATTATGAAATTAAAATACTGTGTGTTTGACTTAATATGCTAGTGTAGAAAATGTACCTTTCTATCCAAAGTGAAATATTTCCCACATTTATTCTGTATATTCTCTGTATTTTTCTCTTCCCTTTCAGAAGAATGAAAACTTTCTGGCAGTGCCCTTAATGAACCTTAGGATCAGGCACCTCCTGCTAAGGCACATTAGGCTTCAAGTACTTTTCATTGTGGTACAGTTTATGCACACACCTCCAGGAAAGAGAACTGCATGAGTATGAATTCCTGCTTGGAGTGAAACTCCTGACCATTGTTTTTTACTTTGCAGAATCACAGAACATATGATTGGATTCTGATGGCTTTTATAAACCCAGCTGCCTGGATTCATTGCCCATTTTAGTCCTGTAAATCCTTAATTACTTATGGGGCAGGGGTGGGGGGAGGTTGTATTACTGAGATTTGATGAGGGAACTGATACAGCTGCTGATGCTTAGGGTTGCCAGGGGAAAACCGGGTGGAGCTCCTCTTCAGGCAGGGTGAAAGCTAAGTGTTGAGTTTCATGTTGACTTTGTGAGGTCTGGGGTTTTCCACGTTTTTTGTAGAACTTGTCATGCCATAGCAGTTCATGCTTGGTGCATCCTGACTGTGAAAATGAGAGAGGTGTGGTGTAAGTGATGCTTGACTTTGACCTGTTGGACTTACAGAAATAGAGGATATTAGCTGGGTAACACAAAACTGCTGTTTTGAGAACTTGGGCTTGATTTTATTTGCTTGATAATTAAGCTTGTTAGCAAATCCCTGCTTCTATAGAATGGATATAGCCCTATTAGAGATGCAGGGTGGTGTGTGCAGAACTGAAAATTTGTGACTGAGTGCTTTGAATTATAGCAGAACTGAAGATTGATGTTGGAACAGAATTGGATTCCAATGGGGACAACAGTAAGATCCATTTGTTTAGTGATACACAAATGGAGTTGGAAGTCAGATGGCAACAAGAGGAAAACTTGAATAGAATAGTTAACCAAAGAGGTTGTATGATCTTTTCTTATGATTTCAACATTAATTTAAGCAAACTTGCTCTAGTGTTAAAGAGTAAGTGGGCTGCATGATCTTTGATGTACCTTTCAGTGTGATGGGTTAAACACTTCAAAATATGTATGAGAGAGACATTCCAATATTTGTGGGATTTTCTTTCTGTAGTGTTTAACAGCTTAAGGGAAACAGCTTGTTTTCTTTTTCTGCTTTGGGAAAACTTAATTGATGAAGAATGGTAAAAACTTGGAAGAGGGAAAATGAAATGTGTCTTTCTTGTCTTCCTTTGCTAAGTCCAGTGGTTCATTCCAGACTAAAAATGTAGCCTCTGAGTTCCAGCAAAACAGAGTTTTATATACTCTCAGGTTCTTAAGAGAAGAAAAGTTTATTTTGTCTTCTGTAGGGACCTAAATTTTTATATATCTTGTACCTCTAGAACCTCAAGAGATGGTCCTGACTACTGTGTTTTAAAGTTTTGAAGCTTTTCAATTTTATGAATAAAATGAAAATTCCTTTAGCTATCAAACTTTTTTGCTGAATTGGATGGGACGCTGTTTTATTTCAGTTTAAAGTTTGACTAAAGTACAGAGATGAATCTACATATTTGGTTAGGAAATTATTTAGAGTAGCTATTATGATATATCAATATCAGGGTAGTATATGGAAATACTTGAAATATAATTTTTTTGAACTATGTTTGTCCTTATTTGGCTTTGGAGCAAAAAAAAACTTAGGGAAGCTTGACTTGACAGAACTGCTGAGTCCGACTGGGCAAGGAGGTACTTGAGAATATTCTTGAAATGATACAGTGTGTAAACAAGCTTTACCAGGTTTCTAGCAGGAAACCTTTTTTGCCCCAGAATGAGTCATTCTAATGTAAATTGAGTATGAGGTGGTGTAATAAAATATATGGCCAAAAAAGCTTGTTAAAAATGGGTGCTAGAAGATGCCATTGGCACTGTGACAAACTTATCAGTCGTTACCAGTGACCTCCAGTCGGTGCCCACTAGGAGTCCCTGAGCACCAGCAAACACTCATTTGAGAAGTTTGTTTAAGGTTTTGCCACTGATGCAGAAAAAATTTTGTACCCCTCTCAGCAGAGGCTGCCCCCTCTTATCCTGGCATAGAATGCAGCGAAATAAATTGTTTTTAAGTGGACATGAGAAACAGCATGCTAATGTTAGACCTGCTCTCCTAATTCCTTTGGCCTCTAGGAAGTATTGGAATAATTTCTATACATTTTAAAAATTGCAGCAACAATCCCTTCATTGTAGCTTGTTGCAGTTTTATAAAATCTAAAAAGCAGTCTGTGTTACGGCTGGTGAAGAGCTTGGTGCTAAAGTCTCTTGTTCTGTGAGCCCCATGAGTCTTCTTGTCCAAAAAAAAAGTGTTTTTAAATAAAAAGTCTTTTTTGTAGAAGCTTGAGTCTAGCCATAAAATCAGGTCTGTGCATTTACAGAAAATCTGTCAGCAGTCACACTGATGTAGAAATTGAGGCTCTCTTCATCTGAATTCTCTACGCAACAGTGAGGGCAAACTCTTTTTCGGGAAAAAAAGCACCTTTATGTTTCCCTTTTTAAGGATTATACTTAGTGGAAGGTAGTTCTGTACAAGTAATTTCCAGAGGAGCAGTTCTTGGCTTTTACAGGGAAGAGCCTTTCTTTGTGTCTGGAGGAGAATTCTGCGTTCATGTTTTTGGGCACAGTCCTGTGTGTCCTGCTGGGGCTGAGCCTCTCAGCATTCTTGGCTTTCGCAGCACAGATCATTTTCTCAGCTCAGAGGAGACATTCACAGCACTGGCAGATGTTTGAAGCATGAGCCAGACTGTAGGAACTTGGTGGCTGTTCGAAAAAGTGAGATTCCAGCAGCTGAGCAAGTCAGCTTTTCCTTGGGAGCAGTGGCATCACTGGCTGCCAAGTCCAAGCACTACGGATCTGGCTCAGCTCTGCGCCTGACCGGACTTGCAGGTGAGCAGTGCATGGGCTGCCAAGGCACAGCATGCAGAGGAGACTCCTGTCCCTTCTTGGCTCTGTGGGGGACAGAATCTGATCGTTCCCATCCTGCCAGCTGCAGCCCCAGAGAGCCATCACTTAGGTGCCTTTTGTTACCTCTGTGTGGATGAGGAAGAAATGTTTCTTGGGCTTTCAGCTTTGTCCTGACACAATGGCCAAAATTTGCATTGCTTGTCTCTGTTACCTCTTCTTCCAGTGTTCCCTGCTTTTAGGAGTTATAAAACCATATTCACACCTTCTTGAAGTAAATAAACTGAAAGAAGTTGTCTTAAAGGCAATAAATTTGGATAAGGTGAGGAATGTACAGATTCACTTTTGATACCGATGTTCTTGCCTTTTGTCTTTGACTTTTGTTCTTGACAATTAAAGCTCTTGGGGCATCCCATTGCTTCTTGGATGGTACACTGTGGTGGCTATAGTGAGCTGTTATAGATAATGCTTGCATTTGATAAACAGAGGTTTTGTGAAGGGACTTACCAATATACATCTTCCTAGTGATGTATATCCTATTCTGATACCTTTTCAATTCTCATGTGGATCTCAAAACCTTCCCTATAATTTGAGGCCCATAGGTAGATCCCAGAACAAACTGAAAAACTGTTTACAGTCACTACAACTTCACATTGCCAAGAGAAAGTATATGCTGGTTTCTGCAGCCTCTGTAGGGATTAGGTGGTGCTTTCTCCTGGCTCTCCATTCTTTTCCAGGCTGGCATCTGGTATTCGTGTTAAGCACAGCATGTCTTCCATCTGGGTTTTTTTGTTTTGGCTTGTTTTTTTCACCTGAGGCAGGTGAAAGGATCATTTCATATGCTGGGAGGATTCCATGTCTGGTGTGGAAAGCTTGCATGATCCAAATCTATGTCACCACTTGAGTGTAGCAAGAGCAGAGGGAAATGTCCCACCCAAACCCAGCCAAACCAGGCAGTCTTGTTTCCCCTTTGCCAGTGCTGGGTTAATTGTGTCCATCAGACAGGCCAGCAGTGCTGCTTCTTGAAGCTTTATATACTGCTGACACCGTGCTTAGCTGTAGCACCTCTATTTCCTGCTGCTACCAGACATTGACTGTTCAGAAGTATTTACTGAAGACTGCCCTAGTGTTCCTCTTTTTGAGAAGCTATTTGCCAACCTCCACCAGCAGTGAGGATTTGCAGAGGATGCTCAGTTGTAGATAGTCACCTGTAGTTGTCATTCTTTCTGTGTGTACTGTGTGGGTTTTTTCCTTGAAAACCCAATCAAAGCATTAAGTCAGGGAAGCAGGTCAAGGAAGAGAGGTAATTGGGGAAGCTATAGTCTTTATCCCTTCTCCCAGTGAAAGCTTGTGCGGGGGGGGGGGGGGGGGGGGGGGGGGGGGGGGGGGGGGGCAGGAGTGCTGACAGACACTGATAGGAGTTTGTGGTGCTCTGACTGTTGGCTCACGCATTTCACGTGTGACAATTTAGAGTTGATATCAAATTCCCAGGTAAGTGGCATCACTAATGTTGGCAAGACACTGCGGCCATGTAAAGCTTAAAATGTAAACCATAATGCAAGTGTTTTTAGTTTGTATTTGTTCAGAAAGAGGCATAAGGAGGGGAAAGTGAACGGTTGACTGTTATGGGATGAACTAAATGCAGTCACCCTGTTGAACAACAGTAACTCATATCCTGTGTGGGATGAATTAGAGCAGAGTGAGTTGTAAGCAGATTCACCATTGCATGAATGTGCTTTGGCATAATTCAATTATTTTGATCTGTTTCCAATTTGTCTTATTGCTTTCTTACAGGCAGGCAGAAGTCCTGAAGGCTGACATGACAGGTAATTACCTTTATTATACAGCTAACCTAGCTTATTAATAATGTTTGATTCCCGGTTTTGTTTTGCTTTTGTGTTCCTTTTGCTTATCATTCCTAAGAATCTTCTGGAAAGTGTGTGACCTTATGTTAAAGGTTTGTCCTCTGTGTATAAATGAATAAATAGTATTTTAACAACTGTACCCCTTTTGCCTGTACCTAATACATACTTTTGAATGTTTTGACTTTGGATGTTTTAAACATTTGGAGATGAAGGTCGTACTTCTGCTTCTCTCTGAGACTGCTTCCCAAACTAGCACAGAAACTGCTGTACTTTGGATTAGCCGGGGAAAAAAAAAGTGTGGTTTTAAGGAACCTGTCCTAGGTTACGGTGTAAGATGTGCCCACAAGCATGTGTTCTATCACCATTTTCATGAGCTGTTAAAACCAGGTGGGGCAGGCTCCCTGCCTCCTCCCTCAAGGCTATGTCCTGTTAATGGCTCATCAGTGCTTTATCTCATGACTCATCATTCCATTGTGGGATGCTCCACCCAGAGAGAGAAACCAAGCATTCCATTCTGGATGTAACTGGGACTTTTGAAGACCATAGGCAGCCTTTCCCACTAGATTTTCCAGACGACAAGAGCTACATACCCACCACTGGACCCTCTTAGGAAGATGAGATCTTTCCACACAGGATCACCACATCTGTTCACTTCAGGAGGACTGCAGCCACTACTTTTTATCGGACTGCTACCCCTACTCTGACTAATAGGGTCAGGTTGTATCTAACTCTGTCAGTTTAAATCAATTTAGTTTTGTTTTTCCTACCTTGTTTTACATGTGTATTAGTAAAGAACTGTTATTCCTATTTCCCATATCTTTGCCTGAAAAGCCCCTTGATTTCAAATTATAATAATTCAGAGGGAAGGGGGGGGGGGTTGCATCTTCCATTCCAAGGGGGGCTCCTGCCTTCCTTGACAGACATCTGTCTTTCAAACCAAGACAGGAACCTAGGTGATGGAAATGCTGATCTGAGCACTACCATGTGATATGAAAGTGCAGCCCTGGATGCAGTGAAATGCTATGAACTGTCATTTAAGCTGTATGTATTAGTGGGAAATGGGAATGGTTTATATTAATACATCAGCCCTGCAGTACTAGCTTTCCTCATGAACCTTTGCTCAGCTGTTCTTGCCACCTTGGTCTTGTGAAAGTAGCAGGCTGCTGTAGTCCCCATAGGAATATTAAAATCGCCTAGATCCACCTAACCCAGCAGGAGTGGCTCCACCATCAGCATCAGGATTGTTTCCCTGGGGTGAGGCCTATCCCTTCTGCTACTGCAGCCCCAGCCCAGGTGATTGTAGAAGCCACGGGAAATTGGACTGTGTAACTCAATAGCAGGGAGCAGTGTTTGTACTCACCCTCTGGAATGGAGAGTAGATGGCTACTGAAGAATTAGAAGATGGCAAGCATGCAGCAGTACTTGCCCATGGTGTTCTGTAAATACCAACTGCATGTGTCCATGCACTGTCCTGTTTAGCATCCCTCCATGGATTTATTGTCTGCTAATTATTTTCAAGCTACAGAAACTGCTGTACTTTGGATTAACCAGGAAAAAAAAACCAAACTGGGTGGTTTTAAGGAAACCAGGTGATGGAAATGCTGACCTGAGCACTACCATGAAATTTTTCTAAATTCATCCTGTGGCAAGAAATTCTGCAGTTTAATAACTTATGGAGAACCACGTCCTCCTATCGGTTTTGTTTTTTAACTCGCTAGTTGCTGTCTTTGTTCACATCTGGTTTTGGTGTTGTAGGAGACTCATCAGTTAATCAGTTAGCATTCAACCTTCAATCTGTAGTTCTTGTATTTCACTATTCTGAGGAAATTGATAAAAGCAGATGTTTGGAGGTGTGTGTCTTACACTGAGCTCTATTCTTTCATTTGGTAAATGAGTGAAAAATCAGAGTAACTCCATAAATTTGTGTGTTACAAAAGCTGTTGTGTCTTTGTTTTTTTTTTTTTTTCTTTCTTGTTCAGATTCAAAGCTGGGTCCAGCAGAAGTCTGGACATCCAGACAGGCTCTACAGGACTTATATCAAAAAATGCTAGTGACTGATTTGGAATATGCTTTAGATAAAAAAGTGGAGCAGGACCTGTAAGTACCTCACTGAATTTGTGTGTATGTATGTAATCTGGTTTGGGGAGCAGGAAACCTTGAGACTTCCAGAAAAGCAGTTGTATCCTATGGAATAATTGTCTTACTTTCTTTAAAATGAGAGCTGTGCTGTGGGTGAAGCATGAGAATACACTGCAGAGCTGATGAAGAGTATTCAGTAGGTGGTTAGTGTTTTACTTCTGGCAATTCAGAAGCAGCCATGCCATACAGGATTGAGTTTTGGAGAGCCAGATGGAGGTGGAGAAGCTAAGGAACACCAGTCTGCTCTGCTGTCAGGGAGGGGCTGAAGTCTTCGTTTTCCAGAAAGGAGGAAATTTGCCTGATGTAATCGCCTGGAGCTTTGAGCAAAGTCTATCAGGAGCTGAGTAGCTGCTGAAAAGCCATGTTTTAAGCCCTGTGAGGTAGAGCTGGGCAGAGGGAGATATAATCAGGGGAGAACTTCATGGGTTGCCAGTGACACCCTAAGAATCAGGGGAAGATCCAGCTGGGTTTTCTCCATGCCCTGAATCCATTCCCTGTTATTTAAGGTGCAGACATGGGTTGTAATAAGTTTAGTTAACAGAAGCATGTGGTTCTTTCAGCACTGAGGGAAGCCAGATGAGCAGACTGGCTGAGTTGTCATGTCCATGCTTCCAGTTACTGAATGGTTTTTAACCCTCATTTCTGTACCACATGTCTTGTTTTAGGGAGGGACTTCTATGCTGCCTAAAACAGAACAATTGCAAGCAAATATTAATGATGTTAGTGTTAGTCATATACATATGTATACATATATACACGTATATGTTAGCTATATATATAAAGATCTGTTTCCCTAGTTATGAGAGGTGAGTAAAAGGTGGTTATTCCATATGTAACATTTGTTCTCATCTGAATGTTGCCTGAATTTGAATATTCTTCATATTGGATGTTATGTAATTAAACAGTTCTTTCCTGTTGCTTATGCCATCTGCATAAGACACTTCCAAAGTAAAAAGGTAAATGCTTCTTTTATTTCCAGTTGGAATCATGCCTTTAAAAATCAGATCACGACTCTCCAGGGTCAGGCAAAAAACAGAGCAAATCCGAATCGGAGCGAAGTTCAGGCGAACCTTTCTCTGTTTTTAGAGGCAGCTAGTGGCTTCTACACACAGGTGAGTTGCACAAAGTAGAGGATGGGTGGAGGATCCATTTTAGGTGGGTAAAATCTGTTCTTTGCCCTTAGCTTAGGAAACTGCTGCTGCACTGGATTGAGCAGTGCACCTTACTAACCCTGGTGCTCTCAGCAGGAGATGTCTGCAGAGCTGGTGATGGGTTTTCTTTTGATCAGTCTTGAGCTGAAACTTCTGTGCATCTGTTTGTTGTTTTGGTGCAATTTAAGTTCCTTTGTAATAGAATCTTCTTTAAAGTCTAAACCCCACTGTTTTGGGTAAGGTCAGAGGTCCATGTCTTACTGTGTTCTGCTGTGACTGCTCAGAGCAATCGTAAAGCAGCAGGAAAGGATAGAATGATACTTCTTTGCTCTGTCTCTTGCTGTGCATCTGTTGCCTTCTACTACTTCCTGTGTGAATCCTCTGACTAGGATTCACTGACTAGACTAGGTCTAGTGTTTACTGGCTCTTCAGTTCCCTCTTAAAGCCATTTACTCTGTCTCTGCAGTGACCTGTGGTGAGCAATTTTGTCTTTTAGCTGTAATGTCTTACAGAAAAGATGAAACAAAAAACCTCAGGCCCAGCGTATGAGTTAATTGATGATTTCATTGTATTCTTGGTTCTTTTTTTCTGCCATTTCTCTAAAAATTTGCATTTGGCTTCTCATTCCTGTGTATGTGTTTGTGGGCCATTGCCTTCATTCCTTTTCATTTGCTGTATAGTGAAGGATAAGCAAGGATAATCAGTTTATTCTTGGAGTAAGTTACTCAGGAATAGAAATATGTGCAGAAAACACAGATGCACAGGATGCGTGCAATGGCATAATTGCACTTCCTTGTGACTCCTAACACTGATGATAAGCACTGAAGCGTAAGTCTTTATTTTCAACAACAGTTTTAGAACAATTAGTTCACTTCTAGGAACTTTTCTTCCCCTAATGTAAAACTATATTGTTGACTGCTCTTGGACTAAGAATCTTCTGCAAGGTTTTCAGTTAGTTGCTAAAGGAGTGTGATACGTATTCATATACTTATTACTTACTGACATATTTTTCCCCCCACTCTTTCCTATCTTAGATTTCACTAGATTTCAGCTTTAAATTACGGAGAATAAGAGTCAGTGTATGATAATGGCCTTAATAAAGAAAACTTTCATTTCTTTCCTTTTTTCCCCTCATTTGGTGTCTGATTTAACAACATTGTGGTTGCTGAATCCTGTTGCAGTGTTCAGAGTAAACTTTGTCATTACTAATTTACATTGTTCAGCTTGTACTCACAGGTGTACTGAGTAGTATATTTGTACTGTATCAATTCCTAGTTGGATTCCAGACATCTGTAAGGCCAACCTCAGGCTGCCCATGTGGCTACCTTTTTTTTCCCTTCAGCACTGTTTTTTTGGAAAGCTGTTTATTGGAAGCAGCCAGTTTGACAGCCTGTCATGGTTGCTAAGGGCTTTATACCATCTACACTCTTTGTCTTGCAAAAGCCTGGTTCTTTCCTGCAGTGGATCGGGGAATTTTACTCTTTCTGAGTTTGTCACTGGTGTTAGTCATGTTTTCAGTCTAAAGCCTTGGCTGAGCCAAGGTACCTGTTCTCCAGCTGTGAGGCCTCCACAAGTGACATCTTTGAAAGAGAGTATGAATTTTCTTAATTTGGTGTCTTTGAAGATGTCAAGTTGCTCTCTTTTATCCAGATTTCATCTGTGAGATCCTCTTATTTGTGGATTTTTGCCTACTGTATAAAGACAGAGCCAAAGGGGAGTGAGATGTAACACAAACCTCTTTCTGCAGCAAGCAAAAGCATCACGTCGCATGTTTAGCTGTTGACAGACTGTGTGTCTTTGTCAGCCATGGTTTCTCTGTGCCTTTATGTGGAAGTGTAACCCTGCTGCAAGTCTATTTTATTTGGAGACTGAGCATGTTCCCAACTGGGAGAAAGTCTGTCACTTCTTACCTGCATTTTTAACCCTTTAACTCAGTCCAACAAACACTCTTCACTCTGTGGTTACTGTTACTTTGCAGAGTATTTGCTGGAGTCTGTTAGGAAAAACGTCAAAAGCAGTAAGTAGAATGGCAGAGTTGAGGTTTTCCTTCAATCAGCTTTTGAAATATTTGATCAAGTAGCTGATACCTTTTTCCTTGAAAGAGTCTCACTGTTGGCTTAGTACAAATATTTATTGACACTGAACATTTGTATTGCCTTGCGTTACTTACAAACTTGGTTATGTTCCAGCTTCTTTCTAAAGTTTAAATTGGGATAGTGCATTTTCTTTTGTTGGAACAAGCTGCTTTGGAGGGGGGGGATATTCCTTTCTATTATTTTCAGAGAATAGTGTCACTTCATCAAGGTATAAAACCCACTGTGTTCCTCTTGAGTGTCCCACTGAAAAAAACAAACAAAAAGACAAAGCAAAACCATAAAACCCAACAATATCTGCAGACCTCCTATAGTTCATCTCCACTGATAAATCCTTGGGGATTTAAGTATCATGAGGATTGAGTTGCTTACTGGTTTGGGATGTAGAGCATTTCTTACTGGGCAGATGAACACAATGGACACTATGGAACTCAATGAATTCCATACTGAGAAGGTGTTTTAAAGTCTCACTTTCAATAACTTGAGCTTGTTCACCTCAAATATGTTTGGCTCATCTGTGGTGAGCACACCTCCGAGTGGTGCTCTGTTAGTTTTGTGACTCTCCAATGCCTGTCTCGAACTGCTACTGAACCAGCCCTGTTTTTGCAGCTATTACAGGAACTGTGCACAGTTTTTAACGTAGACCTGCCGTGCCGTGTGAAGTCTTCCCAGCTGGGGATCATTAGCAATAAACAGACGCACACCAGCGCCATTGTGAAGCCGCAATCCAGCTCCTGCTCCTACATCTGCCAGCACTGCCTTGTCCACCTGGGAGATATCGGTGAGTTTCAGAAGGAAAGGGCTGGGACACGGAGTTCTGTCTGTGTTCAGCATCCAGAAAGGGATCTGCACACACCATGGCAACTGCTGGAGCAAGTGTGCTCCACTTTAGTAGCTAGTTGCTGATTGTGCCTTTGGTAGTTGCTGCGGGGGGAAAGATCTGGAAAGAAACGCTGTTCAGAGTTTTCTAGTGTATGTTACACCTTAACACATGGAGACAGTTAATCACTGGCTTTCTAGTGATCTGCTAGAGTCTGTCTTGTAGCATTCAAATCATGTTCTACTAGCTGGTAGGCACAGGGAAATGAAACTGATAACTATTACTAAAGATTTTTGCAGCAGGCCAGCACACTTCTCAATTCCAGAGCACTAACATCCAATGTACAAGGGCACCAGTTAGAAATCTGGCCTGTCATAAATGGGGTTTCTTTTTTACTTTAAGTTCAACAGGTTTATTTCTTGATTTGAGTAAAACTTTGTGTCATAGAAAGTTCTCTTTTCACAAGAATCTGCAGTTGCTTTTGGAACAACCTAAAAATAGATCTAGTTGATGATCATGCAAAGAGGGATGAAAAATATTTTTAGTTCTCTGTATGTAGTGTTCTTGGCATTGTTGTCCTTATGACAATCTTAGGTCCGAGACAAAACAGCCACCTCAGAATTGAATGTGTCAAATCTGGGTGTTGTTTGATGTAACTGTACATTTGTCTAATCTGTATTTCTGAAATACTAATGAAATGCTCTTAGGGTAAGTTGCATTTTGTGAAAGTAACTGCAGAGGAGTGGAATTTTGTGCCTCAACTTGGGTTTTTTCCTGTTTTCTTAGCTCGCTATAGGAATCAGACCAGCCAGGCAGAGTCTTACTATAGACATGCAGCTCAGCTTGTCCCTTCTAATGGTGAGTCTGGGATAACTTTTCAGTTGATATTCCAAAGGAAGATTTGGGGTATTGTTTTCTTCTGTGGCAGTTGAAAACTTGGGCTTTTACATAAATACCCCTCCCCAAATTCTCCAAACAACCATACAACAAAGACTGACCCATCAGTAAATCATTTAGGTAATGGTTATTTGCATGATCTGTATTGCTTCTTGTGCAGATGTAGAAACAAGGAAGGTAATACACAGCTTTAATCCAAGGCTTCACTACTACTATACTCTGTTACATTCATACATTATAAAGTACAATTAATGAAAACTTGCTTTACACCAGCATAGTTTTTTTCTTTCATTGTTTATGCCCATGTCAATTTATAAAGTTTAGTAGCTAAAATTGTATTTTTCAAGTTGCTGATGTGAGTTAGTTCACGGATCTAACTTTTTAGCTTTTGTCTTCCAGTGGCCCAAAATGTAGGGATGGTGAGAGAAGGGTAAATAGCTTTTGAGCTAGGCTGCTGAAACCAGTAATTCAATTTTTTAACCAGTTGCATTTTAACTGCAAAATTCTCTGTATTTTAAACTCCCTAGGCAAAAAAAAATATGAAATGTTGAAAGGGAAGTAAAATTGGGCTAGATTTTGCCCAATAGATGAAAATAAATCATTGATGATGAAGGCTTGATTCTGACAGTATTTTATTATTTAGACAAAATACAACCAAACAAAAACTCAAACCCCAGAAACAGGCAAATAAAACCAAACAGAAACCCCCATACCCAGTCCTTCCCCATACAAAGTAAAAAAAAAAAAAAAAAAAAAACCAAACAAAAAAGAATACCCAAACAGCTGCTGCATCACAAATTTAGAAGCTCAGAAGCTTTTTGACTGAAGTGGTACAGATCTGAGGCTGGGGCAAAAGGGTCAGCAGATGGATCTGAGCCTTGTCTGTTGAAGAACTGAGAACTTTATGCTCCCTTTCCAAGTGACCACATGTACTCTGAAATCTAGCATGTTTCCCTCCAGGACAGCTTGTTGGACAACTTGTCTTTTTCTCCCTTAGGTCAGCCTTATAATCAGTTGGCTATCCTAGCTTCCTCCAAAGGAGACCACTTGACCACAATTTTCTACTACTGCAGAAGCATTGCTGTGAAGTTTCCTTTCCCAGCTGCCTCCACTAACCTACAAAAAGCACTTTCTAAAGCACTGGAAAGGTGAGACTAAGAGTAAATTATTGCCACTCAGATAAGCTGGAAGACACTTCTTCTAAAAGTACCTGGCTTGCCAGAAGTTATTCGTATTTGACAGTGGAAACAGAAATCCCTCAACCGTTGGCTAGTCAGAGCATCCTCACAGGTGTGTGGAACAAAGAATAAATTTGTGAGACTCCTGACTGTGATTAGTGTATACAGAAAATAAGCACATTGTGCCAACATGAAAAATAGCTTTGCATGGACATTCCTTGTTCATTTTGGAATAATTCTGTAATGTTAT
This sequence comes from Lanius collurio, assembly GCA_020086605.1. NCBI lineage: Eukaryota > Metazoa > Chordata > Aves > Passeriformes > Laniidae > Lanius > Lanius collurio. The sequence continues at coordinate 453,807 of JACBWW010000050.1, forward strand.
GTGCAGCTGTGTGTAATTCCAAAGACTGAATCAGATATTTCTATTCTAAATGCAGTCGTGATGAGGTGAAGACTCGATGGAGCGTGTCTGACTTCATCAAGGCATTTATTAAATTTCATGGCCATGTGTACCTGAGTAAGAGCTTGGAGAAGCTGAACCCTCTTCGAGAAAAGCTGGAAGAACAGTTCAAGGTTAGTTCTAACAACATATTAGTTATATTAATTAGTATAGTATTAATTAGTATATCGAGGAAAATATTTTTAGCAGCTGAGTTCTGAAATTACAGTCCAGTAATAATTCTTTCACATGGTAAAATACAGGAAACTCAAGTATCTGGTTAGGTAAGGTTTACATTGCAGCTAACACTGGATAGTTCTAGTAACTTCTGCCAAGATTAGAGGTTTTTCCCATTTGACACATGGTCCATTGTTGGTGGAGATACAGGAGAAATCAGTGACCACTGTTGATTCTCTGCTCTTGAACCTGGATGATTCTTAGATACGTGTGAAAAGTGCTTGATTCATCTGTAAAATCTTGGCTTGGTGGCCTGCAGAATTTTGAGAGCTTCATATTTTGGATGGCTTTCATTTACTCCCAGTGGTTATTAAGGCTGCTCTTAATCTGCCTCGGAAAACTTGCCTCTCCTGTTAGCAGTTTGCCCTTAAAAAGTGTCCCATACAACCTTAATTTGTGTAGACTAGAACTATGCAGAACACTTTTCCCATGGAAAATCCAGGAGTCCCATTGATTACATACTCAACTTACTATATTGGACAATACAGCAAAGATCGAAACAAAAGAATTATGTAAGGTATTTATGCAAAGTAGTACTGTTTCAGAGAGGACATTGTGTTAGCTGGTAAATGCCTTTTGGAAACTGATCTGCTTCAGCTTCCTAATTTGTGGAAAAGAAGCAGGGAGGATGGATATGTTCAGCAGAAGAGTGGATGCTTTTCAAAAACAGGAAAGGGGAACATGGTCTGAGCAATATAAAAAATTACAAATGTTCTTTACAATGTCCTTTTACATTTTTTTTGTCTTGAATTGTACTGCTACAGGAAAGTTCACATTGTCTTTAAAATAAATTTTAAAAAAACCACAGAACTTGCTATGAATTAACTTTCAATGTGGACTACTCCAACCACAGCAGTTAATGTTGTTTCAGAATGTATCTGTGTGTGTTGCTGGGTGTTGAACAAGTATGGCTTTTTCCACAGTGCTTATAATCAATAATTATGAGCATTTCTTAGGCATGTGGAGCATTCTTCATTTTCTGGACTGATCCAGGATGCTAAAGCAGCTAATTGAGCCCAGCTTTGTTGCTTAGATTACCTTTCTTGTTTTATATTATGCAACATAAGGCCTAATTTTTGAGAGAGCAACTATTCTGGCTTCAACGAGTTGAATGTGGATGTGAAGTTGGCTGTATGGTAGTGAATCAGTTTAACTTTCTGGCTGATTTTAACTCTGAGGAGAGCAGTTGCAGGATTGGGAGCGTTCAGCCAGGCCCTGGGTGCTGCTGCTGGCAGGTCTGCCAGTCTCAGTTGTCAGCTGTACAATGCTTCATGCCCTAATTGAGAAAGTCAAGGATGAACATGGACCTTTTCCTGATGCTTACACTAGTTAATCTACCTGCTTCCATGATTGTTGTGTCTGAAGATGTGTTGGCTGAGATTTAGGATACCTCCTTTTTTTCCCCCAGAAAGCCTTGAAGTCTCTTTTCTTGTCCTGAGAAAGGTGTGTTCCAGCATAGTTACTGAAAGGCATTTGTAAATAGCTTTTGCTGGTTTGGTCTGCCAAGGCATTCCGTGACCCATGAAGTCAGGTGTGGAATTAGTCTTTAATGCATAACCATGCAGTAGTTAAATTTTCTTGGGGTGTTTTCTGTAAAATGTCACCTTCTCCATGCTGGTTCTTTGACAGGCAGGCAAACCCAGTGGATCTATGGGCCTTTGCAGTGCTGTTAGTGCACATTCAAAGTTGCACTTGTTCTGGAAGGGAACCGTATGCAAAGGGGATGTTGATTTGTTGTGTGTCTGAGCTGGTGTACTTGCAAAAACCTTGTGCTTAACAGTGGGCACCTGCCCAAGTCGTTCTGGGAAGCCCAGTGCTGTGCTGGAAGGGATGACCTGAAAATAAAATCCAGAATTAATGTTGCCTAAGGGCAGAAGCATTAGTCAAGCAGTGAAGGAGCAACTACTATCCTTTCAAGCACATGCTTTGCCATCTAAAAATGCATATACCCTGTGTCTTTGTTGCAGAGGTTGTTGTTCCAGAAGGCCTTCAACTCTCAGCAGTTAGTCCATATTACTGTGATCAACCTGTTCCAACTGCACCACCTGCGAGACTTCAGCAATGAAACAGAGCAGCACAGCTACAGCCAGGATGAGCAGCTCTGCTGGACACAGCTCCTGGCTCTCTTCAGTAAGTGTGAGAGCTAATTGCTTTTTGTAGTTCTCTTGATTTAAAAATGGAATCCATCAGTAATTTCCTCTCAGGATCTAGCTTAATGGCTTAATGTGTGAGGTAAGTGCCGAGGATAGACATTAGGGAGAAAGTTGAGAGAGATGATGGTCCCACAGGATCGTTTATGTCAGCAGTGCCGACTAGCACTGGATTTCTGTGTCCGGACTTACTAACTGTTTGAAGCTTTGCAGAACTCTGCATGAATTTCCTGGTTCTGAAAGAACATCTTAACTTGGATGCAAAACTGGATCCAACTTGGTAGTGAGTAGTACCCCTCTTGGGGGGCTGCTCCCCAGTTGGCTGCATACAGTTGGAGTTGCTTTGAATGGAACCGGTTCTGATTCAGCAGGACTGAAGTTGAGTCAGCTAGGACCTCAGCTACTTCTGTGCCTTTCGTAATATCAACTAGGAGATAAGTGGGAGTGCAGAGCATTTTGGACTCTAGCCATATAATACTGATTTGCTTAACCTGATTGAGCCTGTGGTCAGCTTGGCCTTGTTAGTCAACACCTAAATTTCTGAATAGTTGGATTTCTCCAAATTCCAGCCTGGAGTTGATTCTGAAGGCACCATGGTCACACTGGTGTGGTTACTCTTTCTCAGCTTGTGTGCCCTAGAGGGTCTGGGCGGGGTGCCTGCCTGCAGAGTTCCAGTGCATTTTTGTGCCTGCTAATTTAAGTGAATAAAGTGCAGGTAGGTTGAGTTGATAATTTCTAATAAATAGGTGAGTGAATATTTCTGCACTGAGCTTGTCTCACCTGTTTTTTTTAACTTATTGAGAGAAACAAGAGAACTCTTTTCTTAAAACAAAATAAAAATTTATTGAAAATAATAAACAACAGAAAAAGCAGATAAAATTAAAACAAGAATTAACAAAAATGGTTAAAAATTAGAAATTTGGGATCCAATGGCTCAGTCTTAAGGCCCCAGGAACACAGTGCCTGAGTGATCTTGTGGCCCTTTCGGGCTCTGGACCACCAAAGCAAAAGCACCTTGCAGTGTCAAGGTGACTTTGGCTAATCCACAAAGTCAATGATGTTATAGCAGACCTGCTCTCCACACTGGGCTTCACCTGGCTAATCCAGGTGAGTGGCAATTTCTGGCACTGTGCATCCACTTTTATAATGCCTGAGCTCCGCCCCATTCCTCCCACAGCCCATCCACATGGTTCATGGTGATAGGTGGGGTATAGAAGTGAGATAATCTCAGTCCAACAATGGCTCGCTGTTGTCCAGAGGGTGATGTTACTTGTTTCCAAAGGTGGGAAAGTCCCCTTATTGAAATTCAGGTTGCCATGGAGCCAAGCTGCAGGGTATTGGTCGGAGGCTAAAAATAGTCTGTGGTAGTTAGGATGCTGGGTTCCTGAGTCCTTACCAAAGTTGGGTTGGATGTTAAAATCATTTGCAGAAACATAAAACATACTTGCAAAAATACAAGACAACCATATAAACATTCTTAGAATAGTTAACAATTGTGTAAAAATATGAAACTTGCTATGGAACTTAACAGAACATTATTTGTCTTTGAATTGGGAACTAACAACTTGAAAAATTCACTAGAAAAGGGATTTTTGAACTGGGGGCAGCAAAACTTTTTAATAAGCACTTGGGGATTAACTGGACAGTCAGTACCTGGGCTGATGGGTCATTAAAAATGTGTAAAACTTCATTAACTGGTGTAACCAACTGGATATTAACTAAATCACTGAAAACACTTAATATGCGGAGATCAACCTTCAAATTTCGTATATAATACTTATCAAAATGACTAGCCCTGGCAGTTGAAGGGATATAAGATACCAAGATTCTGCTGCATAGTACAAAGCTATTAAAAAACCCTACACTGTGATCTGTTGGTGGATTGTTTAATATGAGGTAGTTGGGCTGCCTTGTTCTAAAGAACTAGCTTTTAGAGCAGGAGTTTGGGAGGGGGGGATATGTTTGATTAGGTTATTTGGTCAACTTTGAAGTGTCAATCCCAGATCATGGACTTTTTTTCTTTTGCTTTTTCCTCTTACTCTGTTTCTAGTGTCATTTCTTGGAGTTCTGTGCAAGTGCCCTTTACAAAACGACTACCAGGAGGATTCTGGGGCTGCGTATCCTCTTCCAGCTGTGAAGGTTTCGATGGACTGGCTGAAACTTAGGCCCAGTGTTTTCCAGGAGGCAGTGGTTGATGAAAGACGGTAGTGAGTGTTAATCTTTCTCTTGATACATTTTGTTGCATGAAGGCCCGAATTACTGTTGATCCACAAATTAGTCATGTGAAAAGTGATCATATAATTCATCATTACGTATACCAAAATGATAAAAGGTGTATGTGCTAAAAAGTTCATAAAGCAAAACATGAGACTTTTTGGTTATATGAGCAAATTGACTAATTTAATTTGCTTTAGGTTTATTGTCACTTTTTTAAGATCAGAGGGATCTATTTTATAATGTCCAATTTGAGCATAACTATTGGGTGTTCCCATAGTCTAATCTAGAATAACAATTTCTCAGGTTACTGGGGAAGTAGCAGGAGAATACTTGCTTTAATTTCATGAACTAAACCATCACTTGGGCAGTGCTGGAATGTAGTCACCTAGGAATTAAAGTCAGTTTAATAGAGGGGCTCTTTAAATGTCAGTGCAGGCATAACTGTTCTGGACTATTGCTCTGATTTTTCACTTCTTTACCACTAATCTCATAAATTAAGACTTAAATTGTTCAAAACTCACCAATTTTTTAAATAGTCTGTTAGCTTTTCATGAAATTACCATGATTCAATAAAGTGTTTCTGTGAGGTGATTCTTAGGATCAGAATGACTGTTACTGACACAGCTGGGTGAGTGTTGTTCCCAAGATGGGCACTCAAAGGAAAGCAGTGTGATGTATGGGGAACAGGGAGCCTATAACTTTGGTTTGTTAAGGAAAACACAAAAAATCCAAAAAAACCCCTTGGAGTTTGGGGAGCTTAAACGACAGAATTCCTAAAGGCAAGATTAAGGAAAAAAGTTCAGAAATGGTTTTGAGATGGTGATAACTATTGCCATGTGCACATCCTGCAAGAAGACTTATGCCTGTATTTTAATAGGCAAGATACCTACTTGATATCAAGTAGTCCCTGCAGAGAGGACATGCAGGTCGTAATTAATGGAGTAAATGTCTTTAAGCTGAAAGAGGATAGGTTTAGATTGGATGCTAGAAAGAAATCCTCCACTGTGAGGGTGGTGAGGCCCTGGCACAGGTTGCCCAGAGAAGCTGTGGCTGTCCCATCCCTGGAAGTGTCCAAGGCCAGGTTGAATGGGGCTTGAAGCAACCTGGGGTAGTGAAAGGTGTCCCTGCCCATGGCACAAGTGTGTGGGACATCCCTTCCAGCCCAAACCAGTCTGGGATTCTCTGAAAGAACCCATTTTCTGGACAGCATGTTATTGACTTTACTTGCCTCATTGATGACCTCTGGGGTGTTTTTTCCTTCTTTTGTCCCTTGTCAGTCATGGGTTGGAGCTGTTACTCAGTGTAGTGTAGAGAATAATCATGAAGGTCATGCTGCCAGTGCCCACAGCCATGCAGGAAAGCAGCTGAGGGTGTACAGTGCTGTTGGGGACATGGTACATTCTCCAGGCCACATGCTGGATGATGGCTGAAAGCCTTGCTGAGGAGGACACATTAATTTCTCCAACACTGAGCACAGTGGGCATCCTGAAATAGTTTTCTCCTGATTCCATGGTGCCCATCAGTAAAGCAGGAGGATTTTTGGACTTCTGGATGGGAGCTTTTAACAAGCAGGAGGAAGCAACCTGGTGTGGTAGCAGTTACGTGTTACCCACCTCTGGAGTGATCAGTATGATTTTAAAATTTTTTGCTCCTGGGCCTTTGGGAAGAATTTCCAGTCATTGCTTGTAGTGGTATTGTGAGGGCAAGGCAGGGGACTGCAAGTTCACCTCTAGTTTAATGGTCTTACTTGGTGCAGCCCTTACTTAGAATCTCTTCCCTTGATGGTGAATGCTCCAGCAATACAGTGCAGTGTTGTTGTTCACGGAGCAGTACTTCTGCACAGCTGTGTCTTGACAAATTATTTTGCTGCCTAAACTGATTAATTGACTGTGCCTTGAGAGCCATCAGCTGTGGACTGGAAAGCATGAATTGCTGACATTGCTCACAGCACTTGCTCATGCTCTAGGTTTATCTGGTTAAATTCACAGTGGACTTTCTGGCCTGCTGGATAACGAACACTGTGCTGCAAGAGCCTGGCTTCCTTGGAAAGTTGGCTTTTTAGTAATAGTAATTCTTTCAAGAAAGTGGTCTTTTCACTGACGCTTTGCAAGAAACTTTTCTTGGGAATCAGAGGATTAATGTAAACTGTGATGGTAACAGCATTCAGTGGTTTTTTGGTAAAGCAAACACATCCCATGTTTTGCAGTTTTCACTTAGCATTTGCCTGTTTTCTAATTTTTAGCATATGGCCGTGGCTGATCTCTCTTCTAAATAGTTTCCAGCCTCATGAAGAAGATCTATCCAGTAATAATGGTAAGGACACTTGTAGTCTGTGCTGTAAAGAACTTGGAAAAACAATGTTTTTCCTGCTGATTTGGGGAAATACAGTTGAAGAGCAAATAAGGAAGCAAGTTGTCTTCTTGTATTAGTTCATATGAATACTTTGCAAATGTTGCTTTCTTGTGCTGAGCAGACTTTGCTCTGCTTTATCATTCCTGAATTCCTCAGATTGCGGGGTGGACCATTTAATAGGAGGCTTTAGTATATATAGAGATCATACTGAGATATCTGCTGTGATACTGTGCTCAATGCTTTCATACTTTCTTTATGCTTTTTACTGTCTGTCAGCAACCCCCCTTCCAGAAGAATTTGAGTTGCAAGGATTCCTGGCTTTGAGGCCCTCGTTCAGGTGGGTGACAGCTGAAAGATCCTGCACCCTTGCTGATGTCATGACTTTGACAGACATTGGCCTGTTCCCTGCAATAGCTTATTTATGAATATTTACTTACTGCTGTATAGACTGATGTTGGTCTCTTCAAACAACTGCAATGGACAGTGTAGCCCTAAGAAATTCTTGAGATTATAGTACTACTCATGACCCCACTGAACCGCCTTAATGTAGATGCATCTTACCAGACAAGAACTACATCTGTAAATCAAATATCTCTTAATAGCCACGTTTTGAATAATATCTGGTGAAAGTTCACAGCTTTTAGTAGAGCAATGCTGACATGTTGTATTGCTAGAGAAATAGGATATTGCAGAGGGTAATTGTGTAATTAATATTTCCTCTTCTGTGTCAATACTAGGAACTTGGATTTTTCCAAAGGCCACCAGGCAATTACAGGGGATAAAGAAGGGCAGCAACGTCGGATACGGCAGCAGCGCCTGATCTTCACAGGCAAATGGATTGCTGATAACCAGCCAAGGTAATTGCAAATACTTTGTGTATCCTGTGCTGCGGGAAGTTGAGATGACACAGGTGCCAGTGTGGAATGTTATTTTTCTCTCTGTTCAACAAGGCAGTTAGCTGTAATGTGAGCACAAGATGCTGACAGCACTAATAACATGTTCTGTGGTGTCAGCAAGCAATTCCTTCACAGACCGATCATGATAAGTAATGTAGTTTATGTACTTTTTTTCAATTCCTTTTTGTCATTTTCAGGTTGATTCAATGTGAGAATGAGGTAGGAAAGCTGTTGTTTGTGACAGAAATCCCGGAGCTCCTACTGGAGGACCCCAGTGAAGCCAAAGAGAGTCTCGCCTTGCAGGAGACATCCATGGCAGAGCCACTGTGTGCTGATGGAAGCCCTGGACTCAAATCAGTGCTGTCCTCTGGCAGAAACCTGAACAACAGCTGCGATGCAGGAGAAAAACCTATGGTCACCTTCAAAGAGAACATCAAGCCCCGGGAGATGAACAGAGAACAAGGGCGCATCTACCCCCCAAAGGACATTGTGAGGGAGAGACGGGACTTTAGCAAAGGAATAGTAGCAAATAAGAATGATGGGAAGAAAGATAACAATAAAAGAAAGAATGAGACCAAGAAATGTGGCTTGGATAAGATGCAGGAAGCAGGAAAGCAGAATGTGGCAGTTCAGGTAAGCCTTTAGCTCTGAGGGATGTTGTGTCTGAGACTGTGCCACGTTGTGTCAGGGCAGTCACTGCTTGTGTAGAGTATGGCAGAGCTGAGGTCTTGCTGTGCGCCCTACGGCTAATGCTCAAAAATCTAAAACATTTCTACCTCAAAGACCAGGTGATGGTGATCTTTGGATCTCTTTGCTTTTCCTTGATGCTGTCCCAAAAAGAGAGAGAGAGGGGAAAACAGAGAGTGCATGAAAGGTGATTTTGCTGTAACTGTCTTAAAAAGCAGATCTCTGCCCATTTCACAAATTGTTGAGGCCACTAAGACAGTTCTTGTGGCCAAGTCGTTGTCATACTCTCACCATTCTGGGATCTGTTGTGAAAGAACTGAGTACTCTGCATTTTCACTTCGGTTAACTGGTGCACATTCAACAAACTGAACATGTCACAAAAGCATCAGATTGTATATATATGGAGTGAGATCCTCTGTACTGTGAGTGCAGTTAAGCGTCTCTTTGTTGAAGTAAGGAAAGCCACTCTGCTCTTAAATCATTGATCTGTGCTCTGGCACTTGCTCAGAAGGGTTTGTTTTCACATCAGCTTCTCTTTTTTGGTTTTATTTTTTAAAGGCATGCTTTTTTATCTATTTCTTTGAACATTATGTACAAAATATATCAAATAAACAGTGAATTTGCTGGTCTGACTTCCACTGAGTCATAGTAAATGAGAGTAGAGAGTTTCAGGGCTGATCTGATCTGTACCTGGACAATTTGGCTGCATTTCAGTTCTTCCCTGATGATGACTGGAACCATTCAGTGATAGTGATGGAGATTTCTATTATTTCTCTAGAGAAACTGTGTTAGTTCTTCACTGGTCTTGCAAGTGGAAATTATTTCCTAATGCACGCTATGTCTCTTGCTTCTGTGTAAGCCCATTACTGCTGCCCAGGACAGGTCTGCAGAATAACTCTTCCTCTTTGAAGCTGCTTGGAAGGCCTGTGCAATTGAGGTCCTTTCCCTAGACTAGACAAACAATTTCTTTCAGTCTTTCCAGTTTGTGTTATTTAGGAGTCTTGGATTATTCTCCTTGTTTTCCTCCTGATGACTTGTTGTTAAACATCATGGTTATGAAATGGAATGTCTGAACTGGCAGCATTATTCAGTTAGTTTTGCATGAGGAGCCATACCATGGGATGCAAAGGGTTTCTGTAAAGGCTACAGAAAACAGGGGATAATCATTTGTGAGTTGTACAACATGTTTCTGGTATCTGAAAACCAACATAGGTGTGTTAGAATAGCAGATTTCTTATTTATTTGTCAACCATCTGGAATATGGTTGTGGGTCTGAGCAAAACTCCCAGTTTTGATCTCTGTGCCCCTGTCTTGCAAAATAAGGACTTCAGATGGATAAAAAACCTAGCAGATCTAAGTATTATGTGTAGCTTTTTGAATAGGGACAATCACTTATTTATCAGAAATTTGCTTGACTTAGTCTTAAGATACAATAAACCCAGCTGTAGCAGAATTTTCTCTGATGTTGTTGGTCATTGTTTGTCTCTTCTTGAATAGAAATTAATTTTGACTTTTTAACTCTATCAGCTGTATTTATGGCAACAAGTCCAGTGAAATGCCTTTTGTTTTGTATAATTTGGTGGACTTGCTTATCCAGACCTGCTCTAGAATAGAGGGAGGGCTTGCTTCCCCCCCACTGAGAAACCAATGTAGGTTTCATACCAGTTGGTGGATTGTTTGTGTTCTGCTTTGGCATTCCTAGCAGTTTCAGGCTTTATCTCCTACATAGTTTGTTGCCTTCAGAAAAGCTTAAATGCTGCAGTTCCTACTTGACAAAAATGTGAAGAATGTGGTACAGAAGTGATCGATCAATCCTGCTTTGCAGATACGTGGGAAACTTGCATGCTCAGGCAGGATGTGATCTGGGTTGAAGCTCTGCTCTCCAGTGAAGATAATGATAGGTGCCAAGGAAGTTCAGTGCAGACTCACTCAAAGTGTAGCATACTCTTACGAGGTGCCTGTGATAAAATGATGCCTCTCTCAAGTAGTGTGTAGGAGCACTTAGGGCTATTGTGGAGGTAAATATTTGGTAGCATTGACACTTCTGAGGTGATATCAAATAGAAGCAAGGAAGAAACTGAAATTTGTCGTGATTAATCCGTTTCAGAGATTGAGGTTTTTATAAAATTAACTGTAAATCATGCAGGGGGCATTTTGGAAGCAGTCCTCTGGAAATGTGCTATAGCATCCTTGAGTTTTTGATGGACAGAGCTCAAGTTTTAAAATACCATGGCAGGAAGAGTGTCTTTGAATTCTCTGTAAAAGAATGCATAGTTCTTGATATGGATTATAAAAATGTTGGGCTTATTGTGGAGGAAAAAGGGACAGCACGATGTAAGTTAAATATGCTGAATGTGATGGAGGGCAAAGAGATGTGGCATGAGCAGGAGCCCGCATTGTTTGTGGTGTTTAGCATCAGCCAGAACCTTGAGGTGGAGTTCCCTCCAGACTTTTTCTAGTGGGAAATGAAAAATCCATCCAAACCTCTCAGTTTACAAATGTAGAAAGAACCCTACACTCCCATAATTTCTAAATGGGAAAATTCAGTTTGAAAAGAACTTAAGAAAGGATTGGAATGCATCTATCCCTTTACTATTGTAATTTGGCAGAAAACAACTGTCCTGTAACTCCTTTCAACTCAGCAGCACTAAATATCTAAATAAAGCCCACACAGTTTTGGTTTGTTTGGTTTGGATTTTTTTTTTAGTTTGGTCCCTGATACAACCCTTTCTTTCACTCACCTTTGAGGCTTGGTGTCAGGTCTGCTCCTGGGCCTTTTCTGTATTGCCCGGGTTCCTTGCTTGCTATCTTTTTCCTGCCTGCTCCATCTTGCATTCCAGGCAGTTCTGCCGAGCTGAACAGAAAGGGAAAGTAGTCTTCCCCTCTGTCTTCCTCCCCAGGAAGACCCAGACTGCGGCAGACTCAGAATCAGGTAAACATTACATTACATTCTTCTCTCTGCCTTTAACTGGTGCAGCTCTTTTAACAGAACACCCTGCAGTTACACAGTGAACTGAAAGAGGTGAAGCACTTCTGCTGTTTGTCTTGTATGCTCTGCGTCAAAAGAATTCCCTAGTGTGGAGGAGTTTGTGCATATACATCACCGTATAGATTAGACTGAGAGAACTCCCCAGGAAGAATGTGGCAGTGTTTGTTTTTAAGGTGCTGCAGGTAAGTAGCATGACTTAGGTTGAAGCAGTGCCCTAGGAGAAGCATAGTAGCATCTGCACTTTCTGTTTTTAAACACTACAGGTGAACGGCATGGTAAGTTCATTGGATGGTGTGAGATACTATGTCTGCTTCTCACTGTCATGCTAGAGAAGGAGCTTCTTGCATCTCTGAGTAAATATCCTTGAGTGCTTTTGTAAGGTGAGAAGTGCCTGAGGACAGGCAGGGTAACCTGCCTGAGGTCACTGAGGAGGGTTCCTGTGTTCCAAACTTCTCCCAGTTACTTAGGGAAAAGAAAATAACCACTCAGACAATCTGAGAGCTTAGTTTTTGGCTTGAGACATGATGTGGTTAATGTGGAAATTTACAAAAAGTGATTTAATTTCTTCATACTTTCTTTTGCATCAGGTGAAATCCCAGACGGAGATGAGGAAGACTCCGGTGTCAGAAGCCAGGAAAACACCTGTAACTCAGACTCCAAGTCAGGCCAGCAGTTCCCAGTTCATCCCTATTCATCACCCAGGAGCTTTTCCTCCCCTTCCTAGCCGGCCAGGTAATTTGCATCATTCTTTTGAAGTGTCATTTATTGTTGACTGTGAAGAAAATCCTGTAATAGTGGTTGGTACAGCCTCTGAAGGCAGGAGCTCTCTTAATGAATGTAGATTCTCCTGTTGAACATATTATCAAGTAGTAAAGAAGGGACATAGCAGAACTGAAATGAGATAAATAAGATTCCTTATGCTTTGGAATTGAGGTTTGTCATGAAATCTGCCACCTGCCTTCTGGTTTAGTGGGTGTGGGATCAAGGAACTTCACACTGAGCTCTTCCCATAGTTGGTCTGAACATGACAAAGCTTTCTGCTAGCACTGCCTCTGAAGCATTCCCTGTGCATCACACTCCATTGCAAAAGATCAATCACAATGCTTGCTTTGAAACTCACTTTCTTTTGTAGTGGTGCTCATGTTTGAAGCTGTAATTTGTGTGGTCTTACTTGCTTCTGTTGCTGCACTGCATGTCCCATTTTGCTGTGGAGTCTGCCTGTTATACCTTGCTATCCATGTTTGCTCATGGAATAACTGGAAGCGGTATCTTCCCCACACCTCTTACATGAAGCTCTCAATATAAGACAGAGGGACATCTTCCCTGTCTCAAAGTCAGGATAAAATCTGGCCTGTGAGACACAGAATTAAAACTTGCCTTCCAAACCTGGCTTTGCAGTGTGAACTACAGGGAAGGAATTGATCTTACGGATATGAGGATTTGTTTGGTTACCATCTATCTCTCTCTAAATTGATCCAGAGACTGGTGGTCCTCTGGGAGGAGGCAGTAGACTTACCATATTGATTGCTTCTATTTGTTCTTGCAGAAGTTTAGTCCCTGAAAATGTGTTTGAAGGGGAGGAAACTTTGTGGGTAAAGCATCAAAAACCCCAGAACAAGAAAGGAAAAAGGTAGTGGGGGTCAAAAAAAGCAAGGAGATTTGGGGGCAGGGGACACAGGGATGTGGAAACATATGACCCTCAGCTACTGCCATGGCTTACTACTATCAGTGCCTGGAATATTGCAAGAAAACTCCAGATTCAGAACAAACTCTGAATCTATGTGTGATCACAGCCATGCACATGCCAAGGTGAGGAAAGACATTGTAGTGCATGTGTGCAAACTGGTGCCCCCTTTCCTAAATGAACAGCATAGGAAGAGAAACCTCACTAAAACTTTTCTGGAGGGAGCTGTCTGCTCTGCCAAACTGTGATTAAAGGTGAAATTTTTATCTTTTCCAGGATTTCCTCCTCCAACCTATGTTGTCCCCCCTCCTGTGGCTTTCTCCATGAGCACGGGGTATACCTTCCCAGGTGGTGTTTCTGTCCCAGGAACCTTCCTCCAGCCCACAGCTCACTCGCCTGCAGGAAACCAGGTGCAAGGTGGGAAACAGTCCCACATTCCTTACAGCCAGCAACGGCCCTCTGGACCAGGGCCAATTACCCAGGGACCTCAGCAAACACCACCTCCTTCCCAGCAACCCCTCTCATCTTTACCAGCTCAGGCAACAGCACAGTCCGCAAGCCAGTTACAGGTCCAAGCTCTGGCCCAGCAGCAGCAACAGTCCCCCACAAAAGCTGCCCAGGGCCTGGGGAAGAGCCCTCCACACCACTCCGGATTCCAGCAGGTAAACTTGGCCTGTGCTATGTGCTGGGCTTTATTTAAAAATAAATGGCCAACGTTCAAGACTGTCTTTCTGGATTACCTTTCAAAATTGTTGTTAAAGACTTTATTTTTTGATTGTGAACTTCTGGGCAAATTTTAAAATGAGCTGAAGTTTGGTGGGTGTGAACATATGATGCTGTAACTGAAAGGAAGGTATATACTAGAATGGAACATCTTTTCTGTCATCTGTTCGCTGTGTGTTTCTGATATAGATGAGGTATGGAGGTGGTTTGTCTGTGTTAGGCCTTCCTATTTTTCTTGTGTGAGTGATGAGGACTGAGTATGAACCTCCACCTGCACTCTCCTTTTGGCTAACTGGTTGCAGTGTCAGTTCCCTTACAGCTCTTAGTTCTTTGCTCACCTTGTGCTGGAGAAAATCTCCCTTCTGACAAATCTGGACCCAGTGGTGAGACCCTCCTTGTATTCTGGGCAGCAAAATGCTGGCTCAGTAGCTTACTAAAGGTTTAGTTCGTATGCTTTTGGGTTTTAAGGTAGTGGCTTAGAGTAAGGATTATACTTGGCTGTCGGTTTAAAGCTTGACTAAAGAGTATTAGATGCCTATGGAAATTGCTTTTGTGAATAACACAGACATTCCACAAACATTTGGATTTGCTATCACCTGTGAGCCAGGCTGACAACTTGGATGGAATTAGGCATTCAGGTAAAATGAATTTTTCCTCCCCACTGGTGTGAAGTCCTGTGTCTCTGCCTCAGTATCCACAGACAGACTCATCGAAGCAGCTCTGGAACCCCCCTCAAGTCCAAGGCTCCCTGGGGAAGATCATGCCTGTAAAGCAGCCCTATTACCTGCAGGCCCAGGACCCTCTCAAACTCTTTGAACAGTCATTACAGCCTCCTGTGATGCAACAGCAACCTCTGGAGAAAAAAATGAAGCCTTTCCCAATGGAGCCATATAACCAGAACCCCTCAGAAGTCAAGGTGCCAGAATATTACTGGGACTCTTCCTATGGCATGACTGACAACAGGGTGATGACCCAGCAGTCAAACATGGACCGCAGGGGGAAGCGGCAGGGAGTCTTCCGCTCTGAGCAGGATGCTGTCTCCAGGATGACCTTTGAGGTAAGATCTATGCTACAAGTGGGGAAAACCAAGGCTTTGGTATTCCTGGCAACTCTTGGCATTTCCCTGTTTCAGGAATGCCCTGTGGTCCCAAGTAGGTCAATGTGAGCTTGTTTAGAAGAGACCTGAGTGACAGTACCTGGGGTTCCAGCACAAAGGGATGAATTCCCCATTTTAGTCGGCTGTATGTGGGATCAGTCACTTGGAGATTTAGTTTCAAGTAGATGTATGTCTTGTTCAGTGTGAATGTGACATCCATCTCTGCACTGTCTGCCAGGTCAAGAAACGTGGCAGCTGATAGTTTTGGAGAAAATTCTTGTCTGGCAACTGATGAAAACCATAAAAGCCACTCAAATAATTGCAGTTGAATTATTACACTGTAGGTGGACTCCTAACACCACTATAGTGAATTGAATGGCTGAGGCTGCAATAGGTTGAGCAATCAAAGATGGTAGCAGCAGTCTTGTCTTGGATTTTTTATTTGTTCTTCCTGAAAATCCCACCACACTGAGGGAGCTCCTGGTTGCAGTAATGGAATACTTTACTTCTGTTCATGCGGTCATGCTTCATGTTGCTGTTTATAAACCCACCAACATCTGCTATTTATTAACAGCCCTGGAGTCATCTGAGTGCTTTTGGTGATGTTTATAAGGAGGCTTAAAACAGAGGCCTTTTAAACCTTTGGTGGGGTGTGCCTCTGTAAATACACTCAGGACATGGAGAAGGTCAGCTGAGATCACTTGGCTCATCCTTCCAAGAGAAAAGCCAGGCAATGTACAGGAGTCTGCCCCTACCCTGATGTCATGTTGTGGTTTTTAGATGGAGATGGGGTCAAAGCCATTCCTAAAATGGAAACCTTGCCAAGGTGCCAGCACACTGTGCTACAGAGAGAAGCTGTGCTCTGTGAGACTTGTGCTTTAAGCATCCCTCATGTAAGTCAAGATGCCCAGTCTGACCAGCACTTTGCAAATTTTACTGGCCCAGAGGACTGGTCAGATGTGCATTGGCATAGCAGCCATCACCAGTGGAGATAAGTCTCATGGGATTTAAACTCCACAAATAGGAAAAAGAAGAAGATGCAAACGTAATTCTACTTGAAACCTAAATTACTCACAGGTCAGCTGTAGAAGAATGATTGTAAGATTTTGTTGTCTTTGCACGTGGAAATGGGTTCAGTATGTAGCATTGTATGCAAGGGAAAACACACACTCCACTAATTAAAGCTCTCTGCTGCCACTTTGATGCGTGCTGCTCTCCCTGTGTGCATTTGGCCATGTGGCTGGTGGTTGTTTCTGCTCAGACTTCTCTCTGTGTGTGCCTCAGCACCATTCTCATCTCACCCTCTGCATGCTGCCTTCTGCCTTCCTCTTGCTGTTCTCTCTCCTGCTCTGGCTTAGCCTTACTATCTCTGGCTGTACTTTCTGCCTTCTGTTGTCTCACTATGCTCATTTCTGTCACTAGGACCCCAAGAGCTCCCCTCTGCTTCCTCCGGACCTGTTAAAGAGTCTGGCTGCCTTGGAGGAGGAGGAAGAGCTGATTTTCTCTAATCCTCCTGATCTTTACCCAGCTCTGCTGGGGCCTCTCGCCTCTCTTCCTGGACGAAGCCTCTTTGTATGTATTTTGTAATACTGCTGCTTCTCACTCTTAACTGGCATCTCTTTCTTCTGTGAAATTATAAGAAATGTGAAATTCCTTTCTCTCCCCCATCCCTCCTGTCCACTTCCCTGCCTCACCTTTGAGCTAGTTTTCACTGAGGCCCATGATATGGCTTTTGGGCCTCATCCAAGCATGCTAATTTGTTCAGGAATCAGAAAAACTGGGGTTTTTGTAAGTACAGTCCACAGGTGAGGTGTTGATGCATCATGAGGCACCTTTTTAATGCACTAGCTCTTCTGCAGTTGTATGGGCTTAGTACTAAAGGGCAGAGGGAGCACTGATTGGGCTGTGGGGGGTCATCAAAACAGTGGTGTAGTGACAGGACAAGGGGGAATGGCTTCAAACTGACAGAGAATAGGTTTAGATGAGATACTAGGAAGAAATTCTTCCCTTTGAGGGTGGTGAGAAGCTGTGGCTGCCTCATCTCTTGAAGTGTCCAAGGCCAGGTTGGATCAGGCTTGGAGCAAGCTGGGATAGTGGAGGGTGTCCCTGGGGTGTGGGGTGGAATGAGGTGAGTTATAATGTCCATTGCAACCTAGGCAATTCTACAGTTCTGTGATAGGATTTTGTGATTATAATCTGCATATAAAAACTCCACAGACACAGGGAGATGGTGCCCTATTCAATGTAGAAGAGATTGAAAAAACAGAAAGATGGCTTGGGAAGAAAATAGCAGTTAACTGGATAAATACATAGTAACTCATACAGAAATATAGTCATTTTTGACAGAGGGTTTTTTTTTCCTATATTTTTTGTATTAAAACCTTCCTAGTTCACTAGCTGGGTGGTCTCAGAGCTGTTGAATTTTTAAATTTCCTCTGAAAGTGCAGCGTGCCTTTCTACTATGGCTACAAGCATGTTCATTAAATCATACTCATTCAGATTAGTAGCTGTAACAAAGAATTATTTGTGACTCTACTCAAAATCTCTGATTAAGTCTCTTCCTCAGTCATTTTACCTGCCATCCCAAGGAGCCAGTAGCAAAATAGACACTCATTTCTCTCTCATTAGATAACTTTGCTAAGAAACTAATAGCTGCTGCTTCAGCAGCTTCCTTTGAAGCTCCTACTGTTGTGTCTGCTGACAAATGGAAGGAATTCCTTTGCTGTGCGAGTCGCATAGATATGCAAAGTGGGAATTTTGTCTGTGTTTTAAAACATGCTTTCAAAGTAATGAACTGTCACTTTGAGAATCTAACAAGCTAGGGGCCACTTGACAAGAAAATAAGGCTGTTTGTCTTAAGTTTACAGGATGAAAGCAGAGATGTTCCAGATACTGTGACTGTGTTAAAGACAGAGGGATGCTAGTTCAGGTTTTTGTTGTTTGAAATATATATTTTAAAACATCTGACATGCTGAGCTGGTGAGAGTGCAAGAGGGGGTTTATTTGTAACAAGACTACAACTTTTATTTTGGTTCACACACATTTTTACTTACAGTTTTACTAATTCTATAGCTTGGTGATCCAGATCCTAAATTTGGTGGTGTTCATTGTCTACCAGCCAGGCTTGATATTTTTTTCTTCTGTTTCTGTGTCAGTGTTAACTATTATCTTCACCGAATAGGCTCATTTCAGAGACAATTTTTCACTCCTTAATCATAATAAGAACTAAACAGAAAGACAAGAAATATTATACTGTAAATAACAGCTGTGTGAGAGGGAGGTGGCATAGATGATGGGAAAAAGGTCATGGTCCATAATATCTTTACATGGAAGTAAAAAGTCCAGGGGAGTTTTGGAACCTTTCTTTTAAGCATTTGGGTTGGGTTTTTTTTTTCCTTCCTCTCTACAAGTAATTTATAATGGAAATGAGAGAGTGCTAAATGATGCTTGGACTATTAAACCTAATTTAAAAAGCACTTGTCTGCTCTCGCTGTCTAAGAACATCTCTACAGCAGAGATGCTCTCAAAACTGAAAAAATATTCGGTCAGAAGCCACATACATAAGTCTGATCTTGTCTGAAGGAGCCTTCTAGTCACTGGGAGGGATCCTGTCTCGCTTGTACAAGCTTTTCTCACTTGTACAAGGTTTTTACCCAAATAAGGTATTTTTGGCAGGAGTCTTCCTTTTAGATGTATCAGAATATTAGACTTTGCATTTGAAAACCTGTTCTGGAAGTGGGGTTTGTCTGAGACTCTCAACCATCATGTTTGTTGATTATAGATTATTAATTACAGGTGGAAGGAAAACTACTGATGTTTTGCACTTGTTAGCTTGCCTCCCCTGTCCTCCAAGATGCTGGAGCTAAAATGCACGACAAGTTGTAAATGTGACCAAAACCACTGAGGCAGTTTCTATTAACATACTTTCCTCGTGGTCCCTACACTGAGCACTAACTGCTCTTTTCCCTTTTTTGGTTTCTGAAGAAGTCCCTGCTGGAAAAACCATCAGAATTGATGTCTCAGTCATCATCTTTCCTGTCCCTCAGTGGCTTTTCTCTAAACCAGGTAAGTGAGGACCAGAGTCCAACACCTTTTCTGTTTCAGCTTGTTGTGGTTAAGCCAGTAGAAAACCTGAAAGAAATCCACGTGGATGCGTGATTTCAGTGTGTATCACCCTTAATCTCTGCCTTTATCAGTTTTCTTCCCAAATTCATCTTAGCTATATCTCTACAGATGAACTCTTGAATTTTGCTGAGTTCATGGGCCCTTTGCTCTCATTGAATTCATGGAATTGACTGAGAAGGTGCATCTCATTGTGCTATGGTGTGTAGGTTTTTATTTCCAGAGCGATAAATTACTCGTTCTCTTCCAGAGAATTGAGCAGGGTCTTGATACAACTTTTCTGAATACTGTGGATATGAAGATTTTGTGAAAACTTTGCAGTCCAGCTGGGAGAAATCAGTCCTGCTTCAGAATGTGATGGACTTAATGTTCAATGAAATAGTCAGAAAAGATAGGGCTGGGAAGTGAAAAAGGAATTAGGAAATATTTTGAAGTACAATTGTTTCCTTTGTACAGTCTCAGTGTTTGAAATATAACACCTAAGCTCCTATATTGTTTGGGTTTTTTTAGGAAAGATATCCGAACAACAGCATGTTCAATGAGGTATATGGAAAAAACATGAATACCAGCACAAAAACAGAAGTCACCCCTTCAGCTGCCCATCAGGAGACTTCACTCTATTCTCTCTTTGAAGGGACTCCGTGGTCTCCATCCCTTCCAGCAAGCTCAGGTAATCCTGGTATGGCATTTCTTATTTCTAGTGATGTAAGAGGATTTGAGTTAATTCTAAACCAACTGCAAGTTATATGTAACTGGAAATTAAATAAAACCCCCAAACTTGCTTGACAAGGTCTCTGAAGGTTTCTGTTTTACTTTATATATCCTCAGAAATATGAGAGGATTCTGTAATTAATATATTGAAGGAACCTAGATTTTAATTTAAGTAGTTGAGCAGGATAAATGTTGTAAGAGATGTTAAATCCTGAAATCTCTGACGTCCGTATACTTTGTGTTGCTTTTTTGGAAAAAGCAGGAAGACCTGGACTTCATAATGTAGATATTTGAAAAAGAAATTGTGTGAGTGAAGAGTGGAGGAAAATACAACAGTAGTGGGTTTTGTTGGGTTTGGTTTTTTACTGTTAAGCAGCCCATAAGACAAACCAGCTTCCTCGTTAGTAATTATCTTAAAGGCATAAACCATAACTGTTATGTTGGATTTTAATCTCCCTAAAAATCCAGAGGAGCTTGAGAAAGGAATTAGTTGAATCTAAGAAATGAGTGGATTTTAAATAATATCTGCACTGGATGAGATGTTTGGTAGGACTTTTGCAACCAACCAGGAAAAGCTATTGTGGGTAAAATGGAGGGAGTTGCAAAGTGCTTTTTATTCTAGCAGGACTTTTGGCTTGCATGGCTTCAACTTCCTCTCCTTTCACCTCATCATTTGTTTTGTCCTGCCTGTGGACAGGCTGCTTCATGCTCCCTCTCCTCTTTTGCTCATTGAGTTCTGTTCTGAATTGCTTTAAGACTCACATAAGTGTAAAACATTCCCAGACTTGGGAGTTGAAGTTGTAAACTTACAAACTCCTCAAGGTCTAATCTCATTTTTTCATTGGTTTGTCAAACTTTGAGACGGTTATTCATTTAGTTTGAGACAAGTTCTTCAAGAGACATGAGGAAAACTGGCTTTGCCTAGCCAGCCCTCATGAGGTTTCCTGGTTTTTGTTTTTCTGGTAAGCATTAAACACAGTCATTCTGTTCTTGTAAATTTTTTGCTCAGAATTTAGGCATTCATATTACACTCATGTAATGGAGGGAATAAAAACTGACCTTCAGCATTGTAGCAAACTGAATGATGGCAGAATTTGCTGCAGCACTAAGAAATTCAAAACTGGGAGGCTCCTGCTCCCTCTGCTGACCTTTTTTCCTCTTCCCTTGTAATCCCTAGATCATTCAACACCAGCCAGCCAGTCTCCTCACTCCTCCAACCCCAGCAGCTTGCCAAGCTCCCCTCCAACCCATAACCACAATTCTGTTCCTTTCTCCAACTTTGGACCCATTGGGACTCCAGACAGCAGAGACCGGAGAATTGCAGACCGCTGGAAAACAGATAAGCCAGGCAAGTGCTGGGCTCCAGGTTTGCATGGAGCTGTCAGACACCATCATCTGATGATGTTTGTTTTTCACTGGTTTTGCCATGTCTCTTTGAATTTGTCTTTCTTCCATTTTAGCAATGGGAGGGTTTGGTCTGGACTATCTCCCAGCAACGTCATCCTCTTCAGAGAGCAGCTGGCACCAGTCCAGTGCTCCTAGTGGTACCTGGACAGCCCAAGGCCCTCCTGCCATGGAGGACTCCTCAGCTGTGCTTATGGAGAGCCTGAAGGTGGGTTTGGCTGAGGCTGTGCTCAGGGATGGGTCTGCAGGCTGGATGATCAAGTGATGGGTGTTAGCCTGTTGGAAGTGTCAGAGTTCAGTGCTAGAAGCCCAGAGTTTTTCCTGCAGCTTCACTTACACAGGTAGTGTGGGAGGTGTCACCAGTGCAGGAAGATGTCACAAATTTCCAGTTCTTGCTGGTTTTGAGTGTTTTGTGTAACAAGCCCAGGCTGGCAGAACTGGAAGAAATTCTAACATTAGCTTTGACTAGTCTAAGATTAATAATAGTTAATGTGGGATGAATTTTTATGGTAATGAGGGTTCTGGAGGAGAAGTTTCTTACAGGGAGCCTCTTTTTAGAAGGTCTTCTTTGAAGCCTGTTTAACTTTCGTGATAAGCCAGGTATGAGTGATGAAAAGGGAGATTATAGAACATAGTGTCTGGTTTCCCATCTGGCAGAGGGGCTATGTAATGCAAAGAGGTGCTAGTGTTGGCTGTTTGTTTTTAGTCCATCTGGTCCAGTTCTATGATGCACCCTGGCCCCTCAGCCCTGGAGCAGCTGTTGATGCAGCAGAAGCAGAAGCAGCAGCGCGGGCAAGGCGCCATGAACCCGCCGCATTGAGACAGAGGAGGCAACCCTTACTACGACGGCTCCATAAACCATGGCATGTTGGGTCTGCAGGACTGGCACACACAGTCCTGTGCAGGTGGCAGCCCTCTTTTCTGTTCCTTGCTGTCAGGAGGGCGTAAGTGCTCCACCAACCCACTGAGTGTGCACAAAACGTCTGCAGTGCAAGCAAACAACATCAGGAACTCTCCCATCCCCGGGCCCTTTGGAGGGAGAGAGGAACTGCTGTTTGGCTCACTCAGTAACCCGATATCACCGCCTCTCACGTTCTCCATCGTGCATGTCCCCAGCCACATGGGAAGTAAAAGCTGAGAGCAAAGGGCAGATGGGAGAAGCCAATGAGAACTTCTCAATCCTTTTCCTCTCTTTGGGGAGATACAATAGGAATCCATTAATGATTGCTTCGCTGACTGAGAATGTAGTTGAAATTACTCCTAAACATCTTTATTACTATCTCAGTAGTAAGATCACACTGAATTCTTCCGTACACAGACATGCTTCATAGTCAGTGTGTAGCAATGAGAGCCCCAGTTGCTGCTCCAGTCACAGTGGGTGGTGGTGAGCTGGGGCTCTGTCTCTTGGACTAGCAAAGGAGTTTCATAAAAGAGAGTCTGGCACTTGGCACCACTTCACCCAGAGGGTAGGTTAGAGACTCCAGCATGAAATGCCCTTATCTCTGTAGGTGTTTGAGCTGTAAGGGGTGATATGGGTCATTGCAGCACTCTGCTGAAAAGCAAGTTAACTGCTATGAGGTTTTAAATTAATGTGTGATTCCTGTACATTTTACTGTAGCATAGTGGCAAGCCCCACAAAGGGCAGGCTAGTCTGTGCATTCACAGCCTGACTCATTTTAATAGGTAGGTAGAAAGCTTTCAATGGTTGGGGGTTTGTTTTTGGTGTTTTGTTTTTTTGGGTTTTTTTTGGTTTTTTCTTTTTTGTTTGTTTGTTTGTTTTTTGGTTTTGTTTTGTGGTTTTTTTTTTTTTTTCTTTCCATCCTCCCATCTTCGCTGAATGCTCGTAGTTTCATTACCATGTCAGAAAAGAATCAGAGGTCCAGCAGGGCTGGGTGAATCCGACAGCCAGCCCAGACAGCGTGGGGCGTCCACATGCCCGGTGAGGCACAGGTCAGCTCTGCAGAAACCTGTCCCAGCTGCAGCCCCAGGCTTTCAGTGCCAGAAACAAATCCAAGGCACCCATGGACACATGGAAACAGCACAGTGCTGTTCATAGATGAAAATGTGCAGAAGGGAAAAGGAAAAAACATTTTATTCACTATTTATTAGGGGGATTGAAGACTGGAAACTTTGTTAAAGAAAAGGACAGCATTTTTGTTAGGTTTCCCAGGGAAGTTACAGAAGCAGTCTCAATGTCCATTTGCTGTTTTTAGCAGTAGAGGTTTGTGTGATGATTCAGGATCTCTGGGCTGGAATTCACCTGCAGAGCAAAGCACATGCAGGAGCCGAAGTGACGCTGGAGTCTGGGCACCCCCAGAGAATACAAAAAGGGAAGGCGGAGGAGACCCAGTACCCTCAAGGGTACGAGCAGCTCCCCACAAGCTCCACCTTAGCAACATCACTGTTCTGTGTTGCATTTCAAAGCTGTAATTCCTTTAACAAGTCCAAAAAGTGAAGTTCCTACCTGGTGGTAAGCTAGCCCACCCTGTGTGTCCCCTCCAGCCCTCCCAGTGTGTGTCCAAGCTGTGCGCCCAGGCAGCTGCGACATTCCCGTGTTTGCACCGTCACTGACTCTTGCACCCCAGACAAGCTAACCAGGAGCACCATCTCACTCCCGGCTGTGCCAGGTCCCAGCTGCACCGTTCCACTTGTGCATGAGTGCCCGGCCTCGGGAATGCATCTGACCCCACCTGCCCTCCAGCACCTGGGGGGAGCAGGGGAAGGGGCCCCCAACAGAAACTGGTTTGTGTCGTAAGCTTTTTTTGTGTTTTCTGTCTGTCTGTGCAAGAACTGCAGCTGCTGAAATCAGCTTTGCCTTTAATTAAACCATGTTCTCTCCATCCGTCTCTATGTGTAGCATTTATTTCCTGTGTGACTTGGCTTCAGGCCTTTAAAAATGCATTCCTTTTCTGCAGAAGCCAGAAAAATGTTTGAAGTTGATTTTTTTTTCCCTTTTTTTTTTTTTTTTTTTTTAATTTGAAAGAGACCTAAATAAATCACAGTGGTTCTGGCTTGGGCTTGGTATCGATAATTCAGTTGTGGTTTTGTGCTGCCTGTGTAGTGTGTTTTACATACTGAACTAAAAATGTAGGATGGGAGCAGCTTTAAAAGCTCCTCCCTAGTTACAGAATCATCCTGGTCCAGCATATGCAGGGGGACGTGGAGGACAGAGAGCCTCCTGCCAATGACCTGCCTGCAGATGAGGATGTTCACTATTTCCATGTTTCCAGGTGTGTCACAGGACACTTGAGATGTTCTGGTTTTGAAATGACAGGTGTTTATTGTCTCCAGAATAAGTTCCTTTAAAAATAAATGTGATATTTAGGTTAATGGGGCAGTGGGGTTGTCCTGGACTTGTGTGATAGAATCCAAAATGGGGTAGCTCCTGCCCTTAGCACCTTTGGAGCAAAGCTCTGGGATTCCAGGCTGTGTCTTTCTAAGTTACTGTCTTAAAATTCTGACTAATCAGGAAAACCGTTGAAGTACAGCTCCCAACACTGAAGAAAATGTGTCTGCTTTTATTGGTGGGAGTTTTAAAGTCCCTGAAAATTTGAATTGTGAGTTGGAGCAGGGTGAGGCTATGTGGTGGCTCTTTAGATCTTGGGGTTAGCAGTAATGCTTTAAGGAAGCAAATGCTTTCCTGGTCTGTAGCTTCCTGAACAGAGTTCCCCTTCGGGATCTGCTGGCAAGGCTGTAAATGCAGGTTGCACCACCCTCTTGTGGGCGTTCCCAGCTTCTGGCATGTCTGTCTAAAAGCTTTTTTAAGGATAGGGGAACAGGACAAATCTCTTGGCAAGCACAGGCTTTAGGAATGAATGTATTTCTAAGAGGAATTAGCAACTTAAGTTCCTGTTTTAGAGAACAATGCAAAAGGTAAAGTATAAAGCTTTTAATGCAAGTAGCAATAACATTTAAAGTTCATTTCAGATGCAGGGATTAATATGCAAACTCCATAATGGCAACAGTTGAATTCTTAATTTCTCTCCACAACTTCAAGCTCTTCTGAAATCACTTCTCTGAGTGTTCAGTGTTGGGCTGTTGAACGAATGCAGAGGGGAAGATGCCAGTCCTCCCCTTGCACTGGCCTTCGAACCAGTCTTCATTCACTGTAAGGGAAAATTATCACAGTTCTTGTGATCCTAGAGATGGACAGGAGCATCATGTGCTGCAGACAGACCTGAGATCACCGTTTTAAGGTGTGTCTGCTGATAAAACTTTGAGCAGTGCTAGACCCAGCAGGGAGTGGAATGTGGAGGAAAGGGAGGAATGAAGAAGAGAGGAAAGTGGTAAGGTAAGAAGGAATGTCAAATGGGCGTGGGAAATCGGATCAAAACAGAGACCGGGAGCTTGGAAACTGCCTTGAGTGGAAACAAAGTGAGTGTGGAGAGTGAGGAAATATCTGAGACCTTGGTCTGTCCTCTTCAGGATACATCTGAAGTATACTGTCAGTTGTTTCCCATGTTCATATAAAAACCCTAAAACAAACTCCTCAAATCTCAACTACATTGGGTTAAGTAAAGCCTACGAGCTCTGGCAATTTTGCTGTTGGGGAACCAAATGAGGCAAGAACCAGCTTTGAATTGGGAAATATTCAGCTCAGCAATGAAGGGAAAGGTAGGATTTTGGGGTGGAGGGGGCCATCAGTATTGCATGGTGCAAAAACGAACCAGTCAAAGGCTAGAGGGGGGGACTGATTGAGTACTGCTACCCAAGCCTGCCAGCCACCACAGATTAGTGACAGAACTACAGATAGCAAAATATAACGGGTTCTTGCCTTTAAAACCTATTCCTGATGTCTTGATTTCACTCAGAGGCTCAAGTGAGGAGGGGAACATGCCCTGCCTATATAACTCCTCATTGATTTTCTTGAGAGTCTGTATTTAGGCCTCAATTCCCATAGAAGCACTTAAGGACTAATACTGAACAACTAATGGAAGATTGTACCATTAACAAAAAAGTAGATTTAAAAAGGTTCCAGGTGAAAGGATTGGGAGAGAGAGCCTGCTCCCATTGTGGGGATGGCAGCTAAAATGAGGCATCTCCTTGGAAGAATCCACTGTGATCAGTAAGCTTAAACACAGCCCAAGTGTAACTTCTGTCTTAAATATTTGGGAGGGGCGCGGTGGAAGTAGGAGTGATGAAAATATGTTGGAAGAAGTGTGTGTAACAGGGACATGTGGATGCAAATCCCGTGGCAGAGCTGGGAGGGGCTCTGCTGCTGCCACACCACCCTCCCTCTCACCAGAGCTGGGGAGTCCTTCCCCTCTCCTGTCCCAGGAGGAGCACAATTACCTTTGGATAAAACAAAGATCATGTCTCCTGCCTGAAACTCCAGGTCTTCAGGGTGGGTGGCTTCATAACTGTACTGCGCTACAACATGGGTTAGTCCCGTCTCCCCTGGCATTGCTTCCTGCAGTGACTCCTCTGGTTTGCTGTCTGGTACAAACCCCTCTCCCTAGGGCAGGAAACAAGCTGGTGAGGGCATGACCTCTTGGCTGCCTTCTCTGTCCTAGGGCCAGAGAGACAAGCTCTGCTTCCCCTCTCCACCCACTCTTTGCTCCCATCCTTTCATGAGGTTGCTGGGCACAAATCTGTGCTTGTGGCAAGGAGAGCAAATGCAGGAGGGAAGAGAAGGGGGCTGCCCTCTGTAGCTGTCACTGACCTCTGTGCCATTGCACCAGACTGTCAGGCAGTTGTCCTTGCTCTGGCTCCAGGCTGCCTCCACGTTCTCTGCACTCAGAGTCACCAGCTCCTGGCCCTCCACAGGCTTGTACCTGGTGTGTGCAGGGGATACAGGTGAGAAGCCCTGGAACATGGCCCTGGCTCACTGGGGCCAGCAGTGCCTCACCTCAGCTCCGTGTGCTCAGGCTGCAGCTCCAGCTTCTTGCAAACCAGTTCCAGGAGCTCCCTGTGGGAGAGGCCTCGATCGACTCTCAGGGCAACTGTGAATTTGTAATGCACCTTGAGGACATTGGGGCTGGAGACAGTTGGTTCAGCCTCCTGCAGGCAGGAAATGGGATGTCACCGTGTGTGGCTTGGCAAGCACAGGCATGTGGAAACTGTGGTTGCTTGAGTTAGATTGTGCCTCCCAAGCTACACTTGGACATTGGCTGGTTGGCAGCCCCAGGCTTGTCCCAGGAGAGAGCCCAGTAATAGATTAGGGACTTAGCACCAAATTGTGGCTTTGGGGTGATCAAATTAGAGCTGTGTCCACCCTCCAAGTCCCTCCTTTTTTTTTTGAGTTGGAATTGCTGTATTTTCCCATCTCCTCAGTGCAACTTTCTGACATGCTGACCCTTCCCAGGAGCATGTGCATTCCAGCCAAGCTTTCTCCTATTTCTCCCTTCTCAAGTGCCTCATGTTGACTGACATAAGAGTCATACAGCAGCTCTGGTCACTGCCCTGGGTCCACCTAGGGCCTGGAGGAGAACTCCCAAAAAGCAGCCTTAAGTCACCTGGTAAATGCAGATTTACCAGACCTCAGGGTCTGCGCTCACAGGACATTACCTTTCCTGTGTCTCTTGGCTGCACCACGGTAGCAGGAATGTAGTCTGGGGAGGAAGAAAAAGGTGGCTCAGCAGGTGGGATGGAGTAAACATCTAAACACACAGCCAGACCTCCTGCAGCCCATCATGATCTCCAGCAACACCAACCAACCCTGGGGCCAGTGATGGTCCCTTGAATGGATATCTGCCAGAGATTCATCTGTAATATCTATATACAACCACTGAGCAGAGGTTTTGGGTCTGTGCCTTCCCTCTTGCAGGGATGGGAACATGAGGGTGGGATGTCTTTCATGGGTGGATTCAAAAAAAGATAAAACATGTAGCTGCTGGTTTTAGTGTCTTTGCTCTTCTGGTCTCCTTATGTCCACCTGAAAACCAAAGGCAATCCCTGTCCTTCAGTGGGGCTGTAAAGCTAAACTCAGGCTTTCAGGAAGGATGATTTCACACAGGTTTGTGGAATCCTCTTCATGCGGATCTGATTTACATTTTGGCAGTGCTTTGGCACAACTGTGCTCATTCCAGGAAGAGCCTGAGCTACACTGTTGAATGTGGTCCCACTAATAGATCTGAGATGGCTTTTGGTGCGACAAAAATGGTCACTGGGGTTGTTTTGTCCATAAGGTGTTTGTCCTTAATTCCATGAGCCACAGCTGGCTCTACTCCTGGACGCATATGAGGCTGCTCTGAGGGGGACATGAGCCCTCCTGTCCTGCTGTTCATCATCTTTTGGTCCACCTTTCCCCACCACCTGGCTCAGGCCCTCCCCAGAGTGGGGGTTGGCAATTGGTTCTCACACAGAATGGATCAGGTTGGAAGGGACCACAGTGGGTCATCAGATCCCACCTCCCTGCTCAAGCAAGGTCATCAGAGAGCACAAGGCACAGGACCGTGTCCAGACTGGTCTGGAATACCCTCAGTGAGAGAGACTCCACACCCTCTCTGGTGTCAGTTCTAGTGCTTCGTCACTGCACAGGAAAGTAGCTCTTTGTCATGTTCAGGTGGAACTTCCTGGGCATCCATTTCTGCCCGTGGTCTCTTGTCCCATTGCTGGGCCCCAGGAAGCAGAGCCTGGTCATTGCTCTGAGCCTTCCCTGCAGACGGGGACAGACAGGGATGAAGGCCCCTCTCAGCCATGTCTTTTCCACATACTCCTTTTTTTTCACACACTGGTCATTGATAGCCAGACTAGAGTGCAGCACATTAACACCTGGTACTGTCTCTGCACAGTGATATTTTCTACCTCAAAAGGTTTTTTCCTGCAGCAGCATGGATACCAGTAGCAGAGCCCTGTTTCAGCTTCCCAGCATCCTGAACCATCTGTGCTGGGGGTAGTGTGGTGGCCCTAGTGTCACCATCTCTGCCCCAGGCCTGGGATGTGGGACACTGGGTAACACCAGCCAGGAATCCCCTTTATACAGCTCCTTCAAGCCTAACCCAGCTCACAGCAGCACTGAAACTATCACAGATGCCCTGCTTGAAGGAGAAGCCTGTAAGGAATCTTTTACTCCAAGCTGATTCTTGCCCCATTCCTACCTCCAGGCCCTTTTTCTCATTAGTTGCTGTGCTAATTAAGAGCATAGAGAGACTTGCTTTCCTCAGGTACCCCACAGACATTATTATACTCCATCCTCTGCACTGCAGTTGCTGTCTCTGCCTCCTGCTCTAATATCTCCCAGTCCTTGACTGCAAGTGGGGCCAGGAATGAGATGGAGAGGAACCCTAGTCCTGGTCTCAAAGAGTGAGAACATGGCATCTCAACCTGCTGCTGGTGGTGTCACCCTGTGCCCCCCATCCCTTCAGCTCCCTGCACTGACCTGGCGCCGGCCGCCGTGGCTTCTTTGGCACAGTGAAGGTGGGTGACTCAGAGATCTCATCTTCCACAGGGGTTTCCTCCTGTGCCATGAGAAAAAGGTAGTGATGTGAATCCCACCCTTCCTGAAGGGTTGGGGTGCTGCTGCCTTGTGCAGCCCCCCTCCAACCTGCTATTTTCCCAGTCTCTCTGGGGTCTTGAACTGGCGAGGGATGACTTTGCTATCCATTTTCTCCCCAGCATTGCCAACCACCACCAGGGTGACACCAACACAGATTTTGCAGATCTCTGAGCTCATGATAAGGTAACCATGAGCCAGAAGAACCAACTCCAGTATCATGAGGGGGAGGGAGTCACACATGGGTCTTACTGGGAGGCAGGTGTTGGGTGAATATGTGGAGATCTGCCCTCCCTGGGACACCATGGGCCTCCTCACCTGGATATGCAGCTTATTCTGGAGCTCCACAGGCTCAAGGAAGTTGCAGGGGACAATCCCTTTCTGCAGGGGAAGGAGAGATGAGTAGTGATTACTTGGCAAGAAGGCAACCCACTACTGGAGGACACAAGTGGATGTGCCCTCACCCTCCCCTGTATCCAGGAGGGTTCCTGAGGCTTGAATTTTAGTTTCTGCAGGTTGGATGGATTTCACTGAACCCTGTGGCCTAACGAGGGTGGGCATAAGAGACTTCAGTCAGAAACTTACTTAATTACTGTTGGCAATGCTCTACCTCTGCAGAATCTCAACCACAATCTGCTGTCTGCCCCTCCTGTCCAGCACGCTCCTGGTATACCTTTCCATTGAACATCACTGTAGCCCAATTGTCCTTCTCTTTCTTCAGGACAAAGACAATGTTTCCAGGCAGGACCTGCAGCTCCTCGGCCGTCTCAGGAATGAACTCATACATGACACGGTGTGGCTGCCCTCTGAGGGCCCTGGGTGTGGGAGCAGTGGACAGGTCAGGAATGTTGGCAATGCTTTTGTTGTACATCATAGGGAGAATCTAGACCCCTGCCTCCTTGTTTCTACCTTCCCCATTTCCCCTGAGTTCTGGAGGCCAGCTGGATGCTGAGCTGCGAGAGTGCAGGATGGGGTTGTGCCTGGCTGCATGGGTTATCCATCCTTCATCCAACTTACCTGAGGATTTCTGGGGTCTTGGGTCTGGGTGGAGGACCAGAGGCCTGCCAACAGGAAGACAAAAAGGAAAATACCAGTAATCCAGAGGATTTTGTTTGCTTTGCAGAAATGTCTTGCAGCCTTTTACCATGCCTGCCCTCACCCCAACACTGTTCCTTCCTCTACATGAAGGTGCCTTAAGTGCCATGAGGAATATCACTGGCTTTGCTCCTTCTAAGGAACAGTTTCCAAATTCAACACACAGTTGGTTTTCAGAGGCACAAACCTCATCTCACTCCTGATTTTAGTTTCAGCTCACAAAGGATTGAGATTGTTAACATCTGTCTGCATTGAGAAGGGTGTAACTTATCTTGTACAATAGTGCGGTGCTGTGCTGTGCTTCCCCATACCCTCCCAAAAAGCTCCTGGAAAAACTCTTACCACCTTTAGGAATGGGAAGATGCCACTACATCATCTGGAAAATGGCATGGGAAATGCAAAGGAGTTCAGGAATGGGCAAGAGGATGCAAAGCAAGAGCAGAACTGCCGTTGTTTCTCCACTCAGGTTTAGGCAGATGATCTCTAATGAATCCTTAGGGGAGGGTCAGAGGCAGCTCCCTGCACAAAGCCATCACCCTGCCCACTACTTCCCCATACAAGAAACCAGTTTAACCTCAGCCACAGCTGTGGGTGAGTTTGGGATGAACTTTCTGGTGCTGGAAGTAGTCAGCTGATCCGTGGAAGCAGCACCTCCTTCCCACGGCGGTGGCACAGAATTCAGGGTGGTAAGGGTGCTGTTTTCTCCCCACTGCAGGTCAGAGCCCTCAGCAAGGTGTGGGATGACAGCCACCCCACATCATCCTGCACTGAGCATGCTGGTCACTGGCAGAGTCTTACCTGTGGCTGTAGGGGAGCGAATCCTGAAAAACTGTCCTTGTCCACCACAGATGCCACCACCTACAGCCAAAGAAAGATAGTGACTTGGTAGACCTCTCTAAGACCTCTGATGTCCACCCTCCTCCTTTGCTGTTGGCCAAGCCAAGCTACTCAGGATGCTTCAAGCTCAGGAGGAGTTGTAATTTTAGGCTAAGCATCTTGGACTACAGGCTGAGTGCCTCTGGCACCAAATCTTCCCTCTCAGCTGTGCTAAGTTTTCTGCTCTTAGCCTGGGTGTTTCTGTGGCTTGAGGAGTTATAACCTAAATGTTTCCCTTTCTGTTTTAATCACAAATGTTGAAGGGAGACAAAGTGTCCAGCTCAAGCCCATACCTCCTACAGGTGACCTTAAACGTAATTTAGAAAGTTGATACATATTTTTGCATGTTTCTGGCACTCAATGAGCTGCCTGGCTTTCAGCTGCCTGACTCCCCAGTGCCTGGTTCCTTTTCTGGAGGAGTGCTGCCTCCCAGGACCTGAGCCCAAGGGTGGTATCCCAGTGACTGAATTTTGCGCATTCACGGGAGAGAAGCTCGCTTGGTTATCCGAGCTGAAATGCCCTTTCCAAGAGTGGTGGAAGAACTGGAGGTTGTTTGTGGGCGTCCAATGTTAAATATCTCCTTTCCCCCACCCCTGAAGATGTCTTGGCTTGAGTTGAAGCTCCAGTGGGATCTTTCCAGCTCATGTCTCCCTAAGGAGACAAACTAGAAATAGGCCATGCTCAGCAGAAACATGCTTTTAGCTCCTGTATTCTTG
Source organism: Lanius collurio (assembly GCA_020086605.1). Classification (NCBI taxonomy): domain Eukaryota; kingdom Metazoa; phylum Chordata; class Aves; order Passeriformes; family Laniidae; genus Lanius; species Lanius collurio. The sequence continues at coordinate 486,253 of JACBWW010000050.1, forward strand.
CAGGACTCCATGTTTCCCACAAAATCCCTGTGTTCCATCCCTGTCTCCTTGTCTGGGGGATCCCTGAGGCAGAGACCACCTCCGTGTCTCTGGCTGTCTACCAGGGAGCAGCTCAGAGGGGTGATGAGAAGACAGTCAAGAGCTCTTCTCAGCCCACAGGCTTGGCCTGAATTAATAATATAGAGCCTTCTTACCATTGCCTTTCCAAGGTAGTCCTTCTTCTCCAGCTGAGCCACTTGCTTCTCATTTGGCCTGAACAACTTCCCCACAGGAATGGCCACCAGCTCACAGAGCTTCTGCTTCTGTAGCACAGAGAAATCATAGAGCTTTTGAAGGTGAGAGCAGGGACTGATGAATGTCCTTTCTGCTCTGGGCTTGGAGTCTGCTCCATAAAGCCAGACCACCACTGTGACAGCCCGATCCCAGCCCTGGTATGGTCCACTGAATCCTGTCTTCCCATCCCTGTCTCCCCAGTGACCCAAAGCACTTCCCATGGATTTGTGTCCCGCTACAGTATCCATTGCCACTGCATTTTAATCCTGCTAAAAGGTGAATGTGCTGTCAGTGGGATTTCCCTCCCTCTCCCTGTGGGACTGTGAGACCTGCTCCTGCATACCAGGATGGCTTCTATCGCCCTGTCGATCTTGTTATGCTGGGGCTCACTCTTCATGCTCATGGCCAGGGTCAGGTGCTCCTCAGCCTTCTCCCAGTTCTCGGTTGTGGCATACACCAGTGCAATGTTGTAGAGAATCTGCTGGAGGGATGGGAGCAAGGGAAGGAGCTCTTGAAGCAGCCAGACCACTGCAAGGAGGGCAGGAAAGGGCAGCAGGGCAGTGGCACTGCACTCTCTTGCTCGGTTTTTGCAAGGTACAAAGAGAGGCTGGCTGTCTCCTCTTTAGATTTCTCATGCTGGAGAACAGACCTTTGGGATCAAAACTGGCAGCCAGATGTGTCTCACCTCGCAGGCAAAGAGCCGGTAGTGCAGCCCCAGGATCTTGTAGTCGATGAGTTGGTTGCCTCGCAGCTGGGACAGCGCCTCTTTGAAATCCTCAATGGCCTTTCCATGGCTGTGGAGCAGAGGATGAAGATGTCACCAGCTCGTAGCGGCAACCTCCCTCCCTCTAAGCTTGTATTCAGACTTGGTGAGTTCAGTCGGGTTTCCCCTCTATCCTTGCAGTGCTTCAGACACCCCAGGAGAGGAGGGAGGTTGTGAGGCTCATGTTAATCCCAGGACTGCAGTGCTGAAGAGTAAGAGCCTGTTTGACCTTGAGGGGTTTCAGTTTGGGCTCTAGAGCACCAACCTGCCTGGGGCCATCCTCAGCTGAAGGCTGGTATCTCTGTAAGCAGCAAAAATGAAACTCAAAACCCTTCCACTCACTTCTGCCTCTGGTAAAACACGGTCCCCCGCTGGAAATAAGCCACTGCCAGGTGCTTGTCACAGCTGATGCTCCGGGTGAATGCCTGCAGAGGTAGGAGTGGGGCAAAAGGGGGGTAGAAAGGGGACACCTTTAAAAAGGTGAGGGCATAGAGCAGTTGTACCTGTCCTGCCTTAACTAAGTGGCCTGAGCTGGGTTCTGTCTCCCTGCAGCACTGGCTGGGGGAGAGCTTGTACCAGGCTCCTGGGTTTTTTTTGAGCTGAAGCCATGTGCCAGCATGGGCACCTCCTGGAGAGAGGGAAGGTGAAGAGTGGGCTGTGCATCACTGCTGCTGCCTCACCTCTGATTCACTGGCAGAACAGGTTTGGCAGCCCAGTGCTGTCTCACCTCCTCACAGCTTTAAAAGGCCCTGAATCCATCCCTTAGACTGTGATCCTTAATTCCTTCCTTCCCCACCATGTCCATGTATCTGGGCAGCTCCCAGAGGTGAGAGGATGAGCGGCCCTAGGGGCTGTACCTTACCTCCTCTGCCTCCACCAGCTTCCCCAGGACAAGGTAGATGCAGCCGATGTTAAAGCAGATTTTGGCAGGGGGATTCTGGACGGCCGTGAAGGCATCCAGGGCAGCACTCCACTCCTTCCTGTCCGCTGCACACACCCCTTCTTGCCACAGCCGGATCGTCTCCACCAGGGACATGGCGTGGTGGGAGTGGGATGTGGGATTCCCTCTGTGTCGTGGGTCTTGTCCCTCTCCCTGTCCTTCCTTGAGGCGTAGCTCGGCCTCTCTGGCTGCCTTCTGCCGGTGCTTCTGCCTTCCCGCCGCCCCCGTCGCAAACCTGGCAGGAAGTGGCCTCACTCACATCAGCCCCGCGATGGGGAAGTGGGGCTCAGGCTGCCTCTGACACAGCGGGTTTCCATGGGTTGCATCCCTGCTCCTCTCGGGGAGCCATTCCTTGCCTACTCAGGTTTTCTCCTTTGGTTTTTACATTAAAGGCCATGGATTTTATCAGCTGGGTGGTTCATCAGGTCAAATTTCAAGTTGCAAAACCCCCAGGATGGGTGCTGAGCTGAGCCCTTGGGTGCCCTGCAAAGCGCAGTCCTATCGTTCCTAAGCAATTCCTGCAGACAATTTCTGGCAGGCGCAGATGGGTTGGGGCTCCCCTGTCTGCCCAAGTGGGGGGTGAAGTAGGGCCCAAGGTACTGCCTGGGAAACCCTTGGTCCTTCCCGACCCCACCGTGTTGTCCCATGTCACTCTAAGACACAAGAGAGAACACACGTACACGAGAGATTTCAGAAGGGCTGAAAAAGAGCACCTGTGTTTATTAACTTCCAAGTTTATAGATTTCTTAATCAGGACAAGGATTGGGTGAACAAGGTCACTTCCTCTACAAACACATTGGCTACAAGAGATGCCCATCAGGGTATTTTTATCATAGTGCAGGTATGTAAACATTCTTACAGTTAGGAAAACATAGCTTATTGTTTACATGAAAGACTGTGAGAACTCTGACTCTAAAAGTAAAAACATCATAAAGCTGAGAGAACTAGGCAACAGTCCCAGTGTGTAGTTGCACTTCTAAGGGCACATGGAGCTGCCCATGGATAGGGTTCCTGGGGCAGTGGCCATGCTGCACCATATCCTGAGATCTCAGCCCAACATCATTTCTGTCCAGGCATTTTAGGGCCAACGAAGCATAACTGGCTCTTGGAGCACTGCTGGGAGCACAGGGCCAAGATGAGCATGGGGCACACGGTGACAGCAGGACTCTGACCTGCTGTGGACTCACAGGTTTGGAGCTGGCTGCTCCACACATGGTTTTTAAGCAGTTTTGGAAGTACTTTGCCTCTGCCCCATCTACCAACAATGTGATGTGTATTTTGAAGAGCTTAAAATATGTCAGCAAGACTCAGCCCTTGTGCCTTTACTGAAATTTCCCCAACAAATTACATAACTCCAGCAGTGGGAAGGAGGCTGGGGAGGAGACTTCTGAGTCCCACTGATGGAAACCTGAGCCCCTGAGCAGCAAAGACTGGGGTTTTAATTCAAAGTAGGACCAAACACAACCCTGAGCCTGGGGCTCTCTGGTTCTCCAGCTGTGTGTGTGCCCTCAGTATCCCAGCTGGCTCCTATGGGCTTCCCACAGGAGCATGAAAGACTCTCTGACCTCCAGGAAGGCAGAGGGAGATGCAGCCAGCTGAAATGATGCTCAGGTAAAAGGGTAGGAATAACAACATGGTGAGTGTGAAAACACCCCTCTAGGTGTCTTTTCTGATTCCTGTGAGGAATGGGAGACCCCATGGAGCAGCAAAGGGTTCACCTTATTTGAGATGTAATTTTCTGCTCATTTAATTATCTGAATTGGTGCACTGCTGGGTCAGGTTTATCCCAAAACCAGTACAAGGGGAGCTGGAGGAGGATGAGAGCTCATCCCTATTGGAATGCCCACAGCAGCTGTCCTTCTGCCTGGGTATTTGTAATGTAACAGTGAGGAGATTTCAGAGCTGTGATAAACACAGCCCTTTCAGCAAGAGCGAGTCTCTCGTTCCCCTTTCTCTGCCCAAAGCTTACTCAGTAGGTAAACTTGTTTCTTCTACAATAACATCCAACAGGAAGTGAGTAACAGAGATGGTGACATTTCCTGTGGAAGACCCTTGGAATCCAGCAAACCCAGATTGCCAATAGATGGGTCAGAAATACAGAGAAATGTCCAAAATCCAGTTGGGGTGCAGTGCATGTGTTTTGAGTTTGTATAGTGACAAGTTTATAATTTCTAGAGTCAAAAAAAGACTGATTCAGGCAGAAAAAAACCCCAAAACATTATGCCCAAGGGAAGACCTCTTTGTGAGGAGTTTTAGTGGGCAGGAGGAGCAGAGGAGCATGTCCCAGGAAGGCAGGTGGGAGCTCTCTGCACAGGACCCAGGGATTTTGGCTCTTTTCCCAAATGGTGGCAGTGAGGTGGAAGTGAGGACAGCAGAGGCTCTCAGCTGGAACAAAAGCAGGATGTGACTGATGAGGTGCCATTGCCACATGCTCCAGCCAAACCTGAAGGCAGCAGAACTCTTCAAACCCTGTCACCCTTTCCAGTCTGACCTGCATGAGGTTCACCATTTAAGGCTTCCTTCTCCTGAAAGGAATCTGACCCCCTGTGGTGGTGTCCATATGATCTAACAATACAAGCGAGGCAGAATTTGGAGGAAAGAGGTTGTTTTTTAAAACTAGATTTACTTTTTCCCTTCCTGTCACTTATTACCAGCAGAGCTGCCCCTGCAAATCCTGCCCCATCCCCACATCAATGCGTGTTTTAGCACATGCCTGAACAGAAACACAGATGTACGTGTTCTGTAAATGTTCCTAAATCCATCATTGCCTCACCCAAGGGGATCTGCAGAACCTTAATACCACTCTTTTTATTCACTTATCTAATGCCATCTAGAGGCAGGTGATCTGCTTTGGCCTCAACTGCTTTGGAAAATACTTCCCACTTCTCTGGGATTACAGTTTATATTTTTTTTAAATGAGGTTCATTGGTGTCTTAACCCAAATCTGGGCAAGTGTAAAGAACCAGAGAAGCCAATTACAGTCCCTGGCAGAGCTGTAAAGATGGAACCCTTGCTGCACTTCCAGAATTTCTGTACAGATCTGTGGGTGAAACCTGGATGCTTTCTGTGGGTTCTGTAGCATGGCTGGGTCTCTCACATGGTGATTGATGTCAGTGCCTCCTGTGGTTGTACCTTGTTTTCTGGAGGAGGTGGGCAAGGAGAAGCATCCTACAAAGAGAATTAGGGAGGCACTGAATGGTTTAGGGGTAACCATGCTGGTTCCTGTCTGCATTGAAGGCATGTCAGACACTGAGTAAATATTCAGTGATGGTTTATTGTCTGGTCTTTATTATTATTACAAAAACAAAGCAGGTATCAAAAAACAGCAAAGATTTCACAAGGTCCCCAACAGTTTTACACAATTGAACTGTAGTAAAATAGTAAAATTAAAACACATGTATTTCAGTCCTGGCCCTAAACCTTCTACGGTCATCCATGGTCTGAGATGCCCTGGGCTTTCCTAATTCTTTAAAATACTCCTCTTTATTTGGGAACCTGACTGGCCCACTAGCTAACATGATGAGGCACAATGCAACAGCAATGTGAGCTGTCTGGTATCCTTACAGACCCTACACAACCAGAAAACAAAACAGGGGAGCTCTGCAAGGATGGATATGTTTCTCAGACTACCCCAAGCAGCCATTTAGTTGTGCTTGACAAAACCAAATCACTTTCCAGCTGCTGAAAGGTGATTTGGTATGAAAAAGCTGCTTTTTCTTCTTCTCCTTAGGATCTTTGCTCCCCAAAATAAGAAGAGTTCACTGGGATGAGCTCCAGTGTAAATGGACCATTAGCCTTTTAAATTCCACTTTCCAAACTGCATGATGGACAACTCCCTCTCACTGTGACCTTCCTGCTCTGGACCCAGCATCAGACTGATTGCAAGGAACCTGAGCAGGTTAAGGAAAATACTCAGTTCTCTGGAATGGTAACTGGAGTTGGAAAAGAACTTTTTTTTCTCTCCTACTCGTAGGTGTTGGGTCTGAGGTTGACCAAAGGCAGCACGGTGTTAATAACAGCTGCCCTACTTCTCAAATATCAAGATTAGCTCAAAACACTGCTTGGCTAAAAAAAGAATTAAGACATTGTCCTGTGTCCCTCAGCATTTGCTCAGAGAGTCAGGTCCAAATCTGCCACAATTACACACAAATGCAAATCACCCTAAACACCGAATTGTTTACATCACTGAACACATCACTGAAAGGCTGGCAAGTACCAAATATTCCTGTTAAAAGTAAAATTCCACCTTCATAATTTCCCAGAATTTAACCATAGAAGAGATCACAATGCACATCATTGGTGGAGTATGACAGAAGCAGCAGCGTGAAGGCAAAGCTTGAGGACAGGGCTGCCCAAGGGCAGCCCTGCCAGGAGGGGATCAGGGGTTGTACCAGCGGCTCCCTGCTGGATTTACACCATCACTCCCTGTTGGAGTTACACTGTCTTCCTGGCAGTCAGAACGCGCACAATGGACCCAACTCCTCCGGCAGCCAGCGCCTGGGAAGGGAAACATGGCAATGAACACCAGGCCAGGGCAGCTACAGCCTGGAGGTCTCTTCCAGGACCTGAATGGGCTGACAAGAATGATGGAGAGGGACTTTGCACATGGCCTGGAGTGACAGGACAAGGGAGAAGGGCTTCAGACTGACAGGGTGTAAGGTTAGGTATCAGGAAGAAATCCTTCCCTGTGAGGGTGGTGAGGCTCTGGTACAGGTTGCCCAGGGAAGCTGTGGCTGCCCCATCCCTAGAAGTGTCCAAGGCCAGCTTGGACAGGGCCTGGAGCAACCTGAGATAGTGGAAGGTGTCTCTGCCTGTCCCCATGCACGCACCTTCTCGTGCCACTGCAGCAGCACAGCACTGCTGTTGTCGGAGGGACTCTCAAAGCCCTTGTAGATGTACTTCATGAGCAGGTCCACCCCGTTCTTGTCCAGCGACTGTACTGCCTTCTCAATGTCATTGGCTTTGAAGGAGATGAGCACCTTCAGCACGATGCTCTCGGCACGGTCCTGTCAACAGACACAGCCATCCCTGTGTGAGGTGCAGCCAAACACTTCTCCCCTCTCAAACAAACTGAATTAGACCATTTTTCTCTTTAACAACTGTGAAGAGGACTGTGTGTGAAGACCTTGTCATAGTAAGATATAACAGAGACGTCCTTCCAAGGATGAACAATGTTTAATACATGTACCCTGCTTTAGTTTTTCTGCTTCTGTTAGTGTTTGCAATTCTCCATCCCTTAAGTTATGGCTAAATAGTAAATGTTCGTATGGAAGCTCAAGACCTATCAAGTTCCAAAATACTTATAACAATCAAGTGCTTGTCTGGCCCGTCAAGTGCTTGTCTGGCCCGTCTTCCCACCAGAGCCTTTTCCTGTAGTGTTTAATGTGACACAACCATTATAATCCAGGTAAATGACGCCTGGAAGAGGTGACTGCTGGAAGCCATGTGTTTTCCAAGCAGTCAACTGCTGTCCCAGGCACACTGGATGCAGACTAGCAGTATTAATATTGTGCATTAATAGCCATTGATCTGGATGTCATCTCAGGCCTGGGAATGTGTGCAGCGTGCTTATAGCAGCAATTAGCCACGTAATCAGCAAAGAGCAGCTCTTCCTGTTTATCCATCACTCACTGAGGTGGGATGAGAAAAGAAGTCTGCTGGACTTCAGGCAGCTTCCCCCTACAGAAACTGTGGATGTCAGTTTTCCTGCCCAATTTAATATCCCATAATCACTTGGCTTAGCAAGACTTCTCACATGAAGTAAAAAAATATAAAAGTTCCAAAGATAACTAAAATTTAAGGCAGATATTATGTTCAGTCATTCTGCCCTCTTCAATTCCACCACCAAGTGTATTCTTAAATCCCTCAACAGAGGGCTAATGGAAATGAGTCATTAATGTGAAGACAAAGCTATACAGCCCTATTTGCAACAGCTGGTTCTCAGAGCCCTGTGAAAGCCTTCAGGAAAGGGCTGGGGCTGCAGGAACAGCTCTGCCAGGAGAGCAGCAGGGAACTGTGCCCCTGGGCCTCTCCTTGGGCAGGGAGAAGTGACTGCAGGCACTCAACAGCTGGGCAGTGCCACATCTTATCAGCACGTTCCTCCCACCACTGCAATCATGAGCCATTCAGGACTCATCCTGGGGAGATTCAGAAATGTATGCACCCAGCAGACTCCCACACTCTGTCACAAGGGGAGGGCTCGCTTTTCTTGAGGTTTGAACAGCTTCATTTTGATTGGATGTGATAAAAACCAATTCTTCCTTTCTTTGTAGGCTCACTGCTGGTGGTTTCATTAGTCAGAGGTGGCAGCTGCAACCCTGGTTCCCTGAGCACACAAAAATTACATCTCTGAGCTGCCACATCTCATCTGAGTCAGACATGGGCACCTGGTGACACCTGGGCACATAAAACAAAACCAGCAGTAGTAGGAAAACCATATCTGATCCAGCACCAAGGTAAAAGTACCTGGACAGGTGATATCTGAGCTACAGTATTTTGAATAAGATTAAAACACTTGCGGTCACAGATGTTTCAACATCAGGGAATACCCTAAAACCTGCTTCTCTGGCCTCCTCCAATTGATGGCACAGAGGTAACAGACAGGAAAGAATTTTTAGGGAGTAACCCATAAGTGAGTCAGTTACTATTTTACCTTCACTGCCTGGTTCTTTGTATTGATGGGAGGGTTCTTCAGAGCTGCCTGTAGTGCAGCCATCATGTTCCCTGTGCCAGATGGTTAAGGACCAGACAGCAAGTACGTGGACATCAAGTACCAGTAGTTAGTTTGTGCATGACTGAAAACACTCTGATGCAACGATTCCCTCCCCAGCTAAGAAGAGATTACAGCCTAAGGCCACAACTTTCAGGCCACCTGAGGTAGGAGCAGCACCAACAAGCAGCTGTATAGATCCAGGACTGGAGAATACTTCCTAGGCCTTTCCTTGAATGAGGATGCAAGTAAAAGAAACCATTCTCCATCACTTCTGCAATCTGCAGCCCTTGAGAACAGGCCTCAGCTTGGCACATCCAGCCCCAGCAGCCACCGGGACAGCAGCCCAGCAGCAGCTCTTGGGAAGAGTGACCAGGGGCCAGCTGGGTGAGGCAGCCCTGGAAGCGGGCACGGGGAGCTCTCTGGGCACAGGAAACCCCCTGTTTGCATCCCCCCGGGACACCTCCCTGAGCGGAGCCCTGGGGCACTGCTGCTGCCGCGGGCAGAGGAGGAAGCTGGGCCGCCTTCCTGCTGCCAGCCCCTTCCCCCTTCAGCCTCTTCCCCTTCTCTCTGCCAGCCCCTTCCCCCTTCAGCCTCTTCCCCAGTCCTGCCAGCCCCTTCCCCCACCAATCCCTTCCCCTTCAACCCCTTCCCCTTCAACCCCTTCGCACCGCCAGTCCCTCCCCCTTCCAGCGCTTCCCGTCCGCCGCGGTGCCCGCTCGCGGATGTTCCCCTACGAGGCCGCCCCGGCGGTGGCCGCGCCCGCTCCGCCCCCGCCGCTCCCTTCAGGATATTGCCGCAGGCACGAGTCCACCTCGCCCTCATCGGGCCCCGCTTGCCCGTCGCCCCCGTCCTCCTCATCCACGAACTTGTTCTCGTCGTACTCGTCCACATCCACCCGGCGGAACCGCGCCGAGGATACCGTGTGCTTCGCCATGGCCGTGCCCGCCCGCGCAGCCGCCGCCGGCCCGGGCCCAGCCCCGCCCCAAGCGGCGCCGGCGCAGCGGGAGCGCTGTCAGAGAATCCTGGAACGGCTTGTGCTGGAAGGGACCTTAGAGCCCGTCTCATCCCGCGCTTGCCACGGGCAGGGACACCTTCTGCTGTGCCAGGTTGCTCCAAGCCCCATCCAGTGTGTCTTGGACACTTCCAGGGATGAGGCAGCCACAGCTTCTCTGGGCAACCTGTGGCAGGTTCCCTCACAGGGAACAACTTCTTCCCAATATCCAATCTAAACCTACTCTTCTCTTTCAATTTGCAGTTTCACAGATGCACAGAATATTCTGAGTTGGAAGGGACCCACAAGGATCATCGAGTCCAATTCTCAAGTAAATGGCTCATACCGGGATTGAAGTCACAACCTCGGTGTTACTGTCACCATGCTCTGACTGACTTTGAAGCCATTCACGCTTGTCCTGTCATTCCAGGTCCTTGTAAATACTGTGTCCCCGTGTTTCCCGTCAGCTCCTTCAGGCACTGCAAGGCCACAGTGAGGTCACCCCAAAGCTTGTCCAGGTGAACACTCCCAGCTCTCCCAGCCTTTCCTCCCAGCAGAGCTGCTCCATCCCCCTGACCACCTCTGTGGCCTCCTCTGGACTCTCCAGCAGCTCCAGGTGCTTCCTGTGCTGTGCTCCAGGGCTGGGGCAGCTCTGCAGGTGGGGTCTCACCTGAGCACAGGGGCAGAGGGGCAGAATCCCCATCCCCTCCCTGCTGCCCATGCTGGGGGCTCAGCCCAGGGCCTGGGGGGCTCTGGGCTGGGGCAGGTCCAGCTCTCACCCACCACCACCCTCAAGTCCTTCTCCCCAGGCTGCTCCATCTGCTCATCCCCAGCCTGGATTGACCCCAGGAGCTACCCTGACCCAGGTGCAGCACCATCACTTGGTCTTGTTAAATCTCCTAAGATTCCCATGAGCCACTTCCTGAGCTTGTCTGGGTCCCTCTGTCCACCCCCAGGACAGCTCCAGGCTGGGCAGGACCCCATGTGAGGTCCAAGTGAGACCAGAGCTGCCCTGCTTGGACAGTGTGTCCTGCAAGGCTGCTCAGGGAGCCCCTACTCCAACAGCACCTGGTGACCCTGAGAGTTAAAAAATAGCCACAGCCTGATTATTATTTTTTTAAGTTACATTTGGACTGTGTAGATAATAATTTTCCTATTAATAATTAGGAAATGACACAGCTTTGTGAGGTTCCTCTTAATAGAAAACAGCAGCCCTGGGAGAAAAAAATAGACACACATAAATATGTCAGGAAAATTAATCCACAAACACCAGATCTTTATTTCCAAAAAGGAGACAGAGGAGTTTTGTAACTTTATTCAAATAAAGGGAGAGGCCATGGGCATTTCCCATGAGGTCTCTCAAGTTGTTGGAGGATGCAACCTCCTTTTTATCGTAATTTCCCATCTGCATTTCCCTCTCTCTTTCCCCATTGGCTGAGGTACTTGAGAGGTATAGACTTACCAAATTGCTTAATACAGACCCCCTTCTAATGTTACCCCCCCCCCCTTTTCTTCTTTTTTGTGTCTCTGTTCTTCTATAAGTCCAGAGATTTAGCATGGCCTTGAGTAACAGTCTGTGTCAATTAGTGGAATTCCTATGAAATTTCTATGGAATTTATGGTTCCATTGCTTCTTTCACCTCTCAGTATCTGGCTTTATCTACCAGCAGGCCCACAGTTTGTTTGTAAAGATACCTCCTTCTCATTCCTTTCAACCCCTTCTCTTCTTATTTTCTCAGTAATTGTCTTTACAAACTTTAGTTACTATTGACTTGATTTTCTGTTCCCAGGTTTTTTTCAGTTTTGCGATTATTTGCAGTGACATTCTTTTCTGTCCTTTTGTAGCCATCTCTGGATCAGCAGGCATGGCTGCTACCAACATCCCCTCGATCGCTGAATTGCTGAATGAGCTGCGCTCAGCAAGGTGTCATGTATGGTAAAAAGATGAGAGTTGCTATAGTACATAAGAGGAAAAAAGCATTCATATAACCTATAGTCCAGCAGGTAACCACAAAAACATATCCCATTTCCATCCTTTCCATGTTTGGACCAGTATATGTGCTAACTTTCTTATTCCCTTTGTTACTTGTTTCACCACTTTTCTATCATCATCCATTTGCAAACAGCAGTTTGAGTAATGTCATTTTCTACACACTCCCCGTTCTTCTGCTAATAGATAATCTAATACCATCTGATGTTGAAATATGGCATTCCTCATCTGAATGGATTGGTCAGCAAGAAGGTCAAGTGCTGTAGCTGTTTGGTTATTATTTCAAAGACAGCTTGTAGCCTGATTATCCGATTCAAATTACAAATGGGTTATCTGGCACCTGAGATTAATTCATTAGGATTCCAAGTGGCTGGTTCATAGTGTTCTATGATTCGCTCAGGTGGCCATTCATCTTTTCCCCATCTTTGGGTGCTCTCTCCAGCCAGGGATGCATCAATTGACTGCTTTTCTCTGATTAGATCATCGTATACCCTGATTCCTAACTGATTTTCCTGAACTTGTGGTAGCAAAAAGAACGACAATCTAATACACCCTATATACCATATCCCTGACCAGTTTGGAGGTAACCTAGGATAAACATGTTGGCCACAAATCCAGTTATGTCCTTTCAAAGCCCATGTTTTGTTAGCAAAGGGGCCTTCCCAATTTTCATCATCAATTGGTGGGTCAAAATACAGCTTGCTTCCTGGGCCTAATGGTCCTCCAACAATAGTTGCCCCACCATAAGAATCACAATACTTGCATTTCTAAGCTCCCACATGAGATTTCCACCTACAGTTACATCCCAGCTCTTTTTTGTTAGATCTGGACCAGAACTTATTAAAAAGGGTTTGAGTTCTGTTCCACTGTTGCCATTTCCACTGATAGTCATGGACAACATGTGTCCTACTTGTGGGATTATCTTGTGGGCAGCTTAAAAATAAGTGGTCAAAAATGCTGTCCTTCCCCACTGCTTGACAGCCTTCAAAATCCCTTTGGTAATTATGGTAGGAACACTTTACTCAGCTACCATTAGTGAGCTTAATGTGTGCTTGATTCCATCTGCCTTGACATCTGGAACAATTGTAAGGAGGGCAGTTGGGGGTCCAACAGTCTAAACTCAAAGATAAAGTCCAGTCACAAATACTTTTTCCCACATATCACCCCCTGTTCTATTTAGACAATAAATGTTTCTTTCAGAAGAATGAAGTCACCATGGACTTCCTTCCTCATCCCCAAATCCCGTTCCATTATGGACCTCACTCAGGGTGCTGACCCACCATTTAAGTTCAGCTGGGCTAGTCACCTGTGGCCAATCTTCATATCCTCCTGGCCTTGCACAGACCCAAAAATTGTAAGATTAAAGGTTTTTGTTACTTCTTCTCCTAGGACTAAAAACAATTCTCCCACCTCTGGCCCAAACCTAACTGTGAATGCTAAGAAGAACTAGCAGAGGAATTTTCTGTGAAACTTTTCTTTCTCATGAGAAAGCAGTTAGAGAAACTTTCCAGCTTCTCACACTCCTGTGAAGTTTTTGTTCTCATGCAAACTGGATGAAAAACAGTTTGAGAGAATGCAAGCTTTTTTACAGTTGCAGGTTGTTGTGGGAACTGTGCATATTGTTTCGGTCCATGGAAAAATAATATTTACAGATGGGCGTTATACCACTCTACCTATCACCTTGAGAGGTGGTGGACAAATAGGCAATCATGTAATTTCTCTTTTGCAAACTATGCTATTAAAGGTATGGGTTTGATTAAATGAGGGCTGCTTCGGCCATATCATCTGACCTGATGTATGTTGTTCTTCTTGCTGTTCCTGGGGATAACAGTGACACCAAACTGACAATAAAAAAGTAAGAACATTAAGGAAAACACTCTAATGGTGTAATCTAATCTCCTAATATAATTCTCACATTGTCTTCTGCACCACCTCTGGTGAGTGAAGGCACAGAAACAGCTTAACATAAAACAATGACAGCAAGTACTAGCCCCCAAATGACTGGAGATCCAAAAGGAGTGATGCCCATACAGACTGTTTCAGCAGACGGTCTGTGGGTAAGCACACAGGGCTTCCCCCAGTGTGGACACACCGGCTACTGCTCCGACCCACTCCTGCCGAGTGCCAGTCACAGCCTCCTGTCCTTCTCCTCCAGTTAAGATGTCCAGATCTCTGGGGCTTCAGAGACCTTGACCCGAGTGTGATTGGTCCACCTGGGTTCAGCTGTCTTGACAGCTGTTTCTGTGGTCAGGGACACTTGGAATGGGCCATGGCACTTCAGTGCCAGTGGTGCTTCTTTCTACTCCTTAGCTAGGACCCAATCTCCTGGTTGGATGTTACAAACAGCAAAGTCCCAAGGCAAGGTGTGTGCCAGCTGAGCTTCCTGTCGAAGAGATTTCACAAAAGACAGTATCCTGGCCACATATTGTTTTAAATATACATCACTTGTCTTCACTCCCCCACTAGACTGAGATTTACCCGGGTAAGGAATTCCAAACATCAATTCCAAGGGAGATAATTGAATATCTCCTCAAGGTCTGGCTGTTATTCTTGCTAAAGCCAGTGTCAAAAGCTGTACCCATGGCATCTTAGTTTCTATGACCAGCTTCAAAAGGTGTTTCTTTATTTCTCCATTCATTCTTTCTACCTGGCCCAAGCTCTGGGGATGCCAGGGAATTTGGAGGTCCCATTGCATTCCTAAAGCTGTCATAACCCCTTGAAGAATTTTTCCTGTAAAATGAGTTCCTCTGTTTGAGTCTATTGTTTCTACAATCCCATATCTTGGAATTATTTGTTCCAAAAATACTTTAATAACTGATCCTGTAGTTGCTGAAGCAGTTGGAAATGCTTCTGGCCAATATGTTACCTGACATACTATTACCAGAAGATATTTTAACCCTGCCACTCAGGGCATCTCTGTAAAATCCACCTGGCATCTTTGGAAGAGACCTACAGATCAAGGCTTCCCTCCCCTGGCAATTTTCTTTGTAGCCCTGTTGTTTGTTTTAGCACAAATCAAGCAACTTTCAACAGCTCACTTTGCCAGAGTAAAAAAACCCGCAGCAGCGTACATTTTGAGGAAGGCTTCTGCCAGTCCTCCAGAGCCCCAATGGCTCCCTTCATGAAGTTGTTTTAATAACTGTAAGACCAGAGCTTTTGGTATCCACTGTTTACCATCCCTTGTAAAGTAATTATCCCCTCTTTCCTCTGTCCCAGTCTTTTTAGTTATGTCAAGCTCCTCTGGTGGAAAAAACAGTTCCTCTGGCAGCAATGGAGCTACTGGGAGTGAGGGGAGGATCTTAGATATTTCTGAAAACAGTGCAGTTTTCTGAGCCTCTTCATCAGCCAGCTGGTTATCAATTGCCTGCTCTGAGCATGCTGCCTGGTGTCCCCTAATGTACATTATTGCTACGCCTTTTGATAAATTCACCACCTCCAATAGGCAAGAAATTAAGCTCACATGTGCTAATGTTTTTTCCTGCAGGTTAATAAACTTTCCTTTTTTTATAATTTCCTAAATGCATGTATCACCCCATATGCATATTTAGAATCAGTAAAGATATTCACTATCTTGTCCTGATATAATTCACAGGCTCTTACAGGTGCACACAGCTCCCCTGTCTGAGTAGACTATGTGGGTGGTAATCTCATCCCTTCCTCGAATTCCCTTCCCTTAATGATAGTGTGTCCTGTAACTTGATTCCTTTCTATCACCCTTGAAGGCCCATCAGTAAACATATTTTCTCCCTCAGGCCAGGGAGTGTCTTCTCATTCTTCCCTAGTCTGGGTCTGGAGGTCTATAACTTGAATGCAGTCATGTTTTTTTTCCTGGGCCCCCTCTCCAGGGCTGTTTAGACAAGAGGCTGGGTTAAACCCTTCACTGCTTCTGCATTATAAGTCCTCTTGTTCCATTAAACAAGATTCATACTGTAATAACCGAGCGCTGGTCATCCACTTTCAGTTAACAAAGCTTTAACTTGATGTGAAACTTTCGAACAACCAGATATCCTCCTATTGTCAGTTTCTGGGCCTCAGTTACCATTAAAATCTTGGATTCTGCAGACAATGAGGCCAGCCTCTGGTCACCGGGTCTAAGAGCTTAGAAAAATAAACAACAGGCCACTGTGTTCCCCCATGCACTGGTACCAAAATTCCTTTAGTAGGGCACTGTTTAACATCCACATACAGCTGAAATTCCTTTTCTGAGTCTGGAAGAGATAAGACTGGGGCATTAACCAATTTGTCTTTTAATTTTCTAAAGCTTTTCTCTCCTTCTGGTGTCCATGCCATGACATTAGGACTGTTTTGGGTTTAAAAGTCATATAAATGTCTGGCTAAAACAGAAAAATCCTCAATTCATGCTCTGCAGTACTCTACCAACCCTGAAAAACTGCCATAACTCTTTCTTTAATTGGGGGTAATAGTAATTGTAAAATTCCTTGTATTCTTTCTG
Organism: Lanius collurio; assembly: GCA_020086605.1. Taxonomy (NCBI): domain Eukaryota; kingdom Metazoa; phylum Chordata; class Aves; order Passeriformes; family Laniidae; genus Lanius; species Lanius collurio. The sequence goes on from JACBWW010000050.1 coordinate 502,374, forward strand.
GATCGATTCACCATAGGCCTGCAGTCAAAATGTGCCCCAAATATTTAATTTGTTTTTCTACCAATTGCACTTTCTTTTCAAACACTCTAAGTTCCTTTTTAGCAAGAAAATTAAGCAGCTTTACAGTAGCTTCTTCAACCACCTTTTCCTGTTCCCCTGATAAAAGCAAATCATCCACATATTGCAACAACGTAGCTCCCGAAGGTGGAGTAAACTCTCTTAATATTTTCTGCAAGGCTTGCCCAAACAAAACTGGTGATTCTGTATATCCCTGAGGGAGGACTGTCCAGGTCAATTGTTGTTTTATCATTTTCCCTCCTTCCTCCTGTACCCACTCAAAAGCAAAATACTCTTTACTTTCCTCTGTAATTGGACACCCCTAGAAAGCATCCTTCAAATCCAGTACTGAATAATACTGATGTGAGGAAGGGATCTGATTCAGGATAGTATAGGGGTCTGGGACTGTGGGATATCTTGGTTTAACAATTTCATTTATTATTCTTAAATCCTGCACCATTCCATAGGTTTCATCTGCTTTCTTAACCAGCAGAAGAGGGATGTTATAGGGAGACATCCCTGGCTCCAAAAGTCCTGCCTTTAGCAGGGACTCACTCAATGACAGGCTGTAACCCCTTCCTTTCTCCCTTGAAAGAGGGTATTGCTTTTTCGACACCACTTGTTCTGGTTGCTTCAAAGGAATTTGGAGAGGCTCTATAGCTAATTTTCCATATTTCCCTGGGACTGCCCACGCTTCTGGGTGTATTTCAGCACAAGCCTTCTCAGACATTTTACACAAAGTTACTACAATGTCAGCCTCTGTATAATTTTTCACAATATTAATTTGCATTCCTACTTTAGCCATCAAATCCCTTCCCAGTAAATTACAATCACAAGGAGGAACAAACAGAAAATCCTGCATTTCAAACCTTTTCCTCACATCTACTAATAGTAGTTGAATAAAATGCATCTTTTTATCCTTTTCACTTACCCCTTGAATAATCAAAGATCTTTTTGACAATTTCCCCCCCTTGGGGATAAAATTCAAAGTGGATTGAGAGACCCCTGTGTCTACCAAGAAACACAGGTCCTCTCAGTCCAGACACACCTAAAAAGTTATCGAGGGCTCCAGTGTGGTGGGTCCCTGGTATAATGGGAGCCCCTGACACCCCTAGCAATTAATCTCCAATAATCTCTGGGCTTCCTCCTCCTGAGGATCCAGCTGTCTCTGTGGATGTTGCCGCTTTCGGTGTCCCTCTGCCCTGCAGATAGCACACAGATTCCTTCCCAACTACTGTTTGGGTTGGCTCTCCTCTGATGAGGAGGAAGTTCTTCTGCCACTCACTTGTGGCTGACTCCATCCCTTCTGAACCCTGCAGTTTATCCCTCTGGGGCCGTAAAAACTCTGCCATCAACTTTGCCTTTGCCTTCACCTTTTCTTCATTCCTTCTTACATACACTTGCTGTATCTTTCTCACCAGTTCATCCAGGGGCTTATTCTGCCCTTCCTGTAGTCCCCCCCCGCTACTGCCTGTAGGTGCTCATTCTCCCACAGCTCAAAATAATTTGTTTCTCCAGTGACCCAAACAAAATCCTTAAAAGAAAATCCTAATCCTTCCATGTACAGTCTGCATTTCCCAGATATTTCTTCCTCCTCCTCCTTTTGCTCACCCTCCTCACTACTCACCGTATCCCAGAGCTGGTTCCTGTCCTGCCGCAGTGTCCAAATATGCCACCCCCCCAGTATACCCAATGGGCATAGCCAGCAGCACCACTGGTGGCTGGAGTGTCCCACAGCCTCATGGAGGCCGGGGGCCACTGCCAGCTCTGCCTGGGGGGGTGGCAGGGTCAGGAGCCACCCAGTGCTGAGCCCTAGCTGCCCCACAGCCCTGGCCCAACGCCGCACCTCCCCACAGGCCCCCAGTCTGTGCTCCCAGTCCTGCACCTCTGCACCCAGCCCTGCCACTCCTTGCCTCAACCACATTTCTCCACACTCCCTTTCAATGAATCCTTTCCCAACACACCAACACCATCCATCCATCCCCTGCTGTCAAGACCCCTCCTCAACTCCCCTTATTGCCCCGCCCCAGACATGGATTGTCCAGACCCTTTCTCAGCTTTCCCTCATTGCCCTCTTTGGGCATCCATGGCCTTAATTACCTCTGGGAGAATGTGTAAACCAACTCAACATTCTTTCAAGGGATTCTTTGGAGATATTTTGGGATCATCATCTCTTTTGCTGGGGCCCCTTCTGAGCTTTACCTTTGCTACCCTCCATAGGTGCTCTCTCAGGTTTACTCTCTGAAGATCCCATTGTACTTACTGGTGGAATTTTCAGTGGTCCTTCCCTGTGGACTCTTCATTGACTCCCCCTGCTCCACCTCTCATCTGTTTCCTGGACAGTCTCAGGAGCCGAATCAATCTCCCGGTGCCGGCCGCCACCAAGGGGAGCTGATCACCAAAACTGGGTGAAGGGCGCCTTCAGCTCCACTCACTGCCTGCTACCCCTCAGCTCCACTCACTGCCTGCTACCCCAGATAGTGGAAGGATCCTGGACAAGAGCACCCAAATTTGTCAGGAAAATTAATCCACCATCACAGAGGTTTATGTATAAAGAGGAAACAGAGGAGCACTGTAACTTTATTTGAATAAAGGAGAGGCCATGGGGCTTTTCCCATGGGGTCTCTCAAGTGGTTGGAAGATGCAGCCTCCTTTTTATCCCAATTTTGTGGCCACATTTCCCCCTCTCTGTGTTGATTTGGCATGGCCTGATTTTTTTGGTAGTGGGAGAGGGCCACAGAAGTGGCTCCTGTGAGAAGCTGCTGGAAGCTTCCACCATGTCCGACAGAGCCAATCTCTGATGACTCTGAAGATGGACTTACTGCTGGTCCAATTAGGGGGTGGGTAACGCCTCTGAGATGACACATTCAAGAAGAAAATCAAAACAGTGCACATGCAGTTTTTTCCGGGGGTAGCAAGGCGCTGCTGCTGGGCCCATCCCGGGCAGTGCCCTGCGATGCACCACCGAGGCCACTGCCATCTCAGTGCCTGGCCATCCCTAGCCAGCCGTGCTGCGGGCAGAAGGGCAGGGGCGGCATCGGCGGCTTCTCCTTCCCAGCACCTCGCATGAAGAGAGGTGTTAAACAGCACCAGCACCGCAGCGGGGGCCACGTGGCCAGCAGCAGAAACGTGGCAAGTGGTTCTCTGATGAGGAGCCTGGACGAAATCAGCCTCTCAGTGCTGCGAGATGCTGCAGGAATCTTTGAATTAGTGAAAATTGTTGGCAGTGGTAATTATAGGCAGCAGTTTTTCTTCTAGTCAGAGAAAAACAGGAAGTGAGGACACGTGAGGGAGAACAACATGGTGGCACCAAGGTCAGTGAAAAACAGGGAAGAAGTGCTCCAAATGTCAGAATCTAAATTTCTCTGCAAGCCGTGGTGAGGATGATGGTGAAACAAACTGTCCCCCTGTAATCCATGAAGTCCATGGGGGCTGCAGAGATCCACTCACAGCCTGTGGGAGAAGTGCTCACGCTGGAGCGGGTGGGTGCCGGAGGAAGCTGTGATCCAGTGGGAGACCCCAACAGAGAGAGAGGGATAAAGAGAGCTCTTGCTTCCAAACTAGAGCAGCCTGTCCTTAAAAGACTGCACACTGTGGATGACTGACCCACACCACAGCAGTTTTGGGAAGACTGTCCATGGGAGAGACCCTAAGGCATAGCAGAGGAAAGACTCCCTGAAGATACCCAGTGACAAACTGACCGAAACTCCCATGCCCTGCACTGTCAGTGGGAAGGAGGGAGGGGCCGGGGGGGGAAAGGTGTTTTAAAGGCTTATTTTACTTCTCATTACCCTCCTCTGGCTCTGTTAATAATAAATTTACTTTATACCTTTAAATTTGAATCTGTTTTGCCCTTAGAGTGTTTTCTCCTAGTCCTCATCTCAACTCATGAGCCCTTCGCTAATTTTTTTTCCCTCTACCCTGCTGAGAGAAAGAGAAAGTGAGCAAACAGCTTTTGTAGTTGTCTGGTGTTTGGCCAGTGTCAAACCACGACACTCTTTTTCCCCATTGGCTGAGGCACTTGAGAGGTACAGACTTCCCAAAACACCTAATACAGGCACCCTCCTAATGTGTACTCCTCCCCACCCCCCCGCTTTTTTGCTTTCTTGTATGACTGTTCTTTTTCTATAAGTCCAGGGATTTAGCATGGCCTTGAGTGAGTAATCGTCTGTGTCAATTAGTGGAATTCCTATGAAATTTCTGTGGAATTTATGGTTCCTCCCATTGCTTCTTTCACCTCTCAGTATCTGGCTTTATCTACCAGCAGGTCCACTGTTTGTAAAGATACCTCCTTCTCATTCCTTTCATATATATACATATATTACACCCACCACTCCCCCCTTATTATGAAGAAAACAGCTGGTGGGAAAATTTATTCCTGTATCAGCCCTACCTGCAGGATTACCTTCTTGACAGAGGAGGAATTTAGGATATGGCACATGTTCCACCAAAGCTGCTTCATCTTGGGAAGCTGCAATCCAGCTGTAACTGTGGTTGTAGCTTGGGGACTGCTGGCATTTTTCTGCTGGAAATTGGCTTAAGGGTGACAAATTAATTGCAGGAGGTAAATAGACTGTCAGGGAGTCACAGAATGGTTTGGGTTGGAAGGGACCTTAAAGGTCATGTAATTCCAACTGCCTGCCATGGGCAGGGAGCACTTGGGGTTTGGGGCTTACTGCTCTGGCTTTTAAGGTAGAGGATTAAAACAAAAATATGTTCATAATCAGTTATTTGAGACCCAGAGTTATTCCATGGGTTAGATTTGGCAGGAGGGGACTTTATTGGTATTTTTTTGCTATCTGTGATCTCAGTTTCACACCAAAAAGTGGATGGATCTGTGCCATCCTCAGAGCAGGTGTGTGCCATGGGGAAACACTTCAGAATGAGGACTTCCACTGAATTATTCCTTTGGCATTTTTAAATGCCTCACAATATTTCTGGGTCTGGGATATAACTTCTCCCTCTGAGAGGACAGAAACACACCTGGGAAAAGCCCTCCTTGGCTTGGAGACATCAGAGGAAGCAGGCTGCCTTTCATGGCTGGGAAAGGCTGCTGGGAGGCCATGCTGAGAGAGGAAAAGACCTTTAAATTCTGCTGTCCTGCTTGGTTCCTCTGCATTCCCTGTGGAAAGGCTGTCCTAAAATCTGTGTTAATTGCTGCCAGGTTAATTTGATGTGGGTTTTGTGGACTTGCTGGCAGAGCTGGGTGACAAGGGGGTGCCCCCATGATGCCACACACAAAGTGTGAGAGCAGGTATGGCCTCGCCCCTCCTGGAAGCCTCTGCAGAGTCACCCGGGGCCAGAGGCTGCAGAGGTCCCGCAGAGCCCCGGGAAGACTGTCGCTGCAGGGATAGGGCTGAGAGAAGTAGATGCAGAGCGAGATGTGGGGGTGCCTCAGCAGGAAGCTGAGCATTTTCCTCACACAGCAGTGCTGAGCCTCATTTCAGGGTGAGAAATTGGAGTAGAGGGAGATGCAGCTGACACTTGCACAGGCAGCTGTGACTGCATCCAGGTAAGCGCCTACCTCGAACAGCACAGCCTCAGGGTGTTTGCCTTGGGCACTGCAGTTTGTGGCCTGGCCTTTTTGGAGGACTCTGCCCGAGAAGCTCCTCAGCTCATAGAAGAGAAGATGCCTGTTTTGGGGAGTCACTGGGGGTCTGTGTGGGAAGCCAAAGACCCTGTGGAATTTTTTGTATAGGACTCTGGCTTCTTCCCCTGTCCGTATGTGGTAGGGACACTTGGCACACGCGTGGGTCTGCCTCTGCCAGCAGCAGGTCTTCACCACAGTGCCCTGGTGTGTCAGGAATTCTCCGAAAACTGTTTTCTCTCCTGTATTCATGTTGTATTGAAAAATCTCCCAGTTTATGTGCTATAGAGCTGACAGTCCTAAATGAAAAAGAAAAATAGTATTTTAATTCAAACCTTCAGCTTGTTTTGCACTTCAACTACATAAATAATAGTTGATAGTCTCTTCAAAAAGCTACTGGAACTCGTAGCAGCATATGGTAACTTGGTTGATGACAAAGAGAAAAAAACTTTCGGAGCCTGGGGTTATTATTCACAAATCAGCCTTTTTGCTAAAAAAAGAGTAAAAATTTCTCTTTTACCCTACAGAGGAGAAACTGCACAATAGAAACAGCCACACTTTTCGAGATTGTTACAGGTTATTCCATGATTCAATCTGGCAAAACAAACATGTCAACACCACCAAAATAAAAAGAAATTAAAATGGTGCAATTACCATGTCAGCAGGTCCAGCTCAGGGTAATAGCAAATATTTATCTGATTTCCTTAGTGGCTTTTTAATTTTCCATTTTAGGGCTCTTGCAATCTTTCTTTGCAAATTCTGTGGTGCAGAGGAAGGTTCTTGCCTGGTCTGGGCAGTTCAGTGCAGAAGGCTCTTTCCCAGTGCAGGGGCTTGGCCCCAGTTGAGATGGTGACAGCAGGCGGGTTCCTTTAGGTGTTTCCAGGTGCCAGGTGCTGGGAGACAGGAACACAAACAGAATTTGCCTTTGCAGGGACGGGCATCTGTGAGAGTCGAGCTACTGTTCTGTGCCTGTCAGTATTTTTTTTTTCATTTCTCAAGTGATACCATTGCCCTTTTTTAGTAGTGAAGTTTTGCTACAAGATTGTAATAGATGAAATCTGGGTGTTCTAAGCAATGTCCAACTGAGTTTCTTTCCAAATGATTTGCGTGTTTATCTGCCTGATGTGCCAGCTGGACAGAAAACTCCTATTGTACTTCTGCACCAAGGTTTTCCCTTTCTTAGAAAGTTTGTGTCCCCCTCCCTGAGGCTGAAATTTGAGGGAGCAGTGAGCCATTCTATAAGTAAGCTCAATCATGCTTTGTGCCAGGGTGCCAGAGGAGGGCAAACAAAAATTTTGTGGGTAAGAACACTTTTGGTTCAAGCAGGAAGTTGTCGTCACTTCAGCTCTCATTGCCCCTCATCATTCCTGGATCCTGTTTAATTCTGTTGCTGCTCCACTGTAAAACTTCGCCATCTGCATATTTTATCACAGCTGACTTCTGCATTCCACCCTCTGTCAGTATTTCTTTTTTTCCTTAAATTCCTCATTTCATTAATTTGCTTTGCTTTCCACTTCTGACTCTACCCTAACTTCCATGTATTTTCCTCATATATTTTTCACATATATATGTGCTGTAGTTCCTTCGTGACCCAGGCCATTGAGCTGTTCTCATTCAGATTACTCCTAAAGATTGGCTTCCAGATATCAGGAATGTTCCATCTGTCATTTCTGGTGTTTCTGTACATTTGGGTGGTCAGTTGTGCTCTATTCTGTGCAGTGCAGCATCATCCTGGCAGTGCTGTGCCTTGGGAAGTAGAAGATGCCTCTGCTCCCTGGCATAAATGAGCGGAGGTCAGAAGAAATGAGTGTTTTTCTTTGGAGAGGGATGTCAGGAGAGGATGTCACCCCCTCGGCAGTTCTCCTTTAGGCTGCCAGTGCTAAAGACAATTGAAAAAGCTGCAAATATGGAATAAAGCTCCGATTCCTCCTGTCCCTGCTGGCGTTCATGCAGAGTTGGGATGGCCACATGATGGCAATGTCGCACCTCAGGGATGTGTGTCGTTTTCTGCTGGATGGAGCCGATTGCTTCTCGAGCTCCTTTTTCAAGTGTGTCTAGAGGTTTTCCACCAGAGGCACTGGAAATTTTACATCTCCCCCTGAAACTTGCCTCTTTTCCTTTGGTTGGAGTTTTGCCCTGATCAAAACCCATCAAATTTTCAGTCTCTGCAATCAACAGCATCGCATCCTTACAGGATGAGAGTCAAATCCCAAACTACCCTATTGGATGGATTAAATGGAAGAGTGTTCCCACTACCCACATGCATTTCTGGACGTGCAGCACTGGCCTTTTGCTCCTTTGCCAGTGCTGTCCCTCTCCATGAGCCACAGGAGATAGTGTCTGATGGATCCATAGGAACACAAAATGATGTTAACAGATCCGTGTTTGTCACTATCTCTTTACCTCTCTCTCTCTCTCTCTCTCTCTCTCTAGTTCTATCTCTATCTCTATCTCTGTCTCTGTCTCTATCTCATCTCTATCTCTATCTCTCCAATTATATTTAAAATTATAATTCTATCTTTGCCCCTACCAGCTATATTTGGAGGGGATGGGGATATAAGTATAACTTTAAGAAATTATTTCACTTCTTGCTAAAATGCCTCTCAGTGGACAGGAGGTACTGATTTGTGCCCCAGAACAAGGTACAAATGTTCATAGGAGGAAGTGGAGAGGAATGCTTTATCCAGTGAAAACCACAGGGAAAACAGTCCCTAATGACTCCATCTGGAAGGGGGCCAGGGTCCAAGCCATATGTTCTGCACCTAGGGAAAAACACCCTAAAGATCAGGGCTGGGATTTTCTTTATCCAAATATTAGATAAGCCCTGGTATCTCTCTAGGCTAAAAAGCATGCAGAAATTCTGATCCATCCCAATATGGCCAGTTTGGATCTGATTTTACATTTAAATATGTGCTTTTGAGATTTTGGAAGATGTCTTTTGGAAGCAAAGTTGTGTGCATTGATTAGACAGAAATTGATGCATCATTATATGGAATCGGGATGTTTTATTCCCCAAACCATGGTCTGCTTCCACAGGCTGGTGTAAGTGTTGCTGTGTGTATGGGGGGAGGGTTCTGGAACTTCCCCTGAAATGCTGCACTCAAGACAAGGATGGTTCCTCTCTTTTGTGCCTCTGAAATGCGAGTGTTGAAATTCTGTTGCATTTCTTAGTACAGCCTGGTGCAAAATAATCTCTGCTGGAAGCATTTTACACGTCTTCATCCAGTAGGGAGTTTATCTGAGTTCAAAGTCCAGAGCAGTCACATGGTCCCATAATCAGCTGGAGACTCGATGTTCCTGTGCAGCCCTCAGGTTTTAAAAATAAGAAACAAAGAATATGAGGGAAGAAGCAAGATCTGTCCACAGCTGCTCATAACCACATCCAGACAATTTGAACCCATGCTGTGTTGGCATAACCTGCCTCCACACTGCCCGGTCTCCAGCTCATTGAACATGAGAATGTGGGATATCTCATGTCACAGGAGCACTCCAGAGCAGAGCCCTGGTGCTCTGCACTCTGCCAAGGGGCCATAAGGATTAGCTAGGATTGAGGTCCTGAGCTGGGAATGTTTCCTGCTAGGGCTCCTGTGAAAGTCCAGCCTTCACAAAACTATTCCACCAAATCTGCCTCCTCTGGCTTGTTTAGCCTCAAAGCAATTGGAATTATCACCTCACTTCCAGAGATTTTTCCAGGGCTTCATTATCTTGATTGTTTCCCTTTCTCTATGCCTAAAAATAATTATTTTTCCCTTTTCTGTCTATTAAGAGTAGAATTGAAACCCTCAGAGCAGCAAGCAGTCTGTAAGGGGAATGAAAAATAAGAACATTTACATGCCACAGACAGGGTAACCAGGTTAAGTTTTAGGACAGCAAAAATCAAAAGGAAAAATTACAGAAATAACCTAGGATTTTGATTAAAAAAAAATCAATCCCATTCTATTGAGTGTGGTCACACCAGAGATTATAGGTGGAAAAATTCTTCCATATTAATTATAAAGTGTTATCAGGATGCTTTGTTTGTCAAACAATTGGACAGATTTCCTCTTGCCCTACGAAAGAGCCAGGGAACTTGCCAAGAGCCTGTGTTTACACATAGAAAACATAAAGGAACAAAATGAAAGTTTAGCAATGGAAGGAGAAGAGACCTTTCAATTATTGCACATAACATGTATTATATATTTCACACACCCACACACACACACACACACACACACATACAAAACAATCTGCTTCATCTTCTTTCCTTTTAAAATGAAGATGATTCTGGGGGACTCAAAGAGACATATTTCATTCTTAGAAAATATCAGTTCAGAACATAATTTAAGATTTGGGGTCAAATGATTAGCGTGCACACAGATTTGCTTCCATGTTGATCAGTGGAGCTCAGATGGTTTCCATAAACACAGGACCAGGGAAAGTGGTGTCTATGAGACAGACACTAATGGTCATTTTAATTTTGGTAGGATCTATGAGCCTTGTACATGTAGAATATTGCACCAATGTTCAGTCCAAATCTGATCTCATTTCCACCTGTCTCCTTTCAGGCCCTTCTCTAGGAATAAGGGGAGCTGTGCTGGCAGAAAACCCACTGGAGTTGTGACTCTGTTCACAGAGTAAACCAGGCAAATCCTGATTACCAGTGCAGTAATTACACCTACCATCTCTTCCTTCCAAAGCAGCTGCCTGGTGATTCCTATCAAACTGAAAAACGCTGGCTGTATGTCAGGGAAAAAGAGAAGGCAGAGTTGGGTGTTCTTTGGGAACATACAGAGTTGCTGGGGATGCTTTAACCATAGACCTGAGCCTGGGCATCCCAAACAACTCATATTTCTCTATCTGGATAGCCCATATTCTTTCACTAAGTAAGGAATAAGTACTGGTTAAATAACACGACTTAAGACCTGCTATTTTCTAGTAGAATACCTGCTTTCAATTGCAATTGTTGGGCATTACTGTAGTCAATGAAAACAAAGTATGCTTGGGAGCCTGCCTGGAAGTCATGTGATTTCAGGGTATTGCTATTTCCCTTTTTAAGAGGAAGGAAAGCCAACTTTTTTTCTTTTATGTCATGTTGAATACAGTGACATATCTAGTATGGAGGAGGGGAATTCCCTCCAACTCTTGTGATATGTGTAGGGTAGCTCTATGTTCCCATTTTCAGGCATTTGGAGACTCCCAGACCTACCTGAGTTAAGCAGGAGGAGCTCAGGAGCTCCTGCCCGGGAGCTGAGGCTATCGCAACCTCTCTGGCTGTTGTTCTATGGGTGATGCAGGTAATATCCTTATTTACATCAATATGGAATTTCTTTTCCTATAGGTATGTTGTACTTGCTGTGTGTTTGATTTAATGAAAGTGTTTCTTCAGAGAGTTTAGTAAATTTGGATGTTTTGGGAGTTTCATTTTGCCTTGCTGCTTATTACCACATAACAGGCCAGTGCTTTGCAGGTATTTCTTTGCTGCACACATTCCCCTTTCCAAGTGACTCTAAGTAATTACATCCCATTCCTGCATCCCTTCCATCCCTGGAATTGTCCAAGGCTAGGTTGGATGGGGCTTGGAGCAACCTAGGACAGTGGAAGGTGTCCCTGCAGGGGTGGAATGAGATGATCTTTAATGTCCCTTCCAACCCATTTCATGATTCCATGAAAGAACTCCTGTTTGCTGGGCAACAATATTCTATACTTTACTTGCCCCATTCTATATGACCTTTTGTATATTAACAAAGATATTAAATCACAAAGTGAAAACACTGCTCTAAAGTATACTTTTTTTTTAAGTTACAGTTGGAATGTGTAGATAATAATTATCCTATTATTAATTAGGAAATGACACATCCTTGTGAGGTTCCTCATAATAGAAAACAACAGCCCTGGAAAAAAAATAGACACACACACATATATATCTATATACATATATTATACCCACCACTCCTCCACCACTCCCCCCTTATTATGAAGAAAACAGCTGGTGGGAAAATTTATTCCTGTATCAGCCCTACCTGCAGGATTACCTTCTTGACAGAGGAGGAATTTAGGATATGGCACATGTTCCACCAAAGCTGCTTCATCTTGGGAAGCTGCAATCCAGCTGTAACTGTGGTTGTAGCTTGGGGACTGCTGGCATTTTTCTGCTGGAAATTGGCTTAAGGGTGACAAATTAATTGCAGGAGGTAAATAGACTGTCAGGGAGTCACAGAATGGTTTGGGTTGGAAGGGACCTTAAAGGTCATGTAATTCCAACTGCCTGCCATGGGCAGGGAGTACTTGGGGTTTACTGCTCTGGGTTTATGGCTGAAAGATGGAGGATTAAAACAAAAGTATGTTCATAAGCCATTATTGGAGAGCCATAATGGACTTTCTGAGCTATCATTGTGTAGGCCCTTTCTCAGCTGTAATGACATCTTTGCAGTGGAAACAAGATAAACTGGAAAAATTCTTTTGGTCTTTATTAAACATTTTTGAAGATACCCTCCTCCCCTCTCTGCACCGTTGATGGCCTGAATACCTACATCAAAGGAGACTGTAAAACAATTCCTCAAATAATTGAGCAGGAAAAGGCAAAACAGTGACCTAGATAAGATTCAGCAGCACAATAAGCACAATAATGTCCTGAGAAGAGGTTCCATAGTCCCTGGTGTCTGCGTCCCCCAGAGACTAAGTTTTGATGTGGATTCTCTTTTCTTAGCATATCTGTTTAACATCTGTGTTTTTTCTGGATGGTGTATTCTGTTCTTGTAGGAGCACAGAGACCAGCAAAGATTAGGGAGGACAAGTTAGCACAGGCAGAGGATTTGCTGCCATAAGGATTGTTCTGGGAGAGGGCTGCTGCTGAAACTAGTCATGACATGGACATGATGCACATATTTTCTTAAGATTTTTGATTTGACATGTAGGAACAAGTTTATTAATGTCCTGTATGTTACGTGCAGGGCATTCCTTTATTGAATTTTTATGCTAATCAATATTTAATGAGTTGAGTATTCCTTTGGAATATTTCTTTTCCATTCTTCTTGTCTAAATACTGTTGGAGGAACTGCTTTCTTTGTCCCTCAGCTTAAGACTGAACCAGAGGAATTTGTCATTTGTCCTCTGAGTAGGCTGGGAGCTGGCAACAAGGTTACAGGGAAGGAAATCCATGGTGATTAAAGAAAAGGAGGTGGGAGAGGAGGAAGGGGACCCATCCTGTTAATGGAGATACAATTGGTGTGACTGTTGTGGTGACACAGCCTCAGGAAAATGCCAGACCTTCAAATTGGAGTTAAATTGCCTTTGAGGGGCAATGCTGTTCCCTCCTCTTGTCCTCCCTCCCCTCACTAAACCTTCAGTAGCCAGGCTGTTGTAAAGGGTTAGTTAGTGTCATCTAGATGTGATTAGTGATGAGAGGTAAGTAAAAAGGTCACCTTTCCCTAAAAAGAAAAAATGAGTAAAGCTGAAAAAGAGGGGAATATGCAAGGCTGGAGTGTTATCCAGTATCACTGTCTTAAAACCCCAAATATATATCCCTGTCTGAACCCAATTATCACCCTTGCCTGACTTCCCTGGAGATTGAACTCTTGGGTCTCTTCCAGAACTCAGCTGTGATCTCAGATGCTTTGGATTTTGGTATTTAATTGTAAGGAAATTAGCAAGTAATATATGGATGTTCAAATTAAAGATCTAGGAGCGGTCTGATTGATATTAGAAGGACCTCATGGCTGTAATCCCTGGATTAAACTTCAGCTTTCCTTGCACTTGTAAACAGACATTGTGTTTCTCAGGAAAAAACATAATGTCCATCAAAATAATCTTGAAGGCTGGGGAGATATGGTGATAGCTGCATTGTTAGAATTGCTTGTGGAAAGGGATTTGCAGTAAATCTCTTGGTGTTCGGATTAAACTGGACAATATCGTTACGTATCTTCATGGCAGCTGTTGGGATTGCAGCCACGGAATTATCCACAACCATCCACAACCATCCACTGGCTTTTCCAGGCCTCTGGTGGCTCAGGTTTTTACCGAGTCCTGTGTTGTAAGAGCGCTGGAGATAACATTTTACCAGAGTCCTTGTGCACTTCTTTGTCAGCGATTCTCTGCTGGTTTCAGTCTCTCTTTTTGTGAAGTTTTGTTCCGACGCTGCCAGGCCTGAATAGAGAATAGGAAGTCACTCCAGCTGCTTTCCTCATGCTGGCATTCTGTGCCAAACAGGAATTGCTGAGCAAAGAACATCCTTTCCCCAGAGAGGTTTGCTGGAGTAGCACAAAGGCAGTTTGGATTTTTTTTTTTTAAATTAGAAGTTCCTGCCAAATACTGTCATCAAGGGTTGGGGGAGGAAGGGAGGGAGGGAAAGAAATACATGAAGTCTGGAGTCCACTTGGAAGAGCAAGAAGCCTGCCTGGGAGAGTAAGAGCAATGCTTTCTCTACAGAACTCTTGCTTCTTAATTCATAACAGCTTATCCAGAAAAGAGGGTTGGGATTTTTTTTCCCTTCCCTCTTCCGTGGATCTTGGTTCTAACCGTTATTTCTCCAACAGAATTGGAGGGATTATGCAACTTTGCACTTGGTTTTGGACTAGCCAGTGGAACAAAAAATAAGCAGAATTCCTTTTCTTAAGTGGGCTCCAAATTCTCAAGTGACACATCATGCCACGTTGTGGTGATGAATGCATGGCTGGCTGCTTGCATGGCTGGAGCATAAATTCTTAAATTTTTATTAAAAAAAAAAAAAAGATTGTGGCTTCTTTGCTTTCTTTTTGCTTTGCAAAAGAAAAGTTTAGAAAACAATCCATAAAGAGTAGTTGACATGTATGTGGGGGAAGAGGAAGATTCGGAGCCATTTCACTTCTTGTTGCGGGTTTAATCCAGGATAAATCTGTAATAACTGAAACATACTGGGACCTGATGCTGTCTGGTGCTGGATGGGGAATGCATTAGGTAGTTTATTGCATTCCTCAGTGCACTGGTGACCACTTTATTTGTATTTTTGTCTTATTTCGTAATATTTGATGCTTTCTGATGTTCTTGCTGACAGTATTACCAAAGACTTGCCTTGAAGTTTTAATAGGCCTCTCTAGCAAGGTGGCTTCAGGTCAGAACTGATTTGTGGATGAAGGATTGTATATTTAAGCTCATTATTTTTGATGATGTTGCAAAATCCTTGTAATGCAGAAGGCAGACGTGGCTATACCAGGATTGAAAAATTGTCTATCTAGTGCATATATATGTCCTGACAATTCAGTTGTTGACAAATATGGAGTAATTTTTCATCCATGGATCTCTCAATGTTCATTTTAAAATGCAAAGTGAAAGAATTTAATACTCATTTTACTTTTTTGGTGTGTGGTTTAATGGTTTTTAATACAACTGCATATTGTATAATTATCTACTCTAGGTTTTGATTTCCAATCCATCTCATCTCCCTGAGCATAGTAATACATTGCACAATTAATTTGCTGTTTATAATACACCCCTGAAAAGAGGCTCTTCCATCCTGTTTATTCCCGTGTTTCCAGCTTACTTCTGCAGAATAAAACAGTAGCTTCTGTGCCAACTTTTGTTATAATTTTGCATAACAGTGTTCAACTTTGGCCAATTTTTAAGGTCTTGGGTTGTATTGAGGAAGTCTTTCTGTAAAACCTTGAAAATACATTTTAGTATGTCATCCTGATACAATGGATAGGGTTTGAGTCTACTAAGTAAGTTGTCAGTAGGCTAGATGCTAGACCTAAATTTTCTCTAAAATTTTCCACTCTGTTAGCACCTATACAAGAGGATTTCCTCCTCACGGGGCTTTGGCTTTTATTTTGCTTTTTGGACTTTGTCTAATTCTTCGGTAAAGATCATCTGGAAGAGAACTGGGGGAATCGTCAAAACACAGGTTGTTTCCCGTCATTGTCTAGAGCATTGTGGGCTTCCATCTCCTTCCTGCCTTTTGTTCCTGGGTTGATAATGTCTTTAAATAAGTTCAAACAAAATTAGATGTAATAGAGCTGGAAATAGAAACAAGTATCCTTAAATGAATGTCTTTGCTGTCTGAACACAATGTGCCGATAATAATGAAGCCAGGTGATCGCAGAGGGGAGTGAAGTGTTTACAGCCTGTGGGTCTAATCCTGTCACCTTTCCCTTGCAAGTGAATCTGCTGAAGTCACCAGCAGCACTTCAAGGAAGTGACAGATGGATGACAACAATGATGCCTTAAGAAGCCAAGTAGTAAGAGAGATTTCTTTTTAGCTGGAGTGTGCTGCTCCCAAAAATTCACAGCATTTTTAATAGCTGATGATCATTTGTTCAAGTGAGTTGTGCTCTATTACTCTACATCCCAGTTGCACCAGTGCCAGGAGTGTTGGATGCTGGACTCAATGAAAAATTGAGTAAAAATTATAAAATCTGTCCTTGAACTGTAACCGTGCCTAAAGGTCATAGCAACGGTTTTGTGCCCTGTCCTGGGACATCTGCAAGTGGGAAGGAGTCTTTCTCAGAGTACAGCATGAAAATCAAAAGGCAGAACAGAGGCAGAACCAACAAGGGGAAGGATGTAGGGCAAAGTGTGAAGGTAAATACCAACAAAAGCAAGTATTTATAGCTCACTAGTGTTATGCTTCAAAAAGGGCTGTGCATTTTTTAGCATCTGTTAGTAAAGGAAATATTGCTTCTGTCCCATTGTTGTGAACTACAGATGCATTTCTGGCACCAGGATAAAGGTGCATCTGAAAGCTCAGTGTATCGTTTTGAAATGGGTTACCAAGGGTACAGTAGTAGTATATAAAAGACAAGACCTTTATCCTTAGAGAGCTTCGGGTAGGCATTATCTGTGAGAAGAAGCGCCAGTAGAGATGAAAAGCTTCTAAAATGAAACTAAGGAGAGTCAAAAAGTGAGAACGAGTGTTGAGGGGTCTTAAATGTGAATGTTAAATAACTGAATAGAAAAGAAAATATTAATGCTGCATTTTTACTGATTTGCTGGGTAGGAATGTGGGCTTTGGAAAGCTCAGAGTCTGCAGTAAGTGGAAGACAAGAGTCACAGCAGCAGAAAGGGAAAAAGTTGAAGTTGACTTATGCTGATAAAAGCATTTTTGCCTCCCCAAGCAAAATAGGCCACTTCAAGAAACATGTTTAGCACTCATTTATTAAATCAGAGTGGATGTAACGATACCACTGTGTGTGTAGCTGGCACTGCATCTGATGGACATGACTGAGCCTCTTCCTTATCTGTGTTGTGACTTTACTCAATTGTTGTGTTTCACGAGAGAGAGAACATAATGGACATTAAAAGCAAATGTGTTGCTGTTCACCATTCAAAACTGCCTTTGTCTTGTTTTCCAGCAGTCACAGAATTTCTTCTCCAAGGGTGGAACTTGCTGGAGAGTTTTTAGATTATGAAAGAGCAACTCCCCTGAGTAAGATTCATGGAAGCTGAAGAAGGCAAGTCACTGTTGTACAGACTGTTGTATGTGACTGTAGGATATTTTAGAGATGGAGGAGTTAAACCAATCAAAGAAAAAATAGCTCAAAACCCCCAAACCCCAGTCTCCCCAAACCTGGATTTTATTGCACTGCAATCAAAAGATACAATTTCTAATTTAGGGATTCCTGTGTTGAAGGCTGTGGTAGTTAGTAAAGCTGTGAAATTTTAATTGTTTGAGGAGTTTGCATGATGAAAAAACATTATGTGGTTGCAGAGGGTCCACTATATCTATTTCTAGATTTATCTGTTATATATTTGTTTACAATTCTCTTGTTTATGGCTCCTCCCTGCCCAAAAGAAAGCTGTGGAGAAGCTTTATGATTTAATAGGAGTCTGATTTAATAGGGCCTCCTGGGCTCTGCAGAAGGGTTATAAAATCTTTGCAGAATTTGGTGAAGTCAGAATGAATGTAGCATTAAAAAACCAAGAGACCTGCAGATAAGATGAATTGTTGCTTCCCCTCAATTATTTCCCTTTTAGCCCAATGAAGAGGAGAAAAAATGATGACAGCTCTGGCTTACTGTTGCCTGAGTGCTGGGAAAAAAATTGGGTCAGTAGAAAGCTTGCAAGACTTTGTTTTAAATCTGGCTGAGAAAACTGCCCATGGTGTGCAACCATCTCCAGCATCCATAAGATCTCTCTGATATGACAGACATTCAGCAGGCTTCTTAAATCGGGGTCTAGGAACTTCTGAGTATCCTGAAACATGTTCCACACTAAAGGGGGGACATAGTTTTTAAGTTTAATATGGATCATTTAGACTAAAAAAGCAAGTAACATAAACTATGGTAAGAATACAAAGATCTATGATTAATTTATCCCTGTAATTTTGATCTTAGCGGTAAAGAAAACATGAGCACTAGGATTTGTTGTAGGAACAGCACATAAATTCAAACTCTTCATTTACCCATTGTGGAAACTAAATGTGTGTGTGAAGGGAATGAGTCAAACGTAAGACATGCTGCCATCTTATTATAACCCAATGGGTGGGAGGGACAAAGTCCTTGGGCTTTGAACAAGTTAGATATAAATACAGAGCTCATGGGCAAAGGTCTGCTCAGAGGGACAGGACACCCCAGACAGAAGGGGAAGTACTCCCAGTATCCTAAATAACAGACTCTCCAATATAATTATTAAGCCCAGAGTCCTCTGGGGAGTGCTTGGACTAAAGGACACTGGACTGATACAGGCTTCTAGGGGAGGAAATATTTCTTTTTTAAGAGGAAAAATGAAAAAGACTCTGTGCCAGAATTAGGAGATGAAAATCCTCATAGCCAACAGAGACTTATCCTGTTTCAACATACTGTAACAGGGCCATAAAAGGCATATGTGCAGTACATCTGTAACCAAAGCAAAACAAAACAGGGCAGCAGGGAAAAAGCAAGTTATTATTAAGTTTGTAAATGGGAAGTTTTGAGAACTCATTTAATCAAATAGTTAAATTTTTTATTCTGGAAACTGAAGCTTGCTCGAAAAGAACAGGAACCATGGCAAGTAATCTGGGAATGAGGGGGAGGAGTGAGTACTACCAAGCCAATAATATAAATGATAAATTTGTAAATGTATTGAAAGTAAGAAGCTTCTTATGGAGTATCAGCCTGTGTACAGAGAGAAGAGAGCAATTAGGGAAAATCATCATTGTGCTAAACCAACCCAATATATGTTTGTGCCATGGCAAATTTAATTATTAAACCTAGCTTAGGTGCAGGAAAAGAGATCTGAAACATAGTGAAGACAATCTTTTCAGTAATAATATGAGAGCCATTTGATTTATTTTACATGTGACATGAGGATTTTGGCTTAGGCATTTTGGTGTTTTCTGTTATGGCATTGCTGTGTTCTTGTAGAGATAAAATGCTTGTTGGATATATTAGTCTTCTGTTCTCAGTCTTCCATAACTTTTTGTTGGAGAAGGTAAGGATAATCTTTATTAGTTCTGCGTAAGCACTGAGGTTGATTCTGGTCCCATGACAAGGGACTTGATGTCAGGAGAGTTACCCACAGTCAAATTTGTATTGAGCAGTGCCTTTTTATATGATTAAAGTATTTATTCTTTGCAGAGAGTTTTTGAATTGTTCAAATAAGGCCCTTGGCCTCTGCTCAAAGGTGAATTTTTTGGAAAGTTTGAGTGAAAACATTTCATCCATGTGTGAATATGAGGAGAGTGGAAAACTATTTTTCCCCTCCATAAAGAGTTTTTGATGTCTTCTATTGAACAGCTCTGCAGTGTGAGTAGCTGAAGCCTGTGGGCTAAAATTTGGCATTGAAATAGCCACAACTAAGTGCTTTAGTTTTGGCTTTGATTTGACTGAGTTGTGAGCCTCAGAAAACCATGTTCTCAGCATGCACTCCATAGAGTTGTTTCTTCCTTCAAAGCTGCCGAAATGTGCAGTAGAGAGGATTTACTGTGAGCAACTGAGGAGCTCTGCAGCATGAAATTAGAGAAAGATATTGCTATGAAGCTGCAGGGACACATGGACATGGAACGGGAACAGGAGACCTCTCAAAGCACTTATGGCTTAAGAGAAGTTTCTGGGTGTTTTGTGATCTGTGAAACTGAAACTCGAGTTCTAGGACCTGCAGTCTCTGCTCCTGTAGGTCATTTCCAAGGAGCCCAGAGAGTGAGTAGGGATAAGGTGTGGGTGAGTAGGGATAGGGGTAAGACTCTGAGGCACACAGGCACTACTTGCACACCTCTGGAGGCAGAGCTCAGGGAGTATAATCCACTGTTGTTTATCCCCACGACATAGCAGGGGTGCCCTTTCCCCGTGATGTGCCCCTGGTTTTACACACAGGATTGCTTTGAAGGCTTTCCCAATGGGAGCCCAGGGACTCGCTGTTCCTGAAGGAGATATGCCCCCCAGATCTGAGATTATGTCCCTTTGGACAGCACAGCCTGTGAAACAGTGCATAGCTATCTAACTGCAATCACATGTGAAATCAGAGGGCTAGGAACGGCTGGATGTGCTGCCTTAACTACATAATTTTTTGACTTAGTATAGTTAATTTGCAGCCTTATGAATCATTAATTTAGTTTTATGTATGGGAGCTCTAGTGCATTTCCTCTGGCATTTTACAATTAAGCTGGTTAATATTTGCAATTACTTGAAGGCTTCTGTTTAGTTCCGGTGTCCAGGAAGACAGATTATGATGGACTTGTGTGTCTGGTTCTTTACTGAGCTGCAACTGCATTGTCACATCTTTCAGAGTGAGAGGGGAGCAGTGTTTACCCTTTTGCATTGGAGTGAGGCTTGCAAACGTTGCAGACAGTCAAAAAGCAGACATACAGTATGTAATGTAGCATTTTGTTTGCTTTGATTAGTTAGTAGTTTGTAATTGAAATTTAATGTTTGATTCTAAACTTTTCTTACTGGCTGATGGGTAATGATAGCACATCTCAGTCATTTAAAGAATATACATAACCAGATGAGGCAGATGGAACACCTGGTTCACCTCTGCTCACTTCTACATTAGCTCGCAGCACGTGCAGAGCATTGCCCATGCTGATGGAAATGTGAGGTATGTGCCTGTGAGGTGCTCTGTGCCATAAAGGACCTTCAGGAGATTGCAGTGCACTGAATATTAAGAAGCTCTAAAGCAGCCCATGACAAACTGTGTAATGAAGTGGGAAGCTGGAACTCAGGTGTGCACAATGGAAAGGAACACTCCCAGGTGAATCGCCTGTGGTGTCTATGGTGAAGAGCTCTCTGCAGCCAAGCTACGTGTCAGAGTGGGCTGCCAAAGAAATACAATATAAAACTGATCTGTGTTTGGATTTCTATAGTGTCTGCATTATGCAGCTTTTGTGGTTCACCTGTATATGATTTTTTTTTCAGTTTCAATCTCCAGAACTGTAACCCACGGCACCTGTTAGTTATCAAATTGAGGGCATGTGCCATAAACAAAAAGCAAGAACTAAGTATGGCTTAACAAAACCAGATGAATAACAATTAATGAGATAGTCTTCATAGAAACAGTATTTATTTTCTTTTGTAGGCACTGACTTCAAATACATCATCCATTGAAGGGGTGTCTCTTTGGACAGGCTTTATTCTATATGATGGATTCTTGTATTTCCTATGGAATGAAGAGTGTCTCATGGAATCTTGTTTTTCAATTAACAGTTAGGTAATGCCCTTGAGGTGGCATTGCTTTGTAGAAAAAGGTAATGCTATAAAAATGTTGACTACAAAGGCATGGTTACTAGGAAGTGTCTTACATAACCAACACACAACCAGCTCTGACTCCTGGCCTACTGAAGCATCGAGGAGTGGAAATGGCTTGAGCTGGCACTGCCATTGAAAGGACCTTCTTGAAACCATGACTTAACCTATGGCTTTTGTAATGCAAGGAGTGTTCTTCCTATTAAAAAAAAAAAAAAAAAAAAATTAAAAAAAAAAAAAAAAGGAGACAGTGGTGTGGTTTTTTTCCCACCTCCCGGGAACACCCTTGCCCAGCGAAGGTGAGCTGCATGCACACTTCAGATACATGGCTTTGTCCTTTTAGGCTGTGTGATTTCCTTCTCTCCTGGAGAAGCTGTCAGGGATCATTCTTACATCACCTGGTTGCTTTGTCCTTTTCCTTTGCTCTCCCAAATATTTTCCATATTTGGGTATCTCTGACTTCTGTTTCCTCCTCTCCTCCTCTCCCCTGAGCAGAGGCAGTAAGATGAGCTATTCTTTATTTCCAGCTGCCTTATAGATCTTGTGCTTTGTCTTCCCGTGCAGGCGTCTGCATGCCAGCTGTAGCAACAGCTGAAACCCAGGGAAAATCATCACTCTGCCACTACCTTATTTCTCAGTGGACAGTCGACCAGTTCTTGTTGGGCTGTAAGTGGTCAATGATCTGCAATATGAGATCTTTCCAGATGTCAAAGTACTTTCTTATGTAACATTTCACAGTGAGAAGTGTAAAGTTGCATTCACAACTGGATTTGTGCTTCTCTCTTGCTGCAAGGCAGAGGGAATGCATGCTCAGATTTATTAGAAGAGCAATTCTGCTTCGGTAAAAAGGGCAGGCACAGGGCTTGATTATGGCAGGAATGTAGTTATTGCATCTGAACATGATTTGGAAAGAACAAAATGTTTAACACAATGTTGACCACATGGTTCATTGGTGTAGATCAGTTTTGTGATTAAAGTCTGCTAAAGGAGCAAACCAGCAGTTCTACTAAACTGAATTGTAGATTCTTCCCACTCATTTTCAGGCTTCCTTCTGTCCTTGAAATCTTTACAGAATATATTTTAGATTAATCAGAGTCTGCTTGGTCTTCATGTTTTCCTGTGCATTCAAACTCTGTGTCTTGATCTCAAATAAGTGGTTGTACACTACATAATGGATTTAAAATGTAGTTAAATATTACATATGCTTTTTCTGTTTTCCAGTATTAAATAATCAGTGTTTGCATATATAAGGCAGATTTTTTAGGGGCCTTGAAATACCCTTTTCCTGAGGCAGACAGTTATCAATAAAATGTCTGATTACTGCCCCTTCTGTAACCTTTCACAGTGACATGACTGGACTTGGTGATCTTAGAGATTGTTTCCAATCTAAACAATTCAATGGTTCTAAAGTCTGGGCACTGTATCTCCCTAAAAATAATCTGTGAAGAAAATCTAACTCTGTGCAAGACGAATGGCAAATCCAATGAATAAAAATGCTGCTTGCTAAACTGGATGGGGTCATCTGCCACTCCTTCCTGATGGAGGTTCTCTCTGTCACTTGTCACTCACTGGCCAAGAGGATTCAGGAATATCATTCTCAGAGGGCTTGTGCTCTGCCTTGAATGGAAAAATCCTGAGTTTATCTGTCCACAAGGTGTTCTGTAAGGATCTAGTCTGAAACATGATTCAAAAGAAGCCAAACTGAATGAAATACAGGAGTTCCTTCCCACTTTATTAACTCGTTGCCATTTTCTTTTAAATTAAGAAATAGAAGTAAGTGCCATTGCTTTCTGACTGCCATCCAAAGTGACGGTAGGGCTTGTTCTGTGGGAGCAGGACATCATGGCATAAAAAAGCTTTTATTTCAGAGTAATTTTTTGGCTTTGGTGTTGTATTCCTTGTGGCTGGATAGCCATTTTCTTATGCTGACATGTCGGTCCTGTTCAATGGCAATTTGCTCTGCAGGTACTCACACACCTGCTGGGCTGGCCACGAGGGATTCAATGCACACTGCACTTTCAGCATGTTAAAATTATGACATGAAAGAACGGTTTGCAAAATCTAAAGCATTCGGACTGCTCTGTGCAGTTTTACAGGAGAAGCCACAGGACTTTGAGAAATCTACACTTTGATTTGTAGGGTGCAGTACAATTCAGTCAGGTTATCAAAGTCTGTATAGTCTGGATCACTTCAGGATCACACACATAAACTAAATGCACAGCCTGGCAAGTGATCAGATCAGGGCACCCGTGACCACACAGCTCAGTCTTAGTTTCATAGCTGAAAATAATGTTCCTTGCTTCCGTATGGTTCCTCATGTTAAGAGGTGCGAGTGCTGACAGCCCCCGAGCCTGCACTGCTCCTCACGTCATCGGTACTAACACTGGTGGAAATAATAACAGGAATATGCCGGAGGTTAGTGTGGGGCTTGGGGACGTTTGAGCTCTGTTTCAATTCTTAGCACTTTCGTTGCCTTGCACGGGAATTTGAGGACTTGAATTATCCCTACTGTAAGTCCCAAAAAACAGGTAACTGAGGACAGCTCAGGAGTTAGTGGGGTTCTTAGGGTGTCTTGAGATTGTCGCGTCAGCACGCAGGTGCCTGCAGCTGAAGCATCCACAGAAGTGTTCATGGCTCACGGGGGCTTGTGAGCGATATAGAATAAAAGTGTCGGCGATTGCCAGGCAGGGCTTACTAAAACAAACTTTAATTTCCTTACTTCCCAACTGGTAGAAGTACGTTTTTTAAGTCAAACATAGCTTAAAATTCCTTCCGAACACCTGACCCTGCTCCCCTCCGCCCTGCTCGGGCAGCTGCAGAGGAGAGAGGAGAAGGAGGGGAAGGGAGGGAGAGGAGGAGGAGGAGACGCTTCGGAGGGAGCCGGGCAGGACGCGCCCGCCGCCCGCGGTGCCGAGCGGAGACTGCCGGGCAGCGCAGGCACCGCCGGGCAGGACGCTCCGAGCGGGCCCGCGGCCGTAAACAGGAAACCGAGCGCGGCCCGGGCCGAGGCGGTGCCAGGGGCGGGCACCTCCCCCGTCTGTCCGTCCGTCCCTCCCCCGGCCCGGCCCTCCCGCGCAGCCCAGGGGCCGCTCCGCTCGGCCCGGCCCGGCCCGTGGCGGGCGCAGCGCGGCGCGTCCGACCCGGCGCCCGGCAAGCCACCGAGGATGAAACTGCTGTGGAGAGCGAAAATGGTAACCGGCTTTCCCGTCCCCTGTCCTGCCGCGGGTCCCGCTGCCCAGCGATGCTGTGCCCGGTGCCGGATGATGCCGTGCCCAGGGGTGCCGTGTTCGGTGCCGGGGATGTCGTTTGCGATGCCAGCGGTGCCGTGCTCAGCGATGCTGTGCCTGGTACCGGGATACGCTGTGCCCAGCGATGCCGTGCCCGGTTCCGAGCAAAGTCCCTACATCACACGTTCGCTGGAAGTTCGGGTGACATTCCATTCTGCTTTATTATCCTCGGCTTCTTATTTGCGAGTTTTAACCGCCTCCCCCCCTGCCCCCTCCTCCCCTCTACCACCGTTGGTAAAGCTGCTTGGGTTTCTTCTTCTTGAAAGAATAGGTTTTTGGAAAAGCAAGCCACAAGCGCTTCAGATCCCTCCTTGTCAAGAAAAGTAAAATGTTGTTGTGTTTTAAGTGCTCTGTAGCTTCAAAGTTTCAAGGCTGTCTGCCGAAGTAATTCAACAGTTTTAAAAGTGCGAATCCTTCCCTAAATGAAAGGCCAAAGAGATAATTGCTGTAGAAAAGAGCGGAGGAAAGAGACGACTGTTAATCAAAACCAAACTCTTTCCTTAGAAGACTTTATGCAACTATGTAAAATATGTGCTAGTCTAGGAAAAACAGTTAAATGGAAAGTCAGGGTATCTCGATACCACAGGAAAGGACAGCTTGCCAAGAGTATCTCCAGTGTTCCCTCAACCTAAGGGTATCCTGGATTGCTTTGATTGTTGTCTTTACTTTGTGCTGCCCATCTCCTCTGCTCTGCTACTCCAGGCCAGGGATAGACTGTGGTTAGCAGAACGGGGAAAACGTTCCTTTCCATCTTATTTTTCTTTCTTTCTTCTTTTCCTGGCAGACCACATTTCAGGATGGGGGTGAAGAGGTAGAAGATGGAGCTGTCTACAATGTCACCCTTAAGAAAGTGCAGATTCAGCAGGCTGCCAACAAAGGAGCAAGGTGGCTGGGGGTAAGTGAGGCTAGCACGGGGCATCGGGGAGGGCTGCTCATGGACTTCGGAGCTGTCTTCAGGGAGCTGAATTCCACAGGAATTGTTACAGTATTAACTTTAGCACGGACTGCTCTCATTCTTAAAAAAAAAAAAAAGAACTAACCAAACACTGAACTAGTCTGCCTGGGTCATCTGAAATGATGCTCTCCTTGTGTTGACTATTCTTCTTTTCTTGACCTGTGAAAACAATTTGACCAGCTGTGGCCATGTATCAGGCGATTCTTGGTGCAGAAATAAGGATTTTAGCTTATGGCTTGAGAAGCTGAACATTTAACAGTTACTTCAGACTGGACTAGGGCTCATTTTTGCTGTTAGGAACCTATCTCAGATCTCCAGACAAACAGTTATGTTATTTTGACTGGTGAAGGTCTCTCACTGTCAGCAGAACTTCCTCTGAACTTAATAGAGTATTGGGTTGGTTCTTATTTCTGTACTGCTTTCTTAGCCAGATGAGAAATTAATTGCATTTCTGCAAGAATTACAGCTCTGTACTGCTTTTCAAAGCAAGAAGGCTTTAATGGTAAGTAAAATGAGCTTGAATGCACACACTTGATTTGACATGCTGCTGAATGCCTTCACCTCTGTCAGGCCACGTCCACAGCTGATAAAAAATGTCCTCATTTTATTGGAATCAGTGCAGCTGTGGCAGTTGGGGCCAGATCTGCAGGAGGTGCCTATAACTTTCATAGTATTTTGTTATGTTTGCTTTTTTTTTTTCTTTGGGATCAAAGGCAATAATATAAGAAACTGGCTTGATGTAGTACCCATGTTGGTATTTTAAAGGCTTTTAAAACTGCCCTGAGATTTAGATCCAGTCATTTTCTTGTGAAGCTCCTGTGATATGAAGCAATACAGCAGAACTGAAACCAGAGTCATGAAAAATAAGCAAATTCTGCCCTGTATACAGATAGTGCTTAAGAGTCTCCCCTTCTCATGTTTCCAAGAAGTACATAGAGTACTAATCAGAACAGATAATTTCAAATCTGCTTCCTTTGAGTGGCAGATTTCCCATTTCTGCCTCCTGTTTTTCCCACGAAAAATATTGCATAGTATGTCTGAGCTCCCGCAACTTTCCCAGCTGGTTTTATGTAAGAGGTGAAGATCATTTTGAATGTGCCTCTGTCCCATAAACATAGTTCAGAAAAATAGAAATTTTTTTTCCTGCTTGGGCTGTGGTGTTCTTTGTAATAGAGTTTGCCAGGCCTTGGTCCTGTCCTCAAAGGAAGAGAGCGTGTATGTTCCTGAGGTCATCCCCACAGCTCATGCTGCCCATCCCAAGAGGAGGACCAGGGACTGCAAGGTCAGGGCAGTCACTGTTAGGTTCCTGTGGCTGCTGTTGGTTTTTTCAGGTCAGAATCAAGCCCTTTTTGTGGGGAAGGAGGCAACGTGTCAGAAATCTGCACCTGTTCCAGGTGTAAATCCATGACTTCGGCTTCCAGTCTGGCCTCTTTCATGAGCAAAAAAAACCCCCCAAAAACTCATGTAATCCAAATCTTTTGGAACATATGGGCTGTTTGTTTCCCTTAAGCTCTTTAGAATATAAAGTATTTTAAGCTCTTCTTGTGGTCTTGTTTTATTAATGGCTTTTTTGTAGTCCTGAAATCAATAAATAGCCTGCAACGCAGAGCATTATTTATGAAGAGCCATCCCTGCCCCCAGCAGTTTGGCTTTGAAAAGCCAAATTGTTTTAGAACTGTCATCAGGTGACTTTTCTTTTTCCTAATCTGGAGTTTATAAGGGTTTATGATTTTTGTCTATGCTTTGAAACTCATTAACACTAAATTAACATGGTGTTGGATTTACCAATATTTGTCTTAATTTTTTTGCTGATGCTCTAAGTCAGGCTTAGGTTGCAGACTCAAGGTCAACATCCTATACATCAGCAAGTATTGAGCCTTCACAGTAACAAACATAGTAACTCTCTTACGGATCATATGCATGCCTGGATTTACTTTTTAAAAAATTATTTTTCAGTGTCAGTTTGTGTCCTGTAAAAGTCCACTTAGCAATCTGACCCTTTCTGAGGCACTGAGCTTCTCCTGGCTTGTTGGGGCAGGTCAAGTCTAATAAACCTTCTTTAAAATTCTCCATCCTAAGAACCCACCCAGGGTCACTGACTGGTTGGCCCTGTTATGAGAGAATGAATTTTTTAAAGGCCAATGATAAGATTCAAACTAAAGCACCATAAACACTTGCCTACTGAAATACAGAAATGTCTTTCTTGTGTTTCAAACTTCTACAACTAATGAAAGACAAGCAGGCATCAGCAGTTCTGTAACTTTCAGAAGTGTGAAGCCTTTGGATAATCACTGAATTTCTTAGCTTTAAATTTAATATTACACATCAAAGGATGCCAATAATAGCCACTGCTTTTGTCACCAAATATTTAGTCACTAAATATTTAGTGAAGCTTAAAGACTTTAAGCGCTAGAGTATTAGGGAATATTAAAAGCTCTAGTGGGAGCTCAGTATTGTGAGAGATGCTGCATAAAAGCACTGTTTTGACTAAGAAGAATGTGCAGACATGATATTTAAAGAGGATTGTCTGTACACATGTCCTAGCTGATGATTGCTATCAACACTTCAAAAGTCAAGTGTACCTTCTAGAAATATTGAGAATCCCTCTAAAACATGATGGGTTCAACCAGAGAAAGCAGAAAACATGAATGCTTTTTTTTTTTTTAAAAAAAAAAAAACAAACAAAGTGCATTTTGGTATCTCCAGGATAGATTTTGAGAGGTCTCCAGGATCCTGGAGAGAGAGGAACAAGCTACAAAAGCCATGGAAGCTGAGATACACGGCCTGACATCTTCGTGAGAGAAAATGATGAAGAAATAGAGATTTGTACAGATGGATGGCACACTCAGAAGAGGGGATGAGGAGGATTTGGGGTGGACAATCATCATCAGTTTGAATGGTATTATGTCAGGCTAGAAAAAAAGGCATATTAGTAACTGTAAGGGAAGGTTTGGGAGCGCAGCAAGGAATTTGAATGATGTGGTTAGAAAGAGAATCTTGTGTTTTAAAACTTTGTTTTCAGAAAGAACCTGAAAAATGGGATTCAGCTTCCCTCTGAGGATGTGAATGCAGCCCGTAAGGAGGCTGGATGTCAAAGAGGATGGTGCTATTGTCTGAAGAAAAGGCACCAGAGCATAACATACAAATGTTGTGGAGGCAGGTTTTGATCTTGAACTGACAGCCAGGTACCCGTGAAATGAAGCAGACGAGTTGAGTCATACTGTAGCCAGAAGCAGATCAGAACAGCCAAACAGTGGTTGTAAAAGTAGATCAGCCACTAAATACCTGCATTTCTGGGGTCAGGAGCAATATGCTGACAGTGTGAATGGTATGGGGAGGTGAACTCCAGCTGGTGATCTATGGGAAACAGTAAACAGTTGAAAGAGAAGGGGAAAAAGCAGCGAGTAGAGAAGTAAGTGGAGAAATGGGAATTGCGGGAGGGGGAAGAGTGGTGCCGGAAGAATAGAGGCAAGGGTGGGGTGTTGGCAGGTGGGCAAGACTACTAAAGTGAAAGCAAACGAGGTTTTAAAATGCCGTGAAGTGAGTGTTGTCGAGACTCCATTAAGCAGCTGGAGTGCTTTATCTCCCCCTTCCAGGAGTTAGGGAGGGATGGGCCACTGCTGTCCAGCCCTGGGAGAGGAGGGAATGGTGAGGAATGAGCCGCTTGGACAGGAGGGGCTCCCGAATACCTGCAAATGGCTTTCCTGTCACAGTCCTTCATCTAGGAGGGAGTGAGGAAGAGACCTATAGTGTGAGTATTTAGTAAGGCTCAGGAAATGTAGCCAGGAACGGGAGTTCCCCGAGCCTCAGTGCCGCGTCTGCTCACCTGAAATGATTACTGAGCTTTCAGGGTCCATCTTTGCCATCAAGTTTATTGCTTTACTGATGGATGACACGGACTCCTCTTCCTTTGAGTCTTAAATATCCAGGTAACAGATAAATACTCTGCTCACTTATGGCCAGGCTGCCTGTCTTCATTGGGCATAGATCACACATCTAGAGGAGATTTTAGAAACTTGGTTTTTACTTTTTGCTTTCTCTTTTTGGTTATAGCTGAACTTCTGGCACTGGGGTTTGTTCAGGCAGAGATGGATTCAAAATATTGCTTGTCTCAAAGTGTCTTTAATATTATAATGTTTGGTATATAGCAGAACGTGTTCTTCCAAAATTGTAAATTAACTGCTGTTAGAAGGGTGCTTTTCAATACTTTAAAATGCTAAAAGAGAAGAAACCTAGAAACTAGCAAACCTATTACTTAATATTTGTGTGTTTTCTTAACACTGCTATTATTTGAGAATTATCTTTTCTGGGAATTTTGTGTTGTTTTAAACCGATTTTTTTTTAATTTAAAAAATTTATTTTTTTAAAAATTTTGTTTTATTAAGTGCGAATGATTGCCTTGCACTGTAAACTGCATGTGACTGCAAGCTTGACTTCTAAACACCTCTACAGTCACATACATTGGCAGGAAGCTTATGCTGGAGAGTTCAGACAAGAACACGGCAAAAACTTGTGACTATCTGTATCCCAGTTGGGACCTGGGACACAACCCTCTCTGTGACTCAATGAATATGTCAGAAAAGAAGCTTTAGTCTGGATTTCTTTCTTTCCAGCACAGACCTCCTAACTACGGGTTGAGATTTAAGTGGTGCTTGGAATCATCAACATTTATGAAGAAGCAAAACCTTACATTTTCTCTGAGCCTGCCCTCCCATGTGCCCTTCTGAGCCAGCTCTGTGATTTCTTTTTCATCTTACCCTTAGGTCCCAGATGTTCTGGTCCAGTGTAGTTTCCTGTGGAAGCAGCAGGCTTGGCTGATCATTGTCCTTGCTGCAGCTTGCTGTTTTGTCTCTTGATTTAGAGCATGTGTTGGTCGCTTTTAGCTAAAGCAGACTCTTTAATCAGGTTCCCTCAGCCTGTCCTGACTGCCCAGACCAAGGCCAGGGTGTAGCTCTGGCCATATGTTTGGCAGAAGCAGAAAAGCAGCTCCCAAGGAGCTGACAGGCTCCCTATGGAAACTGAGCTGTGGGATTGTCCACTCCAAAGTCTCTGAGGAACTATCTTGGAGAAGGAAGAAGTATGGGGTGTGCTCACATTTGTTTTGCATGGGGGAAGATGCCTGCTGCGTGCTGGAGACCCACAAAGTATTGAATTCAGAGGGAACGGAATGATTTTACCTATAGACATGTACACAGTTATCCAAAAGAAAGCTTTGGCATCTAACTCAGCTTGTCTTTTGGTTTGGAGTAGGCTCTTTCCTCCTTTCCTTCCTTCAGTTGTGGGCATAGTACCGTGGTACTATTCACAGCCCTTATTAATGACTTCTCATGGAATATTTTTCTCCTCACTTCCTGGTTTAGGCACAGATCTTTGCTCCAGGGATATCCTAAGTAGCAGTCTTGAATGCAGTCATCAGCTGGTTAATAGAGGCTGTGTGTGCAACAGACACTCAAAAATAGAAGCTGAGCCTATTAAGGGTTTCAAAATGGAAGCCTGAAAGATTATTGTCCATTACTTTCCCAGTTCCAAATCCAAAATGCATAATTAGAAAGGTGACTGGCTTTGTAGCACAGTGTCATGCTCTCAGTTGAATGTAAAACCTCCCTCTCCAAGCTGCCAAAGTGTGACAGGGTGGCAGTGCTTTAATCCTGTGGTGTCATTAGGGCTGGGATACCCCGGCACAGCCATGAGGAACCAGGGAGAGACAGGCAGCATCCCTTCCTGGGGCTGTGCAGAGGCATCTCTTGCTAATTATATTAAGTGGAGTAACAAGAGTTAAGGGAGCCTCTCGAGCAAAGCTGCTGGAGACTGTTCTGTTGCTGCACTGGTTGTACCTGCATTTTATATATCTCCCAGACAGCTTGCTCATGGACAAAACTTACCCTTGGCATACTCTCAGTTTACCTGTGATATGCAGGATTAGAATGACATCCTGTGCTGTAATTCCTTTCCCCTGGGAATTCCTCTGACAGGATGACTGTTTTTTTAAACTGTGCTACTTGGATGCTGCAGGTTCTCCCTGAATTCCAGTGCCTTAACTCTCTTGCTGCTGACATCGCTGAATGTTATCTTACTGCTTTTTTAAGAAGCAGTAAGTGAAAGGAATAACCCCCAAATTTTGCTTGCTCTCAAAAGGAACTGGCACTTTCTTTCTGAATGCTAGATCTAGGTCACTTGTTGGTTAAGGAAGAGTTGGCAAGGAATGTGGCTATGTGTCATTGGAAAGCCTGGGAGACGCAGTACATGAACTGGACTGAGATGCTGTACAGAGAACAGCCCTGGAGAAACCATTAGTTTTATGGTTTGGGTTTTGATGCCTTCATTTAAGGAACAGGCTGAAGCATTGCAAGCACATTAGTCACACTTGGATTTAAATTGAATTTTAGTAAAGCTAATTAAAAATATGTATGTAAATGCATGCTTTGAACTCACATCTTTTACTATTGCTGTTTTTTTAAATATATAATTTCCTTTAGCCAGCACTGTAAGGGGGTGCAGCTGTGCAAAGAAGCCAGCAGAAAGTAGTCAGATCATGGCATAGCCTCTTGGAGAAAACAGTTACTTTGTGTAATGGGGGTAAATAAACACTTACTCGGTGTAGATCCTGCTCTTGCTTGTCTTTGTGTAGTCACTGCATAGTGTCTTGTAAAGCAGAGGCAAAATGTGTGTGATGTCTTAGTGTTAATACCACATTAAGATAGTATCAGAGATTGTAAAAGATGATTCCTAAAGGGAATTGGAGCCTCATTCCTGAAGGGTTGAGCAGTTCACCATCAGTTGTCTCTGGGAAGGTGTCACAGTTTGCTCCTGCAGTCTCCCAAAAGTAGTTTTGCCCTTGATTCACCCCAAAAAGCTCTATATTCAGTGGCCATACAAGCTCTTCAGAAGTGACTTGTAATTCTTCCGGGGTACACTAGCATGTAGGGCTCAACTCTAAAGTCTGTGTTAAGTTTTTACACCTTATGGAATAGGAATTTTATTGATAGATGAGGATGTGTGTTTTGTTTTAATTTTTTAATTTTCTTTTATATAAATAAAGTTTTAAAGCCATAGTAAGGAATTATATGGTTTGGACATGGAAATCCATTTACTGTTTTTGGAAATCCTTTTACATTGGACCAAACTGAACTCATGCTAATGCCTGAATACTGTAGTTCAGTTTAGCACCGTGCCACCAATAGGTGACTATTTAGGGGCTGCAAGGAAAGTAGGAACACATCCAAGTGAAGTGATAATGGTCTTGCATTCTTACAGCACCTTTCACCCAAATAACCTTCAAAGCATGGCTGCAGAAGTTCTGTAGACTATGTTGGATGTTGTAACACAGCACAAAAGTAGGATTTGGGTAGGGAATAAAATTGAGCCTCGGGGGCCTGGGTTTGGGAGATTCCCCTTTCATTGGGGAGGTGGGAAAGAGATGGGGGAAAAGGTGTTAGTGGCTTTATACGACTTTGAAAAGGCTGGGGTTTTGGGGCTGCTGAAGGGTTTGAAGCATTGAAAAAAGTTGAGTGAGATGGATTAGCTGTCAGAGATGCATGGTAGTATTTATTTAGTGGCTTTATGGTGTATCACATGGATATCTTCTTCACATGTGACACTTGCAGCAAGGAGCAGCTGCTTAGCAAGGCACAGCAGCACATGGAAACAATTTAGGACCAGAAGTGAATTAATTAAAACACCGGGGGAGAAGACCTGGACTTCTGAGAGTCCTGAGGTCTGTGGAAGAATTTGCCCCCCAAGCAGCAGCTGTTGTGAAAGGAAGCTCTAATATTAATTTACAGCAGGAAAGGGGGGAATTAGTAAAGCTTAGAAAACATTGTTAGGGAGATGATAGTAACTCCTCACTCATTTCTGGTGTTTGCTTCCCTCATCTCAAAGGTAGAACTAGAAAGGAGACCCGCAGGTGGAAAGGGATTTGGAGACATCAAAAAGGTGAGGACTGTTATATTTATGTCTTGGTGCAGCTGAGGTTGATGTGCAAGTTTAACAATAAATCCTCACAGGACTGAGGCTCCATTCTGGCAACGAATAGGAGGATATAGGAAAAGCATTCAAAACAGTGGGTGGAGAAGGGACACTTTATCTCCACGGTGGTTTTGAAAGCAAGGTGGGGAAAGAAATTAGTGATTTTACATTGCATGTAATTAACCTGAAGAGACTTGCTGCTGGCAGAAGTAATCGAGTCCAGCCAAATCCAGGAGGATTCTAAAAGGATTGAACATTTATATAAATAATGAGAACAAATGCATGAGATTCAAAACACAAGACATCAATTTTTGAGATTTAGGCATAAAACTAACATATCCTGCTGCTGAGAAGAGTGTTTTCCTTTAGGCTGGTTATTCTGAATGTTATGGGTGTTATTTCTTCACCTTCCTCTATAGCATCTGGCCATTGTTAGAGGTGGGGGGAAACATCTAGTTTAGTTTAAAATGACAGTTGTTATGTGTGGCTGTTCATAAATTTTTGGTTTCAATTTGTTTGCAGCAAATGTTTAATGAGGCAGAATAAGATTGAACACAGGTACTTACCAAAAGGATCATGAGGACTTTAATGCCCAGGAGGTGTTAGGGCCATATTGCCACGTGGTAGATGAGCTTGGTGTGGGCTGGTTTTCCAGCAGCCCTGCAACCTCTTCCTGGTTAAGGAGAATTCTGGGTACTCAGATCTTGCTCTTTTTTGTGTATGTAAAGCAAAAGTTTGCATCTATACAGGTTTAAACTCTGCAAAAGTAGGGATCGTGTGGGTTGCCCTTTGCTTTACCCTATTCAGCTTCACAATAGCTGCTTTAAAAATGAGGCAGCTTGAGCAGAGCAGGGTACTCTACATGTGGGCTCCTCAGACCTTTTATGCAGTGGAAGAATAATGTCCTTTGACTTGCTGTGGTACCCTTTATTTATACTTTGCAGAACTGTTTGTGCTGAAAGATGTAATGTACTGCCTACTGTAACCCTTCAGGTCCTTTCTCTGATCTGTGTGCCATCGTGGGATCTCTGACGGTAGGACTTGAAGCCAATTTTTTTCTGGCCTCTCACATTTATCTCCATTTAGTTGCATAAGCCATCTCTTGCGCATCAGAGTGCTGCTCACCTTCAGCAGGTTCGCCAATGAAAATGAGATTTTGGCAGCTCCACCTCCCGTGTGAAGCTTTGTGCCACTTTGCATGGTGGCATTCACTAAACTTTTGCTCTTCTGGGTTGCAGACTGATGGAGTTCTGACTTCTTCCTCTGTGCCACCTCTATGGCTGTCCTGCACATGGCTATGACACCAGCCAGCGGTGCTGCCCCTGGGCCACAATGGCACTAGGGAGGTGTAGGCATTTCAAGTACTTTTGTGGAGTAATCCTGTTATTGTAGAGTATTTTTTCATCTGTTTTTTTCTCTTATCTTCTTCCCATCTTTTTTGGTCTAAAAGCAGTTTAAAGGATTATTTTCTTTTCCCCTCCCACCCCTCAGCTGCTTTGTACAGCTGCCTTTCTCTCTACAGAGACTCAACCTTTCTTCGAGTCAATAGCTGTTCCTTCCTTTCTGAGGAGTCAATGGGTTCTTTGGGCAAGTAAAACAACACGTTTTTATTACAAAGTGGCATTTTCCACTTTGCAATAAAATGAAAAATCTCAGAATGACTGAACAATGTGGAATGACTGAATGCTTTGAGATAGCCCTTAGGCTTCATACTGAAGACTTGCGGTAGAGCTCATTAGACTGCCAGATCCCCCCAATAGCTCCTGGTTAGTAGCTGTAAATCCTCAATAGAAATAGACATCATGTTAGCACTATCTAGGGTTTTATTCCCTCCTGAATATAGTTTATGCCCCACACAAGCTTGCACATAATAAATTGAGTTTCTGTTTTGACTCTAATCAAATGCATAATGTTCTTCAGTTGTTTAGAGTATTCCTGTGGATAGAAC
Organism: Lanius collurio; assembly: GCA_020086605.1. Taxonomy (NCBI): domain Eukaryota; kingdom Metazoa; phylum Chordata; class Aves; order Passeriformes; family Laniidae; genus Lanius; species Lanius collurio. The sequence goes on from JACBWW010000050.1 coordinate 537,778, forward strand.
TTGTCAGATGAGGTTCATAACATTTCAGAGATGTGTTGGTGTTGGGATGGCAAACAAGTCAGTACACCCATTTGGATTAGCTGTTGTCTGCAGTGTGAAAGAGATTAATTAACTAAATGCTCCTGAGGTGCATTTGGAACCTGGTTTAAATATTCCATGGAAATAACAGCAAGAAAATTATTATGAAGATATGCCTCTGCTTTTGTTTGCTTGGTTCATTGTAATCTCTGGCTGTACCTCTGATGCATTTTGTGTTTCTTAGAGTAGAAACCCTTTAGGGCATGGCCGGTGTCTTTCGTTTGGAGATGGCAGCCATTGTGCTGCTGTTGGAAATGCCCCATGAGTAACAACAACATGTTTCACTTGGAAGGCAGATCTAAGGCCTTTGCATTCCTCCCATGGAGTGCTTCAGACTGATACTGGCTGTGCTCCGGGCTGCTTGCTCCCTGGAGCAGAGAAAATGTGAATGAACTCTTGCACACTTACTTAAAGCACGAGGCTTGCATTCTTCCTGCAAAAACAGGCACTTTGTTCAGGAAAACATCAGGTGGTCAGAGGGAGCAGGAGAGGGAAGAGCAGAGGTAGGCTGTTAACTCCTGGTGGGTAATTAAACAGCAACCCTCTCAAAAAAAGAAGAAAAATCAAAATGACAGCAAATGGGGACAACTTCTTACTTATCTGGCATTTTTTGCTCTTTTTCCCCCCTTACTTGTAATCTATACTTATTTTGCATTCCGACTCAATACTTTTACATAATGATGTGTTTTGATTTGTGTCCATTGCCCAAGGATTTCAGTCTGAGTGCAACGCAGCATTCTTAAACCAAAACACAAATATCTGCAGAGGGTTTGGGGCCAGCTCACACCATTTGTGCTGGGGCAAAAGAGGAGGGTTCATGTCTGGTGCTGTAGTTAGGAGAATGCAGTAATTTATGTAAGTGTGCAGTAGTTTAGTTGTCACACACTTACGTTTGTCTGATGAAATGCAGAATTTCTCATAGAGAAAATACCTGTACAACTGGGACAAGGATGTTGCCATCTCTTGCAGGCACACATGTAACCAACACAGTCACTCCCTGGCTCTTGTAGGGCTGTGTGTATGCAGAACACCAGGCAATACCATACTCCGTCCCTTGTGATGTCTAGATAATATAGTAAAAATGCAGTTTGGCCTGGATTTATGATTGAGTTAATATTTTTGGACTCCTTCAGCATGTAAATAAGTGTTCAAGCTGGTTGGTAACGCTTAATATTTGGAAACATTTGCTTCCTATTACTGCTTTTTCTACTCAGACGCCACCCTGGAGAGGCCTCTTAGTTTCAAAACAAAGGGTAGTAAAAAACACAGCCATGGAAATGAAGTATATAACGCAGTGTAGGTATGTTTTCATGATGTGGTCATAAAAGTGCTAACTGGCTGCTAATCTATTTCTTTTTAAAAAGCTTAGAAAAAAATGGCATTAGAGATTGCTTGCAGTAATTTATTATGAAACATGTAACAGCATTTCTTGGGTATTTGTTGTTCCACAAAAATACCTTGTTCCCAGTTCAGTTTACTTTAAAATATGAATCAGTCTTCTGCTAAGTATTTTCTCCTCTGTCAGAAGGTATTTCATCTCCCCACACCTACGGGTTTAATATCCAGCTGTTTATACTATTTATAATTTATCACTCTTGCCTTATTGTTTACACTGGATGCAGTGGCAGTTTACACTGATTTCCTGAGTCAGTATAAATTTAATTTTTGTATACTGTTTGAGCAAGCTTTATAGTGTGAGAGTAGAGCCAACAATACAATTAGGATAAATAAAAGCATTTTGGGTTATGTAATATGCATTCATGCTACTATTATGCAACAGAATTATTACTTGTGGCATGCTTAAATCTGTTTTGAATTTAGCACTGTTGCCTGCTGCCTCATACAGGACCTTCTTTGTTTCTACTGAATGAGCAGAAAGTGATGATGAGCTCCACAATTAATTTAAATTACATTTCTGTAAGGAGATTAAAAAATAGTGTGACTTTTCACAGGACAAGTGAATACTTGGTAGTCAAAAAACATGATACCATATGAAATCTGTCTGACTGTGTTAGTGGTAATATCAGTCATCCCCTCTTTTTCCTGCGCTTGGTGTTTATTAAAAAATGACAGAGTATTTTAGCATTTTTTCATGAAAGAAACACGTCAAAGGGCTTTGCTGACCACTGTTTCACAAACAACATTTAAATAATAGCTTTCCTCTGGCATTTCTTAGGATAGGCATAGAGTTGTCATTTTTAACATCAAGGCAGCTTAGAAATATTGTATATAAATACAGAATTTGCTCTGCTATGAGATTGAACCTCTGAGTATTCCTCAGATGGCAAGTGCACTGTACCTATCCCTGTAATCTGTGATCAGAATCACTAGAAGCTGTTTCAGACTGAAGTGAAATGTTTGAGTTGTCTGCCACCTTTTGTACTTGTTTTCTCTGCGCAGCACCTCTTATTTTCTCTCTTATGGTTCCCAGTAATGGTTCCTGGGTGCTTTGGCACTTCCAGATTTCCAGGGCAGACTGGAAGCTGTGAGAGTGTGGGGAAGGAGGAAGAGGGGTTTAGATAAAGGCTGTGAGCAGAAGCAGTAATTACTATTTCTGGGGCACAGGGGAGCTCCACCAGCTGCCTTTACCTCCCTAGGCACCCTCTGTAATTCATACCTGGAAAGGCTGTTAGTAGTTTTCAAAATTAATCACTGCCTGCTTTATGCAAGTCCCAAGAGACTTTGTAGAGCTCTTCTCTCACGGAGACACTGTGTAACACTTCCTTTGGCTCAAGAAGTCAAAATATTTTAGAAAATGAGCTGATTGTACTGCCAAAATGGGCACTAAAGCCTATTTCCTTGCCTTCACCCTGGTGCTCTGCTCGCTTAGCTGTTTATTATTTTGAGTATTTACTGCTTGGTTTGGAGATTGGACATTTTGGTGTTTCTGAGCACTGAAGAGAGGAAGATACTGAATTTTACAGATATTTTCATCTAATTTTACAGATAATTTTCATCTAATACAGGAGGGCTTTGGGAAGATACTTAGTATGGGATGCATTTATTTATATAAATAAGAATTTATATTATTATAAATTATGGATTATAAGAGTGTTTCTATGTCATTTAATGTCATATTCCTTCAACAATGTAAGACACACATGACTAAAAGTCTTACCTGACTTACTGGTTTCTTTTTCTTGCTTTTCAGTTTTAAATTAGAAACTTGCTTAGCTTCAGTGTCCAATCAAAACCACCACAAGGAGTATTTCATAATACAAGTTATAAAATTAATACATCCCTGGCGTGTCTAAAAGGGAACAGGGTTGTGATGAACTGCAGATCTGTGAATCATGACAAACAAAAAAGAAACATCGGTAATCTGATGTTTCAGGTTCGGTTAACTCAATGACGACACCAAGTCAGACAAGATAAGAGGGTGAGAGGTCTTGTATTGGTTTTGATAAAAGTCCTTCTAGCAAGAGAGGTGAGAGGCAGGAGGAGAGGGAACTTTTTGTAAGTAGGAAGTGACAAGAAGGTAAGTGCATAAACCGTACAAGGTACAGATGGAGATTTGGAGCTGTTCAGGTGATATTTTTTTTTCCTTTAAAACATTGTATGCTGCACAGTGAGCCTCTTGGATGAGTTGATTCTCGCTGAATAGTATGGCTGCTTTCCTTCGCTGCACAGATGCTTCTGAGTGGGTACATTCAGAGGAGGAATTTCTGTGTTCCTATGACTGGTTAAGCTTCACCATTTTTAAGAGCGGCACAATGCCATTTTAACCTAGACCTCTTTGAAGATCCAGTTTAGTAATGCACTTGCTAAAACTCCTTTAGATGCATGCAGGGAGAGGTGATGTGTAAATTAGGTTTCTTTACTTTTGCTTTGATTCATTTAGAGCTGGTCTCACAAAATTCACCGATATCCAATTTAGTCTAAATTTGCATCACTTCAGAACGTGTGAGAATGCACAGCTCAGCACCATGGAATGCCTCTTGTTTCTTATTTTCCGCAGTCGCTTTAAGTAGTTGCAAGGTGCCCGAGTGAAAGGGTTCTCACTGAGCAGCAGCATTTGTGTAAGAGGCTTTTTCCCTTTCTCTTTTTCCCTCTAAATCTGCCCCACAGCTTTTGTGACTGTTTGCCAGCGCTTCACATAGATACCAACCAGGCTGTGAGCTTTGAGGAGAAAACGAGAATGCCTTTTGTGTCGTGATCATGGAATTAATTGGTCCTGGAAACTCTGGGTCGCTGCCAAGAATGGGTATTTATGTGACAAGAAAGGAAAGGAAAAGGGCGGAACTTTGGAAATTCAGGAACACTCCTTTTCAGAGCTTTGGAAAGAGCTCATAAACTTATTTTGGCTTCTGAGTTTGGTGCAGTCAGCATGCAGAGTTCTGGTTTTGTGTGGTTTTTTGGGGTTTGGTGTTTTTTGGTTTCGGTGGGGTTTTTTGTTGTTTTGGGGATTTTTTGTTAGATTTTTTTTGTTGTTGTCGTCGTTATTTGTTTGTTTGTTTGTTTGTTTGTTTTTAACAGTATCCAAAATGAGGAAATAGGAGTTAGTGGAGAGAGTTCTGTGGAGAGCCCTGGTGTAATTTTATTTCATTTAATCTCCAAGTGCGCTGTAGGATAAAAACAGCTGCCTTTGTCTGCAGGACATCCACCGGTGGCCACCCAAGCCCTGCACTGCCAGCCACGCTTTCCGAGGCTGGAAATTCTGCTCCAAATTCAGAGTTTTGCCCCTGCAGGCTGTTTTCAATGCTGGCAGCTGGGCACAGAGCACCCTGGGATCTGCAGGGCTCCGACTCCGCCGGGCCCACAGAACTGAGGGCAGGAGGCAGCCGGGATGGGAACGGCCTGGCCCAAAAAGCACTTGAAATACTTGTGACTCCATCTGATAAGATTAGCCAAGGCACTGCTGTGTGACACTGTTTGGGCAAAATTGCCACTTCACAGAGGGTTTTTTTGTTCAACAGTCATGTGGTGGAGTTGGGAGTCAGTGCAGATGAATGTCAGCTGCTGTGGGTCTGTCTGTCCTGCACCCACGGCACAATCCTGCTTCCTTCCACTCAGAAACTCCACCAAGGGCTTTGTTGGAAGGAAACGCTTTGTCAAAAAAGTTGTTAATGTCTTTGCAGTTGTTCTTTACCAAAATACTTGACTAGGACAACTAAACAATTTCTGTTTCATCGGTCTTGCTGTTTTTTTATTGATGTGTGTCTGCATGTTAAATGAAGGATATTTTAGGTTTTTCTTGTCTTAGACTGACATTATGGATGCTTATATTTCTGGAGCTTTTCAAGTTCAGTCATTCCATGATTTGATTTTTTTCCCCTTTTGTTTATTTCCCCCACAGATGAGTGTAGATATTAAAGATATGTATTGGAGAACCCGTGTGTAAGGAAGCAGTGGGAAAAAAATAAGGTTAAAATCACAAAGAGCATCTTATTCCTACTTTCAGAAGGTTAAAGGTTGAAATATGCACTCATATTTAGATAGACAGTGATAATCTTGGTTAGAGTGCTTTATTTTCAATTAACATACAAGTTACTGCACTTCAGGTGTTTTTATTCCAGCATAGGGTGCCTGTCCAGTTAGTTAATAAAAAAAGAGTGGAAAACTCTATCTGGAAAAGCTGTAAGTTTCAAGAAATGTGAAAAGCATTTAAAAATCTGTCAAAATTACATTTAAAGTGTTAGATGCTCCTGAAATTAACTGCAGAATTTCTGAGTAAAACACATCTTTAGTGGAGTGGTAATATTTCAAATGACTGAGCCTGAAGAATATTTGATTTCTCCTTTTCTTGTTGTTCATCCTAGTTGTTTTAGTATTTTTTTCCAGTCTGCATAATGAAAAACAATTAGATCGATTTCATTCGACAATTCTCACTTCCAGAATCTCAACAGATAATATTTGCATTGGGAAAAACCTGCAGAGCAGTGGAGTGTTTTGGGTGAAAGCAATTGTTTCCAGTGATGTTTCTGAGATAATGACTACAGTTCTGTATATCTACAAAACCAGCAGCCTGGTTTTGTACTGATCAGAGTTTTAACTCTCCTTTTTGTCTTGAGTCTCTAATCCCTCTTGCTAGGCTGTAGCATTAATTTAGGTGATGGTAATTTATTATAAATTATTAATTTATATTATTAATTTATATTATTAATTTATTGATTTTCAGTTTTAAATTAGAAACTTGCTAAGCTTCAGTGTCCAATCAAAACCACCCCAAGTAGTATTTCATAATACAAGTTATAAAATTAATGCATTAAGCTCTGAAGCTTAACAGGTAGTGTTTGGAGGAAGTTTTCCAGCCTGTATGTGTTTTGGTCTGCATGGAGCTCTCCTGTTTCAGCAAGAACTGTGTATGTAGGGTAATGTTTTGTGCTTTAGAGCTGTAAGATGATCACATTAAAGGGAGTGGGCCCCTTGGAAGGTACAGCATTGCCAAGGGTTAGTAAAGATGTTGGAATGACACTGCGTCAGTACACACACAACCTCAGAAAATAAGGATTTGCAAGGATACCTCCATTTAATCTTTTTACATTTGCTTTTAAAAGATGCTGTCCATCTTGTAGGAAGCTACTTACTCATCACTTACACTTGCAGATTATCAAGGCTATAATCTGTTGCTTGGAAAATCGAAGTGAGATTTTAAAAGATGTAAATTAGACTCTAAAATGCTGTATCTGTTTGTTTTAGAGGCCCAAGAAAATTTTACTGAAGCCCTGAGATGTTGAGGTCTCTGTTAGACCGCTGGACACGGTGCTGAAGGAGACAAACAGGAGCTGGAGAGCTTTTTTTGTTGTTTGGATGCACAAAACAGTGCAAAACCGGTGTCATTTATTGGTACCACTAACAGTGGTCACCATGCACCCCTGTCAAAAAATGCAAAGAGCTTTAGGAGCATCTTTCCCTGGCAGTGAGTAGAGTGTTCCTCTGAGCAGAGTGCACTAAAGCAAACATGAAAACTCCTTTGCCTTTGGGTAGCCTGGTTGTGTCAGTGAAGAGATGGCCTCTTGATTAAATCCAGACTGAGCAGTTTCCTGTTAGCGTGAAACTCAGCCCACAAGGTCTTATTCTCAAAGCTTGTTATTGAGCTCGTCTGCCAAGTCCCTTTTCCTTTTAGGCTTACAGGCAGAATTGCTAAAATAATACAAATACTAGCAATCCCAGAGCTCTCACAATGATTTCTAACAGTTTGATGTTTTGCTGACAAAGTTTTTGATTTTTCAGAGTTTGGGGTTGGTTTTGTTTTGCTTTGGTGGGATTTTTTGGGGGGGTTTGTTTCTTTTTAACATTCTCCCAACATGATGTCTTGGGGAAGTTGTAGTGTTGCAATTAATGGAAAATTTTGTGCATGTAGCAGTCTTGGAAGCAGATTCTGCCCTTGTTTTGAGAAAATGAGAGGGTTTTATGTGCCCTGAGTAAATATGCCCATAAACCATTACATTGTGAGTGGGGCAATCTGCTGGGTCGAAAATAAGGAGTTAAATACAGTGGTGCAGATTTTCTTCCCTGTCTGAAAGTGGTTACATTGTGTAACTAGTTGTTTTTAAAAGTGTATTTGAATTGTTAGATGAAGAGTTAGCAAGAAAATTGTAATTTTCTTTTTTTTTTTTTTTTTTTTTTTTTGTGAACCATGTTTTGCTTAAGGAAAATTTGAGTGTAAGAGAGTTACATAGTGGTGACAACATATCCTGTTAATGTTTTTGTAATGACAGTGTCATACATAATTCCAGATATACTTTTAGTTCATTTTTATAATTCATATATATTTCCAGATGCACCTTTAATTCAGATATATTACAAGTTATATGCCTTTAAAAAAGCCATAAGATCCGTGGAACAAACTGTAGCAGATTTTTCCTGTCTAGTCTGTTTTGGTTTGTTTTTTTTTTAAATACAAGCTGTAGGTTATATTTTAATGTCACAATAAGGGTTTGTTGGCTCTCATTAAGCTCGGAAATGAGATAGCAGAGCTTTGTAATAATAGTAGAGGCAGAACCTTAGAATGATACTAAAGACATCTTTATTGTTTAAAACCAAAAAGGATGTCTATTAGAAATAATTCCAAAGCAGTGGAGAGTAGTGTTGTAAATAGGAAGTGGGTGGGATTAATTCTTAATTATCTTATTAATAGATTATTTTTTCCTTTCTGTTTTGTCAGTATCCCGAGCCAGGGTTGATAGTGACTGTCATTAACATGCTGCCTTCATGCCCTCAGTATCAAGGTGTTTGTGTAAATACTGGCCATTTTTTATTTATAATGCTATTTTTAAAGCTTTTTATCCCACATACTTTACAAAATGGGATTTAAACACGTCGCAGAAATACTTCTCTGAACTGTCCTCTGGCATAATAATGGCAGAATTTAAGGGAATCTTCTTTCAGACTCAAAGCAGGCTGTAAGCATTTAAAACAAATGCTGTTTGAAAAACATACCCACACACTATCCCAAACTCTAGATTTATGGACAAATATTGTGCCAAGTGGAAGCTATAAGAGAAAATTGAAATGTTAGAATGCCTTGTTTGTGAGATGAGTTTGACACCCTCCTTGCAAAAGTATCTTGAAATGTTTTTGCACCAAATACATTCTGACCTTGGGTCCTGTGGGACACTGCAAAGTTGGTATTTTCAGCAAGGGAATCACAGCAGGTGCCAGTGCTTAAGTTATAGTCAGTTTTCATGTTTATTCTGACGTTAAACGAAACACTGAATTAGCATTTTTGTTCCCTTCAGTAATATTACTCTTTGTGGGATAATGAATTGTCTTTTAGATAATAATATATGGTGGAATCATAACTTAACTTGATAGTGGTCAGACTGTAAAATATTTTTTGAGCATGTCAGAAAAATGTTTTCAAAGAAAGTTGCTTTAAAACTCCATTATTTGATAGAGCACTTGGTGCTTGGAGAGCAGCAAAAATGACAGAATCATTTAGTAACTGGTGATGGCCAATTCCTGTGAAAAGATAGGATTTAATCCATTGGAATCTGTGCCAGGGATTTATCTCTTGCCTGATTTTTGTGCTTTGCTTTTGTTTCCTTTTGTAGGGTGAAGGAGACCAGTTACCCCCAGAGCACACTGTCAGACAGTATGAAACATCCAAGATCAGGGCCATAAAAGCTGGAACTTTGGAGAAACTGGTGGAGAACCTTCTCACAGCTTTTGGAGATGCAGATTTTTCCTACATTAGCATCTTCCTTGCAACATACAGGGCCTTTGCTTCTCCCAGGGCAGTGCTGGAACTTCTCCTGGACAGGTAAGAGCCACAGCTGTGCACAACAAGGGAACAGGGGAAATAGTCAGGAACTTCTTCCCTTGCTTTTAGTGGGCATGGATTTAATAGCCTGTTGCCAAGAATACTGCAAAATCCAGAATTTCAGAATAAACATCCAGTCTATAAATGCATTGCTGCTCACATCCCAACTCTCATAAAGCATAGGTAAGGAAATTGTGCCATCTCTGGCTGCTAAAGAACCCAGCTGGACCAACACAGCAAAATTAGTACATGTTTCCCCCCAAAAACCCGACAGAATGCATGGGCTGCAAAGTCATACCTAGAATAGATTCTAAAGTTTTGCTGGATACCAAAGTTTTCAGAGCTTTTTCTTCTGCTTGAGGGCTGCTAATTCAGAACCAGGCATGGTACAAATGCAAGAAAGAACAGGAGAGCAAATTCTATTACATCACATGAATATGCAGTCATAAATTTTTGCAGACGGCCCAAGAATGGCTAAATGTTATAAGAGTAGCTTTTATTAAATCATGGCTACTATGTCTGCATAAATGCTTGGATCACACAGCATTAGTTTCTCACCCTAAATTCTAAATGAGACTTGACTGGGTCAGGGGTGGTCTTGTTTCAGGAGTGTCATATGCACTCTTGCACTTTCAAAATCCATGATTCACGGAAATGATTGCTCTGGCATGAAGTAATTAGAACAGAGAAGTGGTATAAGAACTCCTAGGGTTTAATTTTTGCTCTCCCACTAGGTAGATAAGGAACAAGGCATGGATAAATTATCTGTGCTTTTCTATCTGAAAAGGATAATCCTGTGTGCTTTGTAGGAATGCCATCTGGCTCAATTAGTAAAGATAATAACAATAATAACCTGACAGTCAGGCAAGCAATCAGCTGAAAAAAGAGCAGCCAACCTGGAGAGCAGACTTAGTTACAGTTACATTGACTGCTCTGTACTTTATCTCTCAGTCCATCCCAGTTCTGGTTCAGAATGTGAGAAATGCTAAAAATTGACAGTGGATACGTACAAGAATATAAAAACATTAAGGCTCTAAGGAAGTTGACCCTGCTTTCCTCCTCTCACATTCATTTAAAGAGGTGCAAATGTCAAGAGAGGGCAGGAAAGCCCAGGAGAACTGTCTTCATAGAACAGAACTCTCCTTTCTGAGCCCAGTTTTGATCTTGCTGGCTTGTGTACCTGTCTGAGCAACATGAAACAACCCCTTTCGAGGAAAGGGCTGCCTGACCTTGTCAGCATCACCCCAGCCTTTTATAATACACAATAGGATCCACAGGAAATCCTAGGAGGTTACTACTTCCTTCCCCTCTCACAAATCTTAGGAGTGTAGTGCTTACAAATCCATGGATGTTTCTCTTGGCTTTTTGTATATCATGGATAATTGAGAAATTTATGGCTTGGGAGAAAATAAAGATTAAATTTAAGCTATAAAAGTTGGAATGTTATATATGTAACTGAGGAATATGGACTTGTGAAAAAAAGCACATGTTATAAAGAAAAAAAAACTGAAAAAAAGATGGATTGTAATTTATTTTAACCAGCTTGGTTTTCATCTCTAGGTTAGTTGAGAGTAAGTAGCCAACTGTCTGCATTTTTGCAACTTTGTTTTTAGTGACACTTGTTAATAATCAGAGTATAAACACTAAAGTGAGTGTCAGTGCATAATTTGTGCTTTGTTTTGTGTGCTGGTGAAGTAATAATGAAAAAGGCAATCTCTTAAAAAAAAAAAAAAAAAAAAGGCAGCACAGTTTTGGCATTTGTTGTCAGTTTTAGTTTCATCTGAAGAGCTTGAGCCCTGTCTCTTATTCTTAGGGATAAAGCAAAGTTGTGGAGTAAGGGGACAATTAGGAGTAGCAGTGCTAAGCTCTTGTTGTCTTGGTCCAAGGGAGAACAGTGATGTGACCAGATCAAAAAAGGCCCTTCCAGCTTTTCACAGGTGAGCAGCTCCTTGGGAGAGAGGAAGGAACAGCACCCACATTTTCCATTTGCAGGATATTTTATTTTGTGGGGACATACTCACTAGTAAACTTTCTCCACAATATATTTGTGGAAGCTGGATCACCCTCAAGCCCAGTGCATTCATTTTGTGCTGGATTTGCTGTGGATACAGTGCTGCAAAATTGTATGATATGTTAGACTTACACAAACCCAGCTTAGACAAAAAGTCCTGGGACTCTTGGGAAAATGTGCTGGGAAATGTACATATCCTGTACCCTAAGTGTGTGGGGGTACCTGTTGGTCACTTGATGGTGTCTGCAGAGTATTGATGCCTAAAGAGGCCTCCTAGAAACAGAGGCTGGACAGGAGTAAAAAGAATAAAATAGGTATTTATTGAAAGGCGTTCCAGGTACACCCTGGGAGCCACAGGCTATTGACAAAATGGACCCCAAGATGAACGACAGGTCACGAGTTCTTCACACTTTTATAGGTTAGCCTGTAAATGATGTAATTTCCCCTCTGCTTGCCCCCTTAGTGGCTCTTTTGGATTATAGTTTTTGGCCTAGGACGGTCTGGGTGACCTTGGAGTGCAGGCCCGGAGAGGCTTTGTTATGTCTACCCAGCCTGAGAGAGCAGAAACCAACAGGCCACAAGAAACCTCAGAGTTTAAAAAATAAGCAGTACAGAATTTAAAAAATATAAAAGTTAAAACCTAAGGCATCAGTAATCATGTCCAAGCAGTGCAGTACTGACTGAATTTGGGGCAGGAAGCATTTGTGGTGTTCAAAATCAGGTGAGGTTCTCTTCCCTGAATCAGGGAAGCAAATAAAAAAGCTGATGCTGTGCTCAGGAGAAACTTTGGTTTTAGAAATCTGTGTGTTGCATTTTTTTATTTTCTTCCCTTCAGGATTTCACATTACCTTTTTGCTTTTGGATAAATTTGAGACAGGAGCCCTATTATTTTTTTAGCCAGATTCAGCCTATAGAGGTTTTTTTTTTTTTTTTTTTTAAGATAGATTAGAAGTCACTAGACAAAATCTTGAGCATGGGCTGGGATGTTGAGAAGTAAGTGGGATGACTTGTGTTTCCAAAGGTGTTTAGGAGTAATTGAACATCTATAACCCTTTAGCATTCATGGGATTTCAGCATTTAAGTGCAGCAGACAGGTTTGGAAATCTGCCAAGCTTTTAACACTGTACATTCTGATATTTTCTAGTTGTTTGGTATGAGTGGGCAGGGAGAGTTAAAAGAAAAAGATCCTGTTGGTATTTTCATGTATAAACCCTCCATGGAAGTTCCTGAAGGGAAGAAGAGTGGCTCCTCCTGCCCCTGGGTGTGGGGATACAGTGTGGTGCCTTTGGTATTCCCAGGGGGATATTCCGAAGTGTGATGGAAGCCAGAGTTGGTTAGCTATCCAGATGAGGATAGAAGGAGGCCGAATTCCTCTTCCAGTTTGTATTTTGCCCCGATAACCGTGTTCCTCAGAAGTGGAGCCATGCTGTGCTTGGCACAGGCACAGATAAAGTAGCAACCAGTCTCTGTCTGGAGCAGTTTACAGAGGAGGGAGTTTGGACTGTGGGAGAGTTGGAGCTGGGTAATGACAGCAAAGAACAAGTTAGTTTTATGTTTCCCATTCATTCCTTTTACTGGAGGGTGAATGGAGACGACAGAGAGGTGGAGGCTCAAACGAATGGGTCCTGCAGTAGCAGAGCTGCACGTTTTGGGACAGCAGCTTTGTGATGTTTGACTCACTGCTGTTCCTGTAGCATCTATTCTTTCTTCTCTTCTTCCTTTATATCAGGTAGCTTGTCTACTCAACTAAAGAAGTGATTTCACTTCCATGACACCATGTGTGTAGGATTCAAACCATCTTATTTTTCCTGAGGATCTGGGCTTCTAAATTGCTTGTTTTAATGCTTATAAGCTCATTTAGGGCTTTGTTTGGAGCTGTTGCAGAAACCACCTTTCTTTATTATTTCTGCGTTATTCAGAGTATTTTCCTCCCTCTTCTTAACAGAGGTGCAGGGGTGCATTTTCCACTCTGTTTTCCAGTATTTAAACATTCAGTATTACCCATTACATTCTGGTCTCATTTGGTCCCTTTGAGTCCAGCCTGTAACTTCCCAAACGCCAAGCTGAAAAGTTCTGTGGGCTGCAGGATCCTTCTGTTGCTAGTGTCTCTTTTTGTATGCAAAGCATTCCTACAAGGCTGGGTAGTGAAAGGCTCTTTGTTTCGGAGCTGATGAGAACAGAGTGCTGGAAGACTGCAGAAAGGCTGCTCTTTACATCAGTTGTGTAATTAACTCTTCCTAACCCGTATTTAATGACCTGTTGTTCATGTAGAGATGAGGGATAGGCAGAGATTTGCATATACATAAGGAAGCCTTGCATCCTTCTCCAGTTTTGCATGAAAAACTGTCTGCTCTTCATTGCCGTCTTACGTATTTCTCCTGTAAAACTCAGCTTGTGTCTCTAGTGGGATTTAAACACAAGTGCCTAATGTTCTGCAAAGACATATTTGTTATTGCATGCAATAGTAGGACAATGACATTGGGACTCATCTCAATAAATTTTCCTCAAAGAATTGACGGCAAGTTTTGAAAACTGAATATAAAAATTTAATTTTTACTTTAAAAAATTCCCCCAGCAGGGGAAAAGTGCCTTTTGTCTACTGGCTAAGATGTGTTTTAGGCATCTGACAGAGTAGATGGCAGTGGAGAGGGAGATCCTCTCCCATTAACAACAGGTCTATGATTGTTATATACGAAGCCTTAGACCTATGCTTGAGGGGAGCATAAAACTACCACCACTTCCACCCATTGAAACCTTTTTTGATGAGTTTGTGACAGTTATGACACAAACCTTTGGGGCAAAAGCAGCTCACTGTGTTCTCTCTGTCTGATGTTACCAGGTTATTGCAGCATAACCACTTAAGGATGCACTTGTTTTAACTCTTCAGATTAATTGCAGGTGTATAAACCTAAATGGATAAAATGTCTTATTCTGGACAGTGAATAATTGTCCACCTTCATTAAACCTGCCTTTAAGGAGCCATGGAGTTCTTCATGGATAATTACGAAGCTGTATATCTGAAACAATGGGCACTCCCACTGAAAACGAAGTGCATGATTGTGCCTGCAAGGCACAGGGTTGTGAGAGATTTCCCTTTGGCACTGTTGGAGTTGTGCCTATGGTTCCCTCTTTCCTAGTGGTATTTTTACAGCATTGTGGGCTTTTCCCACTCATATAAGAAGTTTGGGCACAAAGTGAGCGCTTGCTGCCTGGGAAACCTTAAAGCAACACTTGGGACTGTTAGGAATGGCATGTGCTAGAGACACAGAAGCTGTATTGGAGAAGGTGGTTGTGTTACAGTCTTGCTGGGCACTGGAATGTTTCCCTGGGAAAGGATGGAGTGAAAACAGGCGGAAGGGTCTTGGAGCTGTGAGCAAAGACACTGTTTTGGTTGATTCTGCCTGTGTGCAGGCTGTTTCATATAAATTAACTAATTAGATTGGAAGATACTGTCTATTTCTGTAGGATTTTTTCCCTCCTAAATGAAATAACCTTCAAGCTCCTTAATTCTGCCCACATGTTAAGATTCCTTGTAGTTTGAGCTGGAAGCACTTTGTAGTTGTTTATGGTATATGAATGATGCTTTTTGGGATTTTGCTTTTATTCACTAGAGTTTCTTCTAAACATCCATCTCTTTTTTCAGGTTTGGAAACCTGGAGACCTCAAGTAATGGAGATGTGGCAAACCTGAATTCCTTGGAATCTGTGATGGTACTCAGGGTGTAAGTATGGATTTGCACTGTGGAGCAAGCCCCAGGCAGGATTTGGTCTTGGAGGAGGATGTGGGCAGCAGAGCTCTTGTTTCTATTGAAAATTCACAGCACTGTTTGCATGCTTAAACAAGCTCATGGAAAGGCCAAATACCAGTTGTCTTGTAACATGCAATACAATACAGATATCTTTTGCAGGGAAATTGTTTTGGAATCAAACATGAGATGAACACATCTAAGCCAACATTTTGTTGATTAAACAAACAAGGCATGTTTGTTTCCTCTGCCTTATCTGTGGCAGTAAGTGGTTATTGCTTATGAGTGATTTTATTGTCATTACAGCAGTGCCTGCAGAACAAAGCTGAGGGTGACTCGGGCAACGTGCGTGTGCGTGGATCTTTTCCATTAGAGCCCTGTGATTTACAGTGCTGCTTTTAGACTGAAATTTAAATTCTGAGGTCATCCTCATTTGCAAAAGAAATAGCAAAGCTGTTTTGAACAGCAGTTTAAATGAGAAAAAGGTGGTTTGGCTATCCTCCTAGGGTTTTATCTTTAGACATTGGGTGTAGAATGTGCCTGAGGTCATCAGCATTTGTACTTCTACATTTGTAGTTTGCATGCACTGTGGCATGCGTGGTTATAATTGATTACAGAATGAAGATGCTTGATTCTTGTCAGCATTACTGGTTTTCTGTTTCTCTTGCCCTATGGGACTTGACATAGGAGCTCAACTCTCAGTCTTTCCTGACTGGTAAAATATTTTGCTCTCATTTTGCTATGAGAACTCCTCAAAGAACAGCTGGGAGTTAAAACTTGGTCACAGGCACCAAGGAAGCAGCATTCTGTCATGGGTAGAAGCAGCAACAGCCATTAGTTCCCACACTTCCATCCAGACTGAGCTCTAGGGTCTCTTCCAACTTCGGGCAAACCATTTGACCTCCCCCTATCTCAGTCATAGCGCATGAGCTAAAGCTGTACCCTTCTTGCAGAATAGCTGAAGGATTTTTAATGGGGGTGAGGAATTAATTTCATCAGTATAAACCATGGTGGGATTAATCCCCCAACTACCTTTTCATGGACCCAGAGGACTTTGATGATGAGATGAAAAGGGGAAAAAGGAATCTTTATGTTACTTGTGTCACTTGGGCTTTGGGCGAAATGCATCAATTTTTAGTTATACCTGCAGGTGAGTGTGCAAGCGAATAACACTTAGTAGGAGACTGTTTGGGTTGGTTGGTTGGTTTGTTTTTAGTGGAATTGTTTTCCTACTGATATATATACAGTTTACCAATCAGTTGCTTCCTACTGCATCAATGCTTTCTTCCCTCTTGGCACATGATACCTTTGCACAGCCAGGGACGGACAAATGGATGGAGCTTGTGGTCCTATTCCTGTGGTAGCTCAACTTCGGATGAGTTTTCTGACAGATTTTTCATTAATGTAGTTCAGAACAGCTGATTTTAATTCTTTGGCCTTCATAAGGTACCTTTTATGTGTAAATTTGATATCTTTACTCAAATCCATGTCTATAAAAAGCTCAACAATGAAATTGTCATCAAAATTATTTGTCTGGTATACATGTTTTAACAGATCCCGTATAAATATGAATTCACTTTCCTTCCTTAAAAATTTCCATTGCTCAGTTGCTCTGACTACTTGTCTCTTAGATATGATTAATGGTATCTGGAAAGTGTTTGGCTTTGTAGTTCTGTTGTGAAACATGTACTTCTGGTAGTTCAGGTTTTCTCTTGTCTGGGATAATTCCAGTGTAATTGCATTTGCTCTCTTTTCTCATAGAACAGAAACATGATATAATTGTACTCTTGGTTTTATGTGACTTGGAGAAATAGGAGGAATAAGCAGTAGAGCCTTATTATTTCTTGCAATTAACTCTGTATTTCTCAGAGGAAAAATATCTCATGGGGAAGCCTGTGGTCTGTGGCCAGAGACCTTCTGCATTCGTCAGACTGCAGTTGTGACAGCTCAGAGGCTTTAAAAACCCAGTTGGGCCTTTAGAAGTGGGGATGCAATTTAAAGCATTTCCACTGGTTTGACACAAAAAAAAGTTAAGAACAACTGCAGAAGGAGAGTTTATGACTCCTTAAGTACCTCATGGAGCCTGAAAGAAGGAGGGGTAGCAAAAACTAAGGGTATGTGTGGAAGGAACATTGTCCTGTGTGGTGCACTGTAAGCCCACAGGTTACTGCTTTCTATGTCGAAATTCTCTGTCCTTTTTGCATTTGTAGTATACAGCTGTGATGTATTTTGAGGAGAATGTCTGATGTAAATTATCTAATTCTTATGAAAAATTATGTGAATATTCCACACAGTGTTTATGTAACTCAGAACCTGCACATCCAAAACTAAGGCTTGAGCACATTTGTGGCACAGCCTTGTTAGGGGGGCTTGTGGGAGCTTTAAACCTGCCCTTCTGTTCGCAGATCCTGCAGTGATTCCAGACTGCTGCAATGATGTGTAGTTGTTACTGATCCAAGATCCCTTCAGCTGTGTTCAGAAACATGCCTTCCTAGGACCCCCTCCACCAAGGAGATTTTCTCCTCTTCACTTGAACATCATCCCTGTCATTTTTGGGCTGCTGGAGTGATCCAAAAAATTGTATTTTTCAACAGGGATCTGACTTAATTACATCTAATATGTGTTTTTAACAAAGGTGCTGTAGTTCTCAAAATACCTGGGATCTTAGAGTTATGAATAAACTCATGAAAAACATCAAAAATTTTGTAAGCTTCAAACAACCTGCCTTTTTCTTTCCTTGTCAGGACTCACCTTAGCTTTTCATGTTCAGTAGCTTGCTTTCACACTTCTCACTAGTTTCAGTCCATCAGAAAGTTCATGATCATAAGTAACAGAAGAATAAACTCCAGAAAAGGTCATATATTCTAGCTAAATATCTGAGTTAGAGGGACTTCAGCCTGTGTTTCCAGAAATGTGACTTTGTGTCTCTTAATTGTCTGATAAGAGATTTGAAAAGGAGTAGCTTATTTGACCCTCTACCTCCTGTAAGTAATTTTTTTGTTCTTCCTGTTTTCATATCAACAAGATTGCCTTGTGCTGTGTCTCATTCTGCATGTTTTTGTGTTGAGAGGTGACCGACTTCCCTCCTCATTGTAGGTTGTTGTTGTCATTGGAGTCTTCTGTGTTCTCTGCATGGCTTTTTGCTTAGGATTTCTGTTCACATTCAAAAAAATGTGTAACGTGCCAAGGTGTGTGGCAGGTCAGAATAAAACCATATATCCAAAACAAATTTTCAGCATGATGAATAGCACTAAAATTTAAAGAGAGGTCCATAAAATTTCTACTATAATTCAGTTATGTTCTTGGCTTTTAAATGAGGTTATATAGTTCAAATGTGTTGTTTGGTACATGTCACCTGACAAAAAGCAAATGAGGAGAGAAAGTAAAGCAAAAAGTACTTCTTTCTCTTCCTCATGTCTGATGTGAAGGCTCTTTGCCCCTTATCAGGCAGTCATGGAAAACCTGATAGTCACCTCCTTGAGATCTTCAGCACCTTTATGTATTCTGGGAAGGGGGTCAGCAAGCCAAGCAGCTGATGCTGTGTGGGGCCTTCAGCCCTCCCCAAATGTTCAAGTGTACTGCCCAGGAGGTAGAAACAATGCTTTTGGTGATAGCACCTGGTCTCTCTTTGGAGCAGACCAGTTCCTTAGTTAACTGTTAACTCTGTTAAAAGGTTGGGTTTTCTATGGAGGGTGATCTGTGGAACAACTTGTGCCATTTTCCTCCTCTAGTGAAGGACAATGTTAATTTTGATTTGTGGGATTTTGATTTCTGGGTGATCAGTCCACTTCTGGCAGACAGCTGGTCCCAGAGCAGAGGCTCCATGAATTCCAAAAGGTGATGTGTTAAGAGAGCAGACACTGTTTTCCTTGGAGGTTGACATTGAAGACCAGGCTGAGGACTGGAACTGAGAAAGGAACATAAAGCCTCCACAATCTAAAATACTGTAGCTGCTTGTACCTTCTGGGAGTCAGTGTCTCTGCAGGATCCTGAGATGTCTCTGAGTAGTGCGAGGGTCCCAAGCCAGGCCATGTCACTGGGATCCCTTTCTAATCCTGTAACACCTGACAAGCTGAGCCAGCACATCAATGAGAGGTGCTGAGCTGGCTGCCAGCAGTTTTAAAGGTTTGTGTCAGTGCAGTTCCCAGAAGTGATTCATTCCTGTCCAGACATACAAAAAGCTATCCAGGCTGGCAGTCCAGGCTTGCCTGCAATGTTTGCATTTGGGGAAACCTAATTTAACGTTAACTGAATCTAGTTCCTTGGAGACCTTACTCAAAAATACAGGAGTAAAAACCTGGGATTACCTGCAGGAAAGGTTTTTCAAGAGGCAGACAATGTTGCCATGATGGTCGTGGACTTGGACCATGATTTTTTGTTTGCTTGCTTTCCAGTCTAACTTCAGTACTGCCATGGTTTTTGAATCCATGAGTAACAGCAAAAAATCCTTTCAAGCTGCCTCTTGGACTACAAGGCTGTGATTTACTTCTGCTACTGGGTTTGGTTTGCTGGTTTGGAGTCCATTGGTGATGCTTCCCCTCAGATGAACGACAGGCCACAGAAATGAATCAAAATACTTGGGGCTTTTTCGCTTCTCTTGAATGTCAGCTCGTAGTTGCATCTGCTTCATTATCAAAGTGTGGAATTTATTTGTTATTAAAACTGGGAATGTGGCACAATTGAAAGCCACAGACAAAGCAATTTCAAACTAAAACCTTGTTTCATTCCACAGCATTTGGGGGAAATAGGTCAAATAGAGAGAACTAAGGAATTACTCAGTGACCATGTGGCATGTCTTGTATGTTCACCTCTCTTCTTTTGCATTAAAATAGCAAATACCAAAAGCTTCAGTGTAGTACCACAGTATTTGGAGTTTTTCATAGTGACAAACAAACATTTTGCCATGACTTTTTGTGCATTCAGACCTTCCTGACCAAAAACTTTGTCTTTTGGTTCAGTCTGAGCCAAACAGTCCCACTGGAAAGCAATGTGCACAGTTACAGCACTGCAGAAATAAAATTGGGCCTGAAACATTTTACTCCAGGACAATAGACACCAAAAGAATGTGAGACAAATGGAAGAAAATTGGCTGGAAGCTTCTGATGCCTGGAAATCCATGGTGGGGAGCAGTTAAGGTGCATTTGGGACAGCAACAATCAGTCATTCCAATAATGCAAATTAAGCTAAAACAACATATGTAACCAGTGTGGTTACATGAGAAGCAGAGTCAAACACAGGGCAGTGGAAGAGGGGGAGAGTTATGAAAACAACCAGAACCAAGCAGAAAAGAATAATTAGAAAAATAATGATTGACATGTCAATTTAAACAAAGAACAGCTAGCAGAGTTCTTCCCTTAGTGGCTTCCTGTGCATCCTGGCAAAAGTCTCTCATAGGTTATTGACCAAGTTTTTTCAAAATCAGAAGGAACTGATAATTTCCTTGTGGTTTTCTTGCATTTTACCCCTGATTTAACAAGCAAAACTGAGAAAATGCAGATGACTTAATTTATTCTGTGTGAGCAAGCCTGAGCGTTACTGCCTGGGCAGTGGAGGAAATACTCATTTGTAATGAGTATTTTCTTGATGGACTTAAGTCTGCATTTGGCAGATTACAGCTAGTTTTGTGCACGTTCTTAAAGAATTTCATAAGAAATCAATCATTTAACTTCTTTTTGCAGCTGAGGTTCCCCTTATTCTTCTTAAGTGTTGAGATTCCTTTCTCATTCTTTAGAAATAATTGTGGTGGGAAGAAAACACTGCTTTTGCCTTTTTGGTCAGAAATTGAGGTTTAACAGGTCTGAGTGCTCAGTCCTGCAGTTTGGCCACAGGACTCAGGACCCCTTGCAGTGCTACAGGCTGGGGTCAGAGTGGCTGGACAGTGACCAGGCAGAAAGGGACCTGGGGGTACTGGCTGACAGCCAACTGCACACGAACCAGCAGTGTGCCCAGGTGGCCAAGAAGGCCAATGGCACCTGATCTGGATCAGGAATAGTGTGGCCAGCAGGGCCAGGGCAGGGATTGTCCCCCTGTACTCAGCACTGGTAAGGCCACACCTTGAGTGCTGTGTCCAGTTCTGGGCCTCTCAGTTTAGGAAGGATGTTGAGATGCTCAAATGCATCCAGAGAAGGGCAACAAGGCTGGTGAAGGGCTTGGAACACAGGCCCTGTGAAGAATGGCTGAGGGAGTCTGGAAAAAAGGAGGCTCAGGGGAGACCTTATCACTCTCTACAACTCCCTGAAAGGAGGTTGTAGCCAGGTGGGGGTCAGTCTCTTCTCCCAGGCAACCACTGACAGAACAAGAGGACACAGTCTTAAGCTGCACCAGGGGACGTTTAGGTTAGAAATTAGAAAAAAATTCTTCACTGAGAGTGACTGGGCACTGGAATTGTCTTCCCAGGGAGGTGGTGGAGTCACTGTCCCTGGAGGTATTTAAAAAAGCACTGGACATGGCATTCAGTGCCATGGTTAAGTTGGTTAAGAGGAGGTGTTAGGTCATAGATGAACTTCACGATCTCAAAGGTTGTTTCCAACGTAGTTAATTCTGTGATTCTCTGAAATAATGTCTTTAATTCCTTTCAGATCCTGTCAGGACAGCTAAAGTTATCTTCCCAGTAGAGACAAGGCCACACAAAATTCCCGTGTGGTGGGAGGGTCTCATTTCCCACTTCCACTGTGCCCTGCTGAGCTGACAGAGCTGTTGGACTTGGAGCTGCCACAGCCCTGTCACCTTCTGTGCGGCTCATGGGCAGATGGGGGTGTGTGAGTTCTTGGTCCCAGTTTGTGAACAACAGGCTCGGATATACTTCTCCAACTACCTGGATACATTTTGGAGACTGAAACCTTTGGAGATGTGCTCCAAAAGCTGCTGTGGAAATCAGAAAGCTTTCTGGGTAGGTGTGAAACTTGAAAGCATTGCTTAGCAGAGCCTGGAGTCTGTGGCCAGCAGCAGAGGAGTTAAGCTGTGAGAATTTTTTGAATAGGCAGGAAAGGAAAAATTTATAGCTCGTAATCAACCCATGAAAAATGTAGTCTGTGGTGTTTCTTTCCTGTCTGAGCTCTTGGAAGGCCCCTGTTCCTATCTGGGTCTTTTGAGTACAGAGAGTTTCTTTGCAAGGGCAGCAAATGTGAAGTTACTGCAAAATATGGGCGAGTGTCCAGCCCATTTCTGGAAAGCTGCATTATTCCCTGGCACTCCAGTAAAACGGCCGGGCAGCAGGAGGTCACTAGGGCACAGTGTACCTCTTCTCTCTTTCCTATTTCCCCTCTTGACTGAAATGATTTTGCTGGCAAAAATCAGTGTCTGTAACAGCTGTGAACTCTTCACCCTGCTCTGGGAGACTGTGTGTGTCTTAAACTCTGTTTATTCTTCAGCTTAAAAAAGTGGCCACCAACCAAGCCTCTGGAAACTGAGCTTAGTGTAGAGAGTGTGTGAACAGTATCAGTACAAGAACTTGCCGTGAGGAGAGGCTCCTCCTTCCAAATCATGGCTGAATTGGTAAATGGTTGTAGGAATAGAATACCTAAGCCTGGCTTTTGGTGTTGGGACTGGGGGGATGATGATTTGTGATGTGGGTGGGAAAAAGGAGCATGGAGTAGGAGGAAATGCACTATTTGGGCATGGAGCGAAGCACAGTGTTCCCTGCCTGTGGTGGGAATGAGAGGGCAATGCTGTGGGCGTAGGACAGTGGTGTTTGTGACTGTTGGTGCTGCTGTGACAGCATTCTGGGTATGTGAGGAGGTCGAGGGGACAGCTGAAACTGGGAGGGTGGTGGGAGAGCCTGGGAGCATCTTCCTGTTGTGGCCTTTCCTGGCCTTGGGATGTGGAGCTGGTGTGGCACTGTTGGCTGTGCCACAGCTTGCAATGAAACCTAAAATCCAGAACGTGTTTGTATGTTAATTCTTGATTGGAAATACTTTTGTAGCTCTGAAACTGTAATCTCATAATTTCTTCTGTCAGCAAGCCTGACCAAAGAATATTACCAACAGGTTTCCAAACACTTTAATTGAAAATTCAAAGTTGCCACATTATCAGAACAAGAAGGGAAAGAGACAACAGACTTAAATGCATGTGATTTGTAAAATGAAATCTGTCTGGTATTAAAAGTTAATTGAATTTTGAGGAAAAACCAATACAGTTCAGATGAGACACAGAGAGTGGGAGAAACTCTCTTTATAGTTTCTTAACTATTGGTTTATTTTGGATGCTGCTGAGCAGCTGAGTTAACCAGAGACTGCTGTGGTTTCCCAGCTTGGAGCACGAATGTGCCAGTATTTGTACACAGCTCCAGCAGAGAGTTTCCTGGGCTGGAAGAGACTTGAGATACAGGAGTGGTTTTGGAGACATGGAAAGTTTAGGGCCTTTTTCTCAGGAAGTTTAGGTGTTTATCTTACCTTTTATTCTGAAAAAAGTAGCTTAAAGATTTAAGAAAAGTGGTTATTTTTTAGTATTTTTCTAGTTTTTCTACAGAGTTGAAAATTGTCAACAACATTGCAAATTATTTCTGGAAAAACGTAGCTTAAATTGTCTTATTTTCTTACAAAATCAAGTTGAAATGATGATAAATCCTTGCAAATACAGGATCTAAGGGCATTCCCACAAGCATATATTGTGCAGTATCTAAGTACCAAACTAGCAGATGGGTATGGATGAAAACCTACATAAACCAGGAAAAGCAAACAAACAGATCCCTTCCCCCTGCTTCAGGCAGGGTGGAAACCACGCTGAGTCATCAGCTCTGCTTTCCTCTCCTCCCCCTCAGTCTGTAGAAGGATTGTCCATGGGTTGGTGTCCTTTTTAGCTGCATGTGTCTAAGGAAGGCTGAGATAACTTCCCTGAACAAGGTCCAATGGTCCTACAACTCCTTAAGCATCCTTTTCCTGCTCCACCAGCATGAGTGGGACCCTTTTTGCATGGTGTAATTTGACAGCCCCTCCTTGGATTGGGACAAAGATGAAATCAAGACTCTGCTGATACATTTTTAATCACTAAGATTAGCAAGATCACTGATCTCCTAGGGTCAGCTTTCTTGGCACTCTGAGGCTGACCCTGGCACAGGCAGCCTCATGCTGCAACAAAGGTTTTATCCTCCCAGATGAGGCAATCCCTCTCACTGTGTGTGCCTGTGGGGATTAGCTTCAGGATTGTCTCCTTTTTCCTCCGTGAAAGCCTCAGTTTCATGAGCAGGCAGGCTTTGTACCAAGACTGCAGATAAGGAGGAACATGGCATGGAGGGATATGCAGCTCCAGTATGGTCCCCAGACTCTGCAGCTGATGAAAGGCCCCAGAGGAAGCATTTCATTTAGCATTTCCACTAGGAAGGAGCCATGAATACCTTGTTTCCTCCCTGCTGTTTTCCCACAACATCCCAGGGAGTGGTTATGGAGCAAATATTGAGCTTTTCCCAGTGGCCCAAGACAGAATGAAGAAATTATATTGTGCTGTTGATGGTGTGTGTAATGTCTGGTGGTTGTTAAACATGGCTGTAGTGCAGCTCAGCACACAGATACTTCAGGTGGGCTGTGAAAGTCTCATGTGTTTGTTTTCTGTTGGATACGGGTACATTCAGTTCTGTCTGGATGCAAACACTGTGTTCTCTCTGTTTGCTTGTAGTGAAATAGCATCAGTCTTACGGGCTTGGCTTGATCAGTGCTCGGAGGATTTCAGGGAGCCCCCTGACTACATGTGTTTGCTGAAGTTGCTGGAGTATCTGAAGAATAATATGCCCAATTCTGACATGGAGAGCAGGGTGCAGAACCTCTTGAAGCAGTTTCGGAACCAAGAAGTAGAAGCTGTTGGTGAGTTACCATTCCTTCTCTTTCTGTCCTCCCAGACTGTAATGGGATTTATGTGCAGTACATTTCACCACCTCTCATGCTTATCAATAGTATTATGAGGCTCACTGGTGACTTTTGTCTTCTTTTTGTTTTGTAAAAGGAAACCCAACCTCTGTGTGAGGCTGCAGCCTCTGTGAGGGATGAAATAGTGTTACAGTGTGAGGTGCCTATGTCTATTCATTTTTGGGTGGCGTGGGAAATCCAGCACTTCTCTAATATTTAGCCAAAGCTTTGAGATTGCTGCAGCAGCCAAGTGGTTAATTGTCAGCACACTTCCCCTGTCACTGAGTTAAAACACACAGCTGCCCTCTAGCTGGGCTTCTCAGTTAGCCCTCCCCAAGAAAACCCCAAACAAACAAAAAACCAAATGCAGAGCTGTGACAAAATACAGCTTGAGTCACAGGCTTTGTCCTGCAGCTTTTCTTCCTAGTTACCATCTTGTCAAAGGAAGCGTCTGTGGCTGTTTTTTCCTATTGGAGTGGCTGGCTGCTGGTATCCAAGGACAGAGGAAAATCTTACGTTATTGGGGGTCACAGTCTGCTGGAACAATAGAGAACTGTAGTCACACAAACCTGACACATCCCCATATCCTGGTCAGAAAGCTTCCTGTGGCAGAGCTGGGAAGTGGGAAGAGCTCACGTAGGGTATGAATGAGAACTTTAATCAACTTCCAGCTTTGGTAGAGGGGTGAGAAGGAATAATTAATGCCATAAATGATAAAGGAAATGCCAGAAAAAAACCACTTTAATTCCATAAAAGTCATGTCCACCAGATGCTCCAGAAATACCATGTCAATGTCTAATACTGTGAAATGCCAAATTAACTCAGTCATGAACAGAAAAAGGAGTAATGCCCAGGCCTTTCTTTATTGAGCACAGGTAAGGGAACAGTCTGGCTAAGATGTCTCTGGTGCTGACCTTTCCTGGGTTGCCTCCCCCAGCTCAAACTAGGACAACTCAAAAGAACTATATTTGGGTTCATCTGTTCTTCAGAGCGAACAAAAGTTCCCAGTAGCCCTGCTTCTGTATTTGTTTCCTCAAGGGACAGCTGAAAATGTTCTTTTTTGAGTCATAGGTAGGCCAATAGGAATGATAACATTTTCCAAATTGTGGAAGAATAGAGGCTAGTTATTAGAGTAAAATAAGAGGAAGGCATTGAAATTAAGCTCTGTGATCTGCAGAGAAGACTTTTAGGATTGCCTTACTTTTATCAGAGCTCCATCTTCAATTTTCTTTGAAAATTCCTGATACATTGTATGCAATCACTGTTGGTAGTTGCTGTCCCAAAGCATTCCTGCTGTGTTCTGAATTTTGAAATTTGGGCTCTAACCCTATGGCTTGATTTGGATAATCAAACTTTTGTTCCCTGCTGCCATCAGCCATGCCAGTAGATTAGATTGCAGTACCAGATGGGAAGATAAAAGCTGCTTCTGGCCTCAATTCTTGCAGGTTGAGCAAGCAAAGCAAGGAGGGGCAGAGGTTGCAGGGTCAGGAGGGATATATGGTTGCTCTCAGTGCAGTCAAGAGGCAATCAGACTTTGAGAGGGCTAAATGGACCAGAGGGGGTGCTAGGATGATGAGATACTTGAGTACAAGAAGATTCTAGCTTGTTGGAGAGTAGGGAAAAGACTGGTTACACATCTCTGAAGGAGAAAAAGAGGGACGAAAAAAGAAAAGGAAAATTTACACTGCACTTCAGGACCTCATTTTAAGCACGCTGAGGTTTTGTGTAGCACTGCAGCCCAGTGGTGAGGATTTTCACTTGAATTTCAAGTGCCTAAAGGGAATTTTTACAAAGCTAAAAGGAGTGAGATTTTTGTAGCAGTTCAGTCCAAGTCCATTTAATTATGCAAATTGTTACAAAACAGCCACGGAAAAGTATCACTGGAACAGAGGTCTCCATTTACCACACTGAGCTCTGCTAATAAATCGTGCAATTTGAATGTACAGATGGAAATCAGCTTGTAGACATAACTTGCTACATTAAAACAGTAACAATTTACATTGGTAATTATGTTTTGTTAATTACTGGAGGAAGGAACAATGAAGTATTTTGAAAAACAATGATTCTCGATCATGTTATCTGCTGTTGTTGCTTTAATGCTCTACTTTAACTGGGTATGAAGTCTTGCATAACATTCTTTGTTTTTGTAAATGAAATCTCACCAGTAGTAAACTCAGTACTCTGGTTGTTAGTCTTTGACAAGTCCCTATTTTTTTCTCCCTCATATGGAGTTACTGTTACCTTACAGTAAAATGGATTGGGATTTATTTTCAGGGAGATTCTGTTTGACTTCTTTCTCTACCATGGGAAACAAGAGTATATTTCTTAGTGTTTGAATTTTTGTTCCCAGTTTCTAGGAGCCAGCCAAAAGGTGACATGGCAGCAGCTGTGGAACCCCTTCCCTTCTGCACTGGGTCAGGTCCCTCAGTGAGGACAGTTCTGCTCTCCCACCTCCTCTCTGCTGCAGATTTAAAAGAATCATTCAGCAGAATATTGTATGTGCCCACTGTATTCCATTTCCTGGGAAAAATTCCCTGAGAGGAAAGGTGAAGGCTTAATAAACTCTCTTTAATATAGCCCATGTAGCCACAAAAGGTGCCAACAAATCTAGTATCTCCTTTTGTTTCTGGATAGAAGAGCATTCCTAATGCAGTATTTTGGGGGTATAACTGCAGCCTCATGCCTTTGTAGTTTGATAATTTTTTTTCAGATTATAAATATTGAAAAATAGATTAAAAAATTGTGCAGTGTCAGTAAGGAATTTTTGGGGGGATGGTGATGATGTTTTTTCTTTCAGAACAATAGTTAGCAAATGGGTAAAGCCACTTTTCTGCTAAGATTTGTTCTCTCTATTTCTTTTTATTCCACCTTTGCTTTGCCAATTTAATCTTCTCATTTTTCTCACTCAAATGGCACGATGAGGCCATTACATCAGGAAGCATTCTGCTGTAATACAGTGATGTTGCAAAATAAACAAACACCTGCTTTGATTCATTGTTTGCTGTATAAATTTACTGCTTTTTGTTTTCCATTCTGGCCAGATGGGTTTTGTAGTATTTCCTCCAGTGACCTTGTTAATGGAGAGGAATTGGAGATCAGCAATCCAGAGGAATTCTCATCTTTTCAAGACCACGTAGTGGCAGAACAGCTAACATACATGGATGTGGTATGTAGAGTATTGCAAATAATGTAACTTTAAATAAAATACTATATGGGAGGTTTTTTTAAGTTATATTGCTGTAAGTGCAGGGTTCCAGAAGAGGACTGCTGGTGGGAGACAGAACACAATTCTGTGGTTATCCCTGGTTATCCCAGCTGCTTCAGTCATTGGGCTTTTCCTTCTGTCATTCTGAAGGTTTTTTCTTTTTCTTTTCTCTTTCTTTTCTTTTTTTTTTTTTTTTTTTTAATGTGTACCCTCTTTTGCAAAAGTT
Organism: Lanius collurio; assembly: GCA_020086605.1. Taxonomy (NCBI): domain Eukaryota; kingdom Metazoa; phylum Chordata; class Aves; order Passeriformes; family Laniidae; genus Lanius; species Lanius collurio. The sequence continues at coordinate 566,084 of JACBWW010000050.1, forward strand.
ATTACTTTGCACTGAGAAATAGCATGTTTTGACTATATTGCTACCTAGCTTAAAGATGTCTAGGTACTCTGGACTGTAATGCTCTGATTTTGCTTTGTCTGTATCAATCTCCTTTTAAATATCATTATATGAAAGTATTTTATCTTGGTTATGCAGCTGATATAAAGGTGTCCCTTATTTTCCCAGTATTGTTTAGCCGACAGCTCTTTTAGGGCATCAAGCCTATAAAGAATATGCCAAAGTATATTTTAAACTAAGAGAGAACCAATACTTACTTTAAGTACCATATTAGATTTAGATAAAATTTGTTCTTGAAACCTGTATTTCTTCATGTGGATAAAAGAAATTTAGGAGAAACTTGCTGGCTTACCCCACCTCTGTTTCACTCCAGATGCTGTTCAGAAGAGTTGTGCCCTACCACTGTTTGGGATCCATCTGGTCTCAAAGGGATAAGAAGGAAAACAAGAACCTGGCTCCAACTGTCAGAGCCACCATCACTCAGTTCAATGCAGTCACCAAATGTGTCATCAGCACTATCCTGGGGACCAGGGAGCTCAAAATCCAGCAGAGAGCCAAGATCATTGAGAAGTGGATTCATATTGCACATGTAAAGCATTTATTCTGTTTAATGCTTTTTGGGTGGGTGCCTTGGAGTGAAGGATTTGAGAGAGGAGAAGGTGGTTGTACACATTGGTCCCAAGAAATCTTAGCTCTAATTCTGTCTATTTTTAACTGATTCTTTGTGATAACAAATGAGTATTGCCCTTCCTCTCCTCAGTTCTTCCCCACCATGGAAATGGGGTTGATACCTGGCCATGTCAAAGCTTCAGAGAAGTCCAGATAGCTGATACCAGTTGCTCTTCCCTTGTCCACTGATGGAATACCTCCATTGAGGGAGGCTGCTGGGCTGGGCAGGCAGGACTTCACCAGCATGTGGGGTCACCTCCCTGTCCTCCATGTGCCTCAGCAGAGCTTCCAAGAGGATCTTGTAGCAGCTTCCATGTTTCTTAATCTTTCCATGGATGTGATTTTTCCATGCCTGCTTTACATAAGTCTAGTTTGCTAATTTCCTAGGTTTTAATATTTTACTGTAAGCTTCCTAACTCCCCTCAGAGGCAGCTGGCAGTTAACAAGACCTCTCTGGAAGAGACCATTTCAGGCACTTCCAGGTGGGTGTGTGTTGACTTCTAAGAATCAGATGGATTCTTTTTAAGCTGTACAGAACAGTCAGAAAAAGCTGAAGCCAGAGGCTTTCCAACCTTGGCAGTGCACTTCTGTGCTTCCAGAGGCAGCATTCAGTCTTGGCACCTGAGCTGTGGTAACTGCATTGACTGCATGGTTCAAGAAGCTGGTATGGGGAAGGTTTTGGACCTCTCCTGTGGCACTTACGTCTGCTTGTTTTTATCATTATCTGATGGATGCTTTATTGCCTGTGTGAAGGGATTAGGAAGTTTGACTTCAAATTTCTACATGCAGATCTGAGTTGCAGAGGGCACCAGCTAAAAGGACCTTCTTCCTGGGGCAGACTGGAAAGAACTTTGTCACCATCCCAAGGCAGGAAGGAGGCCTGGGGAAGCCAGGACAGGCTCTGCGCTCGTCCCACTTACTCTGTTGATTTCAGTGCTTTTTCCTTTACTTAATTCATACCCATAATTAAATGCTCCAGTTGTAGCATGAAACACATGAAAAATGTGTGCTCATGCTCTGCAGAATAATGGCACCTGCACAGGAGCTGAGTGCACATATACATGGCCGCCCTCTTCAGAAGACAGCTGCTTGCATTGTGCATGCAAATGAGTGTTTTGAATAGTTAGGTGACTGAATTAGATAATATTCCACTCATTAAAGTACAGTTATTCACTGACAACTAAACTTAGCACAGAGTTTCACATTTCTTTTCCCTTTGTGACTTTTGGATCCATTTTCTTGGTTCAAAAGATAAACTGAGTACTTTCTCTAACTGCCAGGCCTCGCTGCTCCACCTAGATCACCTAGTTCCTGAGCAGGAGCCGCCAATTTCACTCAAACAATATTTTCTTTAAAAATAAAAATGAAATCATTAATATCCTGTTACGCTTAAAATTTTTTATATCAAAGGTGTTTTGCACAGGATTCTTTCTGGCTTTCCCTTTGTGAAGGACACAGCATGAAACAAAGTTACTCAAACCAGTCTTAAAAATTCTTCTTACATGCAAATGAAAGCTTGCTCAAGTTTAGTCTGCAGTCGGTTGAATCACTGAGAACACTAAATCCAATATTAAATTCCTACTGCGCTCTAAATTATACAGCGTGCAATTAAGTCAAGATGGTTCCAATTGGACCTTCCAGTCTAAACTCCTGTTGTACTGGGAAGAAAGAAGAAAAGCTGATCATTTGTGCATCTAAATTCAGGTTCTCCCCAGCCTCAATTTCAGGTTGGACAAAAAGAAAGGTCTCATTCTTCAATATGTCAGTCTCTGCAGAAGAGCTGTTGTGTGGGTTTTTTTGGCCCCAAACCATGGAAGAATAGCTTTCAGGTCTGGTGAGTCCTGCCACACGAACTTGGTCTTTATCTGACCCAAGTGTCCACCTGCTTCAGGTGCTGTCGGCCTAGGATCTCTCTGCTTAAGCCACACTTTGTTAAATGTAGCCTCCTAATTAGCACAGAGAGTTTTTTGTAGGTCAATAACTGGAAGTACTTGTACTCTCCTTAGCTGTTCAGTCACTTTTAATGCAACTTATGAACAGAGCTGCTGATATTTGAAGGTCTGAGTTTTGCTTATGCTTGAGGTTGCTTTGCATTTGTTCAGTCCTACAAAGGAACTAAATCATGTCTATTTTCACTGTAAGGATCCTTTACATAACAATCATTCCTAGGGTAAGAATCAGATTCATAAAAATGTTGATAAGCAAAATTGGAGTTTGAATACATTCTCATCTCCATGCAGCAGTCAAATTGGCAGGTGTTTTGTCTGCTGGAATTACATGTACAGACACCTGTGCTGAAGTTTGTGGTGTCCAAGCTCTTGTTCTTGAGGCACCAACAGATTCCAGGAGTCACAGACCAGACTTTCTTTCTTGCTTCCCTCAGCTTTATGAGGAATCTGTACTACTTTTTTGAGGTTTTGGTTATCCATTCCCACCCAAGCTTTTGCCACAGAGTAGCTGCATAAGAAACGTCCATGAAGCAGTCTCTCTGTTCAGATTTGATCCCAACTCTGTAAAAGCTAGGAAGGTTTTTCTCTTTAACAATGTGCACATACTTGAATAACACGTTATTCCTTTGCATGTCTTTATTTTTAATTGACACTGAGATGATTGAAGGTTTAAATTTTAAATACCACATATAAAGAGGCAAAGCCTGGTTTTCTCCCCAAGGGTAAAAGGGATTGGTAAATATAAAGAGCTTTTTAAGATGTATAACCTTTCTGCCTTTCACCACGGCTTCATGGACTCAATCCCACTTTTATTTTCTGGGAGAACTGGAAGCTGTGACACCACAAATATATGAAAGCGAGGAAAACAAGATCTAAATGCCAAAGCTTGTGAAGTGTTTGGTGGCTGGAGTGGGGAGTGATACTTTTGATGCTCAGTGTTTGCACAGCTGCTGCTCAGCAGTGAGAATGTGTAGCAGGCATGACAGGGCTCAGACAGAGGAGCACTAAGGTCTGTGTAGTGCTGACATTTAATGCTCCTGTGTTTCCAACCACTCCTTTCACAGGAATGTAGGATCCTGAAGAACTTTTCCTCCTTGAGGGCTATCATTTCAGCTCTGCAGTCCAACTCCATCTATCGACTGAAGACCACCTGGATGTGTGTTTCAAAGTAAGCCTCTCCCTCAGTTCCCAAGGGCCACAGGGCTCCGTGCTCCTCCTTTTCATCTTCTCCTCACTCTTCCTGTTCTGTTCCTTCACTGACATGGGTTCTGTCAGAAGAATCTCCCATTCTGGGCAGGCTCAGGCCTCTCCTGTGAGCTCCTCTTCCCAATTGCGGGTACAATCTGCCCTTGGGGATACTGGATTCTGTCTTTTTTTGCATACTGGGTCTTCCACAACCTCTCTTGAAAAACTATGGCACTGGCTTCTCACCCACCTCACCACTCCCAGGTCACCATGATCTTTGCCTGTTTCCTACTCTCACATGAAGTTTGTGGAGTTCCAACTTGTTACAAATCTTCCCTACTCCTCTCCTGGTGCTGTTATTTACATAAACTGTATTCCCAAACTACAAAATCCAGTATTGAAGATAATATTTCTTCCAGGGGAACACTTCATTGTGTTAATATTTAATGCCTGCCCCACAGATGCTAGAAGTTGCTATCCAAAAAATGGGGTGTTCTGCTCATTCAGTTTGGGCAAAAATCAATCAGATTTCTTCGCCTTCGATGAACAAATTAAAAACCACTCTGCCAGGAAGTATCCCTCTGTATTTCCTCTCCACAGAGGTGGGATTTTCCTTTTGCTGTCCCATGTTTCTGATCAAAATATTGCCAATCTTGCGTTCATAGTGTTGGGCAAAAAACTACTCCTACACTTAAATGCTTCCAGCTTTTCCAGAATGCATGCAACAGGCAAAAATCAAGTACTTTGGTTCCCTCTCAGCTGTTTTTCTGTTCCTTTGTATGCCCTGACCCATTTTCACACCAGAATGTGCAGACAGTTCAAAGCCCTGCCCAGGGGCTGCTGATGGTGTTTCTTTGCTGTCAGATAAGGCCCGATTTTACTGGGAGCACCAGAATATCCCACCAAGGCTTCCAGGAGATGTGCAGCATTTCACTGGATGCATTTTGGTGCTGTTATCTTTTATAAGTCAAACTGTTAACGATTGATGAGAAAAAACCCAGAAACTTGATTGGATTTAGAGTGCTTGCTAATCATGTAAGTGATTTAATCTTTTCCTGTGCAGGGATATCCTGCTGATGTATGAAGAGCTGTCTGAGATCTTCTCAGACCATGACAATTATCTGACAAGTAGGGAGCTGCTGATGAAGGTGAGAATCTGTGTGAGTTCAAAGCTTGTGATCTCAATGAAATCTGAGGTTTAACCTTTTTTGAAACTAGCTGCCAAAGCTCATCTCTTCCCCAAGGACCTTACATGGTGCTTTAGGGAAGAGCAGGCTGTAAAATCTTTTGCTGGGCTGAAAACTGATTTCCTTGTTCCTGGAAGAATCAGTAGCTTTAGCCTGTAGAATGTGGATAGCCACAACCAGCAGGCTTTGGCAGCATGATCTGGGTGGACAGCAGGTCTTGCAGCCCCTCAGCCCATGAGGGGCACCATACCACAGCTTCAGCTGAGGAATCAATCCAAGATGTTTATCCAGCTATGCTGTACCTTTCTTAGAACCCGGAAGCAGGGCTGGGAATTCCAAAGGAGCAGGCTTCCTACTCTGTGTGTGGCCAGATGGACAACAAAGAGGGCTCTGTCTGGAGTAGGTTGACTTCTGCACTTGCCTGGCTGAACCCCAGTAAGCTCAGGAGCCTGAAAGGGGTGAGGAAGAATAGCAGGGAAAGGTTATGTTCTGCAAAAACTAAGGAATGTTTGTGGCAGGTTTTTTTCCATTTACATTAATAAGTTTCTATAAACTTGCTAAGCAGTTCATTCTTTGGTAGTTCTGTCCAGCCAGTCTGGCATTTGTCCCTCAGCCCCTTGCCTTGGGATCTGAAACACGTTTTGCTCATGAATGGTGGGTGAACACATTCACATCTGTCAGTCTGTTTTGTTTATCATCCATCTATCAACATCTGTAGGTAAATTTTAGAGCAGGTGAGACCATAATAAGCATAGAGGGAAAATGTGTGTTCAGAACAGAGTATTAAAAGACAAAACAACACAGACTGAGCCCAGAACTCTGGCTCCCAGTAAATCACCCTCCAGCTGCCCTAAGTAGATTTGAAAAACATTTTGGAAGCTGCGAGAGGAGAAAAATTCCACAGAATAGCTAGAACCTCTCCCCTACTTTTCATCTTGGACCATTTGGAGGATTAGTGTCTAATGAGTGCTCGAAGACTTTGTTTTCCTTCACTATAAATAGCCCCTGTAGGGAAGCCATGTTTGACCTTGACTGTCCCTCCTTCAAATCCAAGTGTGGAGCAAACAAAATGCCATCAGAAACAGACTGGGTGGCACAGAGAGGGGGAGCAGTGTTCTCTCCTCCTGAACAGACATTCATAATGACTTGTGACACATCTGTGCAACCACTGGAAGAAACATGTAACTCCAACATCCCCTGTGCATCCAGGGCATTAAAGAACTATGCTGAAATATCTCATCCATTCATGGAAAAGCTGGAGTTGTGGGGATGGAAACCTACTCGTTTAATTTCCTGTGTGGTTTTGGATTAGTCAATAAGCCACAGTAGCTGGATCTTGGTGCTGCAGCATAAGAAAAACAATAAAGTGTTACATAAGATGGAGATGTTTACTTGTAGCAGGCTTGATTCGGGAATTAACCAGAAATCCTGAGGCCAGGAGTGTTGGGACACGTGAGGTATGTCTGAGCTTCTCTGATTTAAACTCGCAGGAGATTTTCAGCAGCCTTGGCTTTGGCCAAAACTGTTCTGAGAAAAACTCCCTCGTAGTCATCTTGTGTGATTTTTGTCTGAAATTCCCAATTAGCATCTGAGTCCCAGGAAATCAACACATGTTTGTAGACATGTGTCTGCACAGCAAATATTTTTTGCTGGCTTAACTTGTCTGGTTAAATGTACTTACTGTTTTACATGCATGTTTTACTATTTGGATCCTCCATTAATTGCCTTTAATTCTCTTCTGCCTCACAGGAAGCAACATCCAAATTTGCAAATCTGGACAGCAGTGAGAAAGAAAATCAGAAAAAGTCACAGAAGCGACTACAACTTCAAAAAAACAAGGTGTGTTTGGGGGTTTTCCTCCCATTTTTGAACTGGTAGCATGATTAACCCTAATTGGTCAATTCTATACAAAGCAAAATCTACAAAGGTCTTCACCGGAGTGAGTAGGCAGGAGATGACTGATGAATATAAACGTGGTCATCACTTGCAGCTGTCTTTCTTCAGTCCTGCAAGAAAGAGTTCCTTTATCTACTCTTGTGACACTTTAGAGAGAAACACAATTTCCATGTAGTAAAATATGCGCTGCTGTGAATACTGAAGTTCTTGTGATAAAGAAAATTAGCAGAAGTCTCATTTATTTTCAAACAAGCTCATGAAGCTTCTGACATACCAGCTTGAAAATTGCATAGGCTTCTACAGAGATTGCTTTGTAAAATGTGTCTCGGTTCCAGTCTGCTGGTGAAAATGGTTTTTGTCTCAAAGCTGGCAAAGATCTAAAAGGATGGGAGGAGAGAAATCTGGGATAGGGAGGCAAAAGTGATGAATATGATTTTTGTCTGTGTATTTGTTTGACTGGAAAAAAAATACAGATCCTTTTGGATGGTAGAAACAAGTGTTTCCTTCACAAGTGTAGAGCCAGCCTGAACTCTGCAAGTGCTCACAGTCTAGAAGTTTAAAGTGTGAATAATTAGCCCTAAAATGCAGTGGATGGCTGTGGAAGATGGTCACTTCTTAGAGAAAAAAATTGTGATTTGACTTCACTACAAGGTATAATCACACATCATGAAGTAAAAATCCACAGGGATGAAGCAGAAACTGCTTACACAGGCTGGTCAGGACCATTCCTCAGCTTCTCCTCTTGCAGCAGGTGACAGAGAGACCCTGTCCCTGGTCATCAGTGCTTCTCCCACTTTCCTGGGGACCCACTGTTGGGAATCAGTGGTGGCAATACTGTGATACAAAACCACTGGGTGATACCTGTGAAAGCATCCTGGTCTCACTGGAATTGGATATAAATTCTAGATTATCTAATGAGAATGATGTAATGAAAGAAAACATAATTACAAGGCTGCTGCTTGGTTAAGCAGATTACTTTAATTTCATTTTCTTAGACAGGAGTGTTCTGGAATTCTAATTATTCTTATTTTTCAGTTAATTAATCCAGCATTGCTCTGCTCACTTGCAGGGAGTGATGCAAGGCACGGTCCCATACCTTGGCACCTTCCTGACTGATCTCATCATGCTTGACACAGCCCTTCAGGACTATGTTGAGGTAGCTTGGGGCAATTTTTGGAACACTAAATACCCTCCCTACCTCCTCAACTGAGTTTATCTGTTTCTATATCTTCTCCTTCTGCAGCTCTTAAAATACCTGTTTTCAAAGAGAAAAAGGAAGCAATATACAGTGTTATTAACCAGAACTTGAGTGAATTTGAGTGCATTTATCTCATGGTACAAGTCTGGCTCTTCTCTGATCCCTTCTCTTTCCTTACAACAGGGTGGCCTGATCAATTTTGAGAAAAGACGAAGGGTAAGTAGAATGTTCTGTGATTTTTGGTTTATTGATACCCTCTGGGCAAGGCCGTTTGTCTTTAGCAGCTGAACCAGACTTGGTAGCAGGAGACCTTTGCTTTCCAGAACACGCAGTCAGTAAACATCTTCCTTCTCCTGCAGGAAACTCTTTGTAGGTAAAAGGCTGCAGAGAGCAAACAAAGTACAGAGGACTGAGAAATAAATGCTGTCAGTGTCTCCTTTCAACCTGATCCTTGTTGGTCAGAGATAAGTAATGTCCTGTAGGAGTAAAGGTGCTGGGGTTACCTTGGGCTGGATGAAGTCAGGCCAAATCTCCATCCTGGGGCTTGAAAGCAGATCTGAACTTGGCTGTGGTGGAGCCATTTCCTTCCCTTAACTGCTCAATAACCTGCCATACACAATCCAGGGTTATTCTGGCAAAGTGTGTGTACAGGTGCAGTTACAGAAGAGCAGCACACTCTGGTCACGTGCCTTAAGGGAGTAGCATTCTGTGTTCCTCTGGAGCAAGTGTGAGTGCACATTATGGATCCTAGGAATAAAACCCCACCTTTAGAGTTAGAAAACTGGTTCTTGAAATACTTACTCAACTGAAATGGAACTTCAAGCTAAGTTTGTCCTGGGTCCCTTGTTGTATGTTTTTAGAGTACGAATGAATATCATCTTGTTTTCTAATTAGACTTTCCATTTGATTATTTCTTGTCTTAGGAATTTGAAGTCATTGCCCAAATCAAGCTCCTGCAATCTTCATGCAACAGCTATTGCTTGATACCAGACCAGAAGTTCATCCAGTGGTTCAGGAGGCAGCGACACTTAACAGAGGAGGAGAGGTAGGTCCTCAATGCAGCTGGGAAACCTCTGTTCTACGCCCCCCCCCCCCCCCCCGCAGGTCATGGCAAGGACATACAAATACTGGAGAGCACTAGTTTTAAAAACTATTATGAAGAGGTGAAATATGCCCTTGGCCCTGGTAAAATGTGGGCAGAGCAGTGTTCCTCTTTGTGGGAATGCAACCTTCTATAAGGCGGGAAAAACTGAAGGGTTTTTGAATTTCTTGAATGTTGCTGATGTGAGGTGTCCAACTAAATAACATTTTCTGCAAATATTTGCCTGCTGCCCTCTGCCCTGCAGTTACAAACTCTCACGTGAGGCTGAAGCAGCTGCTGATACCAACATCCTGTCTCCAAAATCCCAGAAAAGCATGGTGAAGAGGATCAGCACGTGAGTATGATGGGGCAGAGGGGGTTTGGAGTGGGAATATGGACCTGGATAACTCAAAAAAGCAGCGCTCATTTCATCAGCTGCAAAACCTGGCTGGGGATCCACACCCCTGCATTGCCTTTAAGGAGAAATGCAGCCTTGTGGCTGAAGCTGTTCCTTTGTGTTGTTAGAAGCAGTCATGAGGATTATTAATGATAAAAGAGACTAGAATACAGAATCCTTCCTATGGTGTCAAAAAAAGGAACCATTTTTAATGCTGGATTATAATTCAATACCTATTGTGTAATAACTTCCCTGAATGCAGCAGCAAAACAGAATAAATGAGGATAAAGTCTCATCTATTATTAGTCTAAATTGCTATAGACGTGCAAAAATTCCTTGCAGGGTTTTAGTATGAAAATTAAGGTTAGCAAAAAGGCATTTGATAGTGGAAACAATCTGCCTTCCATCTGGAAAAGGAAAAAAAAAAATCATGAGGATGTGGTCTAATTTGGTGTAATACCACAAAGATCCAAACCAGGAGGTGGGTAGAGGACAAAGCCGTGCAGCTAGACATGAGAAATGAGAGGCTAGCAGGAATGCAGGGGAAGCTACATGGAATAAAGCAGAGCTCAAAGACTGAAGTAAAAATATCTTCACTCTGAATGTGTTTTGCAAATGAATACTGTAGAAGACCAGTGAGTGACACCTCTCTAAGCTATATTAAATCATTAACTGCACACTGATTCTCCCTGCTCCTCCACTTGGTGGGTCAGACCAGCTTTCCTTTGCTGTTTGACACCTGTTTCCTTAAGACACTCCTTTAAAGTCACTTGACCTGCATTTAGAAATGAGTCTCAGAGAGGGAGAGCCTTTAATTTACACTTTATGATCTCCTTACTATGTGCATCTCCAGCCTTCTAGAGAGGACCTGGTACCTGTGGTACCTGCCCTGATAGAGGGCAGGAATTGGCAGTGGGTGAATTTGCCCTTTGAAATCCTTTTTTCTATTAAATGAGCCTGAAAATGTGAAGAGACTGAATGGAAGTGTTGTTCTAGTGGAGCATGAGCTGGTTGTGGCCTTGCAGCTGTGGGCACTCTGGGTCAGGAAGGTGCAGTGTTAGCCTGTAACAAACTGGACAAACTGTATAAACACCACAAAGGAAATTAAAACAATAGGCCAGTCCAGAGAGGAAAAAACTCCAGAACATAAGAGTTCTGAACCAAGGGACAGCTTTGCTCAGCCCAGCTCTCACTTACTGGCTTTTATGCTTTCTTTCCACACTAGACTTTTTCTGGGCACTGATGTGTTCACCCCACCCAAAGAGCAACCCCCGAAGAGCTCTCCTGCAGGAGGGAGCTCTGGGGAAAGCACGGATTCAGCCAGTGTTTCATCGTGTGAGTTTAATCACTCTGAAACTGAGGATGTGTGTGTGACTCCCATCTCTAGTCCTGAGGACCCTCTGAAAAAGGTACACCTGAGGCCTCTGCATGCCGCAGGCAGCCCCAAGACACTTGCCCAAGGCTCTTGGCCTTGACTAGAGCATTGGTTTTAGTGGAATTTAGAGAGAAGTGTGAAAAAATGGAAGTAATCCAGTCAGGACTCTTGAACAATGTTCTGTGTTGCCCCTTTTGGTGGGTTTGTTCCTGTCAGGCAGAGGGACAGAAAGGAAAACGCTGAGCAGGGGAAAGAAGGGGGCAGTTTCAAGGAGAATGGCAGCAAGGGTGTGTGTATTTCCACTTGTGGAAGGAGTGCCTGTGACACCCTCTGCTCCTTCCCATCCGGTCCCAGCTCCTGGCTGGCCGCCCACAGCCTCATGCTGTTCCTTGGATCTGCTGCCACCTCCTGGGCGGCTCTTACTGCGCGGCCCCGAGCAACGCCAGCAGTACAGAAATTGTCATGAAAATGTGGAAGTCAATCAAGTTCAGTTTTCCTGGAGGCAGGGAATCCCCCGTGACTGAGGTTTTGTCTGTGCCCTTTGCTTTCTCCCGTTCTTCTGGCACAACGACACACCCAGACATACCAAATGTCTCCTTTGTGACAGCACTTTCCTTTCTGTTGTGCAGATCTCCGGATACCCCTTCTCCTCCTGTTCTCCTGACTCCTCCATGAGCACATCTTCCTCAGGAGTATCATCTTTACCCTCATTCCTGCTGGCCTCCAATGACGACAAGAGCTCTGTGGGCTCCGACAAGGGCTATGACTCCGACAAGGGCTCCATCAGCTCTGACAAGGGCTCGATCTCCAACAAGGGCTTGGACTCCAGCAAGGGCTCCATCTTTGACCCTGGCTCGGGCTTGGACAGTGGCTCCATCCCCACCAGGGACTTGGGCTCGGTGCCGAGCAGTGCCCCCAAAGAGCTGCCCGTGTACAACCAGCAGAGTGGCAGCTCATGCATCATCCGGGTCAGCATGGATGGGCTCCACGCCAGTGTCTACAAGAGCATCCTGGTGAGCAGCACAGCCCTGAGCTTGGCAGATGTGTCCGTGGGGGGTGACTGAACCTATCACTGCATTGAGAACACCACTGAGCTGGCTCATCAAACCTGGCTGGAAAGGGAAAATGGTGCCATGCAGCATGTGTGGAGCCTAGTAGGACTGAGGTGTTTGAAAACAGCTTTGGAAAGTATCTGGTCTGGAAATTGAAGTTTGTGTTTTATCAAAAAGCTGCAGGTGAAGAAGCAGTGTGAGCACAATCAGGTTTTGACATAAGATGCCATGTTTTTCTTGGAGCAGCTTTCCCCAGGAGCTGGTTTTTGGAAACAGGGAGTTGCAGGGGAGGGAGCTGACACGCCCTCTTAATTCTGCAGTTTCTCCCTGTGAAGAAGGTAGAATCTCCCTCCTCTTGCCAGACCGGCAGCTTCAGAATTCAGGCATTTCCCTCTCTGCTTATTCCAGATATCCCGGCACTGCCACTGGTGCTGGACCATGGGTGATGTGGCTCAGCTCAGCTGGGGACCCTCAGGGCCTGCTGGGGAGAACAAACATGGGGTAGTTCTCAGTACCTTCAGTTCCTGATTTGAATAGTCTCACCTCCCCAAATCCAGCCAGTTGTTCCCTGAGGGCCTGATGGATTTGGCTCCTGAGGAGACTGCAGGAGGCTCTGGAGGAGCCCTGTGTCTGCTTCAGATGCACTTCACAGCACACAGCAAGCTCAGCTACAAGGCCAGAAAGCTTTGCAGGATGTCCAAGGCAGTGCTTAGCACAGGAGCTTTCAAACAGCAGTTAAGGCAGCTGTTAATGGGGGCTTTTGTGGCTGGTGAGAATGAGGTCTCTCAAAGGGAGCAGATACTGGGATTTACTGCTCTCTTCTAGTACTGTATCTGTCAGCTTGAACTAAAAAGCCACCACCTCCCAATGTCATAAATACTAAGTTTAGAATCTGTAAGTGCCTACCCCTTTTTTACTGACCCATTGTGTTTTTTTAGGTTCTCTGACATCTTAGACCAAGCAGTGGGGTTTTCACGAATTATTAAATCACAAAAGTGAATGAGAAGAATCTCTCATTGCAACTTATCTTTCCAGATAACCAACCAAGACAGAATCCCTGATGTCACGCAGAGAGCCTTGCTGAAGCACAACCTTGAGCCTGATGCAGTTGAAGATTACGAGCTTGTGCAGGTCATCTCTGAGGACAAAGGTAGGGAAGCAGAACTCTGCTGCTGCCTGGAAAGTTTTGTTGGATTTCAAAGGAACAAGTAATAAAATGGGAAGCATTGGAAATGCCATGGACAGGTCACAGCTGCCCATGAGATCCCCCTGGCTGCTCAGGCGTGGTTTCTGTCAGCACAGCTCCCTGCCCACAGGCAGAGCCAGCTCCTGGGGTGTCAGGCAGACCTCATGTGTGCCAGGCAGCCATAGAGTTACCACAGGATTGGGGGTGGGGGGGATGTTCTGCTTCCCTGGGACCAGGCCCTTGGATCCCACCCATGCCATCCTGCTCCTGCTCCCTGTCCTCTCCCACCTTTCCTGCAGCTGTGCAGCCCTCCCCACTAATGCTGCTCTGGCCCTGTTCTGCAGAGCTGGTGTTCCCCCGTGATGCCAATGTCTTCTATGGCATGAACAGCCACGTGAACTTCAACTTCATCCTGCGGAAGAAGGCAGAGCTGGTTGGCTGAGGTTAAGGGGAATCTGTCAGAATTTCCTGTTGAAAATGTGCAATTGGAGCAATGGGCAGCCCTGGTGCAAAGGTGCTGGGCTGCCACATTTGTCTTGAGGACACCCCACAAGCCAGCTCTTAGGAGAAAAGAGTCTCCTTCATGCCAGTATTATACAGAAGAAGATAATCTGAATTTATTTTTATAGAACTGAAGCAAGTTCTGAGTACATGTCTGCCTAAACCAGCTGGAAACTTTTTGCACTTCTTCTGCACCAGAGAATGACCCATTTTGGATCTTTTCCAAAGAACTTTAAAATGAATGAACTGCTCTTGCCTTTGCATGAGCATCGTGAATGGGACACACAAACACTACTTTGTGTTGGATGGAGGTCTTAATGTCACAACAGGGTGGTTTCCTTTGGACTTAGTTAAGCTGTGGACCAGAGCTCAATACCTTTTGTGTGCACTCCCATTTGATGGATGGACCTCCTCCCAATGTGCAATTCCTCTGCAGGAGGTGAACTTTGAACCTTTTTAAAAGCCATAAGTAAGACGTTGGATTGTAAGCAGCCCTGATTTGAGGCTCATGAAATAGTATTTCTGGTTCTGGTGGTAGCACTGTGCACCCCTGAACAGATCTAGGAGTTATTATCCAAATAGATATCTTAGGATTGTTAATGATCATTCATTAAAATAGAGTTTTATCTGTGCCTGGGCCTTTTCCCTCCAGTTCTGTGGCACTAATTTGCAAAGCTGGGCTCAGGTTAAGTTTTACACTGCGTTTGAATTTATCACTTCTGTTTACAGGTAGGTAAAACAGACCGACTGTAGGTATATTGTACATCCAAGAGACTATGGTAGGTCCCACAAGCCTGGTGTAGGTTGTAATCTGAACAATTTATGAATTCCAGTTGTGTGTTTGTTTAGAGGGTGACAGAGGGGGGGGTTGTTACTGAGCCTTAACCTTTGCCCAGAGTTAGGGCAAGACTAGAAGATCAGTTTTCTCTGCTTTTGGTGTCTGTACAGTGCAGCTCCTTGTGTACATAGCATAGCTCCTAATGTATATAGTACTGCTCACTCAGAGGGTGTATGGCAGTGTTAAGCTGAAACGTGAATGTTATGGATTTTAAAATTACACTTTCCAAATGTTTATATATGTTATGTTTTTAACTGCTTACCTGTATTCTTTATATGGTAAGTATATAAATTGTTTTTCATTAATATTTGCCTGGAATCGGTCAATTTCCTTTTATTAGTGCATGTCAGATGTGTAAAAATACCTCACTCCCCTTGCTGTTACTTTCTTCAGCTTCTCCACTTTTACTGTTTAACTTCTCAACAACAAAGCCAAAGCCCTCCCAGTGCATCAGCCATGCACGGAGCCTGTGAGAGAGGGGGATATTTTGTGCTATTTCATGAGGTTTCAGCTTAAACATTTCCTTAACTGGGTAATTTAGATTGCACACCAACTTCAGCTTCTGCATGAAATCATTCTCTCTTGGGTCACTGAATGACTTCTGAGGCTAGATAATACAATGGAAGTGCTTCTGAGTATATCTATTTCTCCCCATTCTCTCAATCATGCTGTTTTTTCCTCCTACTCTCCCAGACATTAGTTCGTTGTTTTTCCCTCCCTGCACACAATACAAACATTGAGTTAAACAGTTTACACACTACAGCCCCTTCTGGGTTTTCACAAATCACTTCAGCACGAGGCTCCTGAAGCTGCCCAGAATTCTCACACTCACTCCCTGAGCTACAGCTGCCATGGCTACTTCAAGGTCTCTCATGTTACACCAAGGAAGACCAAAGAATACCTGAATCTGATTCTTAAACTGCCTCAGGCCACAAAACCCAACACCACGACCTTACTCTATTTCCTTCAGGATCAATACAATCCATTGGTGAACTTGGAATTCCACATGCCATATTGAGAGCACAACAGCACTTTTCCATCCTTAACCCAAAGCAAAGACCAAGCTGGTGGGCTCCAAGCAGTGTTACTGCAATTAATCATTTGTAGGGCCTGCCACCACAGCCTGCCTTGTGAAGAAGTTGCCAGAAGGCTTGTTCAAAGCTGGTGCTCCTGCTCAGTTTTGAAACCCACTAAATGAGTAAAAAAAAAAATACAAAGTTGTGTCTGGGACCCAAATCGTGGCTAAGGCCCTGCCATATTTGGCCCATGGCTGTGCATGTCAACAAGATCATGAAGAACACTTTAATGGTGGGACCTTGACCCCTAAAGAGAAGCAATGGATTGGTCAGTCTACAGGAACTTAACCTGTGAAAGAGGAACAATGCACAATGGAGCTAATACTGGCATGGAGGGGGTATCATGAGCCATTGTGGCCTCATCTCACGTGCTGGCCACCTCTGACATGCTGTTGTAACTGGAAAAATTCTAGTGCAGAGGAGGAGGTCTAAGGTGAGGGTCTGGGGAGTAAGGGGAGAGAAAGACAAGATGCACACCATTTCCATGCAGGGGATGGCCTGAAGGTGCCCTGCCTGCCTGCCCTTCCTGCCTGAGCACCATGCTCCATCTCCTTCTGCTCAGCAGCTTTTCATGAATCCAGGGGTCAGTTGTATTATTTGGTACAGCAACTAATAAAACCAGTTTGCTTTGCAATCACAATTGTGTCTCAAGTTTTTTGTGCACAGGCCTCCTCCCCAACCCATAACAAAAATAAGTACATGGAAAGTGGAAAAATACCAGAAAAATCCAGCGGTGTTTTAAGTAGCTCCTACTTTTCCAAAACACATTTAATTCTGGGGAGAGCAAAGCTTGGGGCAGCACCTGCCAAGGAAGTGAAAACACAGGCAGGGAACAGCATTTGTCACATGGGTAGAGCCTCTGGCATCACAGCCATAGGTCCTGACATAGGTCTTGCCTATGTCAAAAAATTGAGAATTGTGGATGTATAAACACACACACACACACACAGAGTAAAGGACCAATCAGCAAGTCTGAGGCCTTGTCTGCTCTGAAATGGACACAGGCTTTAATTCCTATGTCCCTCCTCTGCTCCCCTCCCCTGAAACCACCACCAAGCCCCCAGTGCCACTCATTTCCCAAGTCAACTAAAAGGAAAAACATGCACAAAACCCCAAGCTAAAATCCCCAGCCCTGTTGTAAACGTATTTTTCATAAACTGCTACCACTCTCCTTAAGGAAATCAGTTAAAGCAAACTCGGGCTCCCTGAGCACCCAAAGCAGCTCCACTTTTCAGCAGTTCTGTTCCGGGCTGACACACACCTCACATGTACATGTCCCTGCCCTCCCCTGGCTGCAGGGCTGGCAGTGAGGCCAGGGAGCCCAGAAGCTCCAGTTCAAGGCTGTGCAAGTGATGCAGAGACCTCTTCCATCTTTCATCATTTGAATGAAGTTAAAAAACAAAACAGGGACAACTTAAGTATCTTGTATTTTTTTAAATCCATGCTCTGTTTGCTGGTGAGGAGCACCCTGTGCTGATGCAGGGAAATGCTCCGGCAAGGGGAAGGGGAGGCAGCTCATAAGCACTGAGGTGGGTCTGTCATGGAACAAAAAGCATGAGGGTGGAAGAGATGTGGCTCTTGTATCCACAGTGACACCTTGGTGCTGGATGCTCACCTGGTCGTTGAGCCCTGCTCCTGTAGGCTCTACCAACACCTCTGGGACTTCCATCATCCTTCACACACGCCATGTGGGCTCATGAAGTGAGAGACCTGTGGAGGAAGCAAGAGGAATTGTGAGGAAGGAATGACTCAAGCTGTGTGTGGGCCCGTGGTGCAACCTGCATACTCACCAAGTCATGTGGGTACCCGCTCCCATATGGACACCAGCAGGAACTTGGCTTCCAGGTGGGAATTGCAGGAGCACCTTTATACAGCCAGTGACTCCATGGGAGAGGGACACGGTAAAGAATCCCTTGAGCTGGACTTTCATTAATCTCCAGTTAACATTCAGGGTCAGGCTGGAAGAGACTTGGAGCAACCTGGTCTAGTGAAAGGTGTCCCTGTCCATGGCAGGGGGTTGGACTGAGTGACCTTTAGAGGTGCTTTCCAACCCAAACCATTCCAGGACTCTCCCACACAATGAAGAACACACACAGCTACTCATCTTGCACCAGGTTCTATGTATTATCAGACCGGCTGACAGGTAATAACTTGTCTTCTGTAGCAGAAAGCACAACATTGATCAGTAATTATTCAAAACAAACAAAAATTAAAACCAAAACACCAGCCACACATACTGAATGCACAGATCTGCCAGCAGGTGAGTCCCCAGATGGCAATTCCAGGAGGGAATCCTCCCACTGCCCAGCAGCTCAGGGTCTGTGCCAGCTGCCCTAAGCAGTGTAGTCCATGATCACCTGGCCTCTGAGAAAGGTTTTTTTAAAAAAAATAAACACCATATCCTGCTGCTGGCATATGAGCCAACAGCAAAAACATCAGAACTCATCCAAAAACCAGACAAGTTTGCTCCTCACATGAAAAAATATCCAGGCAAGTTGCCTTTCCGTCCTGTAACACACAATTCTATTGGGCTGTTGAGACAGTAACATTGCTGTGGGTTCTTTCAGTTTTATAAGGAGAGTTTGTAACATTACTTCTTACGTTTCAAGTTCCCAAAACTCCTACCTGCTTTTATGGCCTAAATAAACAGGCCTGCCAATAGGTTGTGGGGTTTTGTTTTCCTGAAGGACTAAGTTGAGGTGGGGGTGAAGCAGGATGCGACATGGACCAACTGCGCCTGCATTCCCTTCAGGCAGTGCAGACACAAATAAATCCAGCCATCTCCACTTGCACGGCTTCCATGACTTCAGACATGCCAAGACATCTGTTCTGAATCCCGAGGCCTGTTTAGATGGGAAGCAGCAAGACTAAAAATGAGCTGAGGGGAAGCCAGCACTGGTTTTGTACAGGAGCGTGACAGGGAGAAGACACAACAGAGGAGCACTGCTCCCCCGCATTTAACGTTTTGGGGAAACATCTTGATTCTGATAGGGATCCCTTTGGAAAACAAACCCAAATCCCCCAGATGCTCGGCAAACAGGGAGGTAAAAACCCACAGACCTACAAGGAGTAACAGTGAGGGAGCAGCCCAGGTACAGCCATCCCGAAAGGCACTGACATTTGTACACCTCTATATATTAATCTTTATAAATACAGTGTTCTACACGAGGAACTGTGGAACAATGTCATTCCAGGTTGGTTTAACAAAAGCTTGCCGGGGCTTTTGCTCAGATCTGGAACACTTCTTCTTCTTCCTCCTTGGTGTCCCACCCTGTCCTCGGCGGCGTGGGCAGGTGTCTGGCCCAATCCTGCGCACATCCCTGGGGAGTGGTGGGAAGGAGACCACATGAAGAGCTGCTCTACAACTTTCAAGGGTGAAAAGCTAAAGTGTGAGGCAGGTTCAGCAGTCAACAGAGTCCCAGGGAGGCAGGCAGTCATAGCTCATCCCTGGATGATGGCGCATTGAGGGACGACTGGGAGGGCAGCGCATCCTTGTTCTGGGCGTCACTGTGGATCTTGCCCTGTTGCCGGGACTTCCAGGAGTGTGTTCTGTCCCAGTCCGTTGATACGGTCTCGTTGTCCCAGATGGTGGAGGTCTCTGTGTCGCTGAGGTAGCCCGGCTGCCCTGTGTAGTGTGTGGGGTAAACAAGAAGGGGTTCTGCTGAAAAGGCCTTCAAGTCTCTGGACTCATAGTACTCCATGTACTTTGTGCTACAAAGGAGAGAAACACCATCAGCAAGACAGGAACCTTCACTGGTGCCAAGCTTGTCCCTGGGAGACATGGTCAATCCAGGGAGCAGACTGGTCTAGGAGTGGGGGTAGGTGCTGGGGTACAGCTGGAAGCATACACACCTGTACAACCAAAGCCTGTACCCAGAGACAGCCAAGTGCCTCAGAACCAGCCCACACCCCAGGGCAGGCACAATTCCACTCTGTCCCCTCCTTTGACCTGTGCCCAGGGGACACAACCAAACACCACAAGGAGTCCCAACCAACCATGCTACCAACAAGATCTGGCTTAAGATCAGTCAGCAAGACCCAGCCTGTGTTCCCCTGAGCCACAGAGGGACTTACACAGGGTGCTTGTTGTACATTATGGGCAAGAATTCATCCACTGGCAGCATCTTGCTGAAGGGCTCAGCCCTGATGAGCTTCTGAGCCCCGTGGAAGGAGATGGCATAGCCCAGGGTCCAGTAGGAGTAATCAGCTTCCACCAGGTTCCGGACATTGGGAACAGCTCTCTCGGGCTCCTGCACCTGCATCCTTTTCCGGCCAATGTAGCTTCAGGGGTGAAAAGATCAAGGAGATGGGAACCAAAGTAAATCCGTAGCAATTAGGACAAGACTATTCATGTCAGCCAGGGCAGGGCAGAGGTTCAATCCCAGAAGCATTCCCTGACCCAGCTCATAGATTTTTATCCTGCCCCACTCCCAGACATCCAAGTCTAACCCAGTGTGTGGTGAAAGGCTTCCTAAGGGAGCTAACATTACACAGTCTGAGGCTCAGGACTGAGCTGTGCTGGTTCCTCTGTCACAGCAGCATCTCCAACACAGCTCAGGTCAAACAACACTGTCCACCACAGGCAGGGAGGGTGCCCAAGGGGCCTCCCGGCACCAGCTGCCCCAGAGGGCACATCTGTCCTGATGGGAAGAGCCACTGAGAAGTCTGTGCCACTGTTCCCTGCACTGCAGCATCAACCTGCACCTCTGCCACGCCCCAGCAGTGCTGCCAACCTCCCCATGCACCCAGGAGATCCCAGAGGAGCAGGAACTTACATCAGCTCCCAGTCTAACTGGGCTTGCTTGATGTCGTCCATCAGCTTCATGAGCTTCCTCTTGAACTGGTGCTCGAAGCGCACATCGTCCTCAATGACGAGAGTCTTCTCCAGGCCCCTGCTCACCACCTGAAACATGAGGGCTCCAACATGAGCACAGTGGCCCCCATGGGTGGCTTGCTGTCACTGGGGCCACCCTGACTTGGCACTGCCTCCCAGACCATGCAGGCAGAGTGGAGAACCACACATACATGATATGCCAAATCTCTGGAACTTGCTCCAGTTCAGATGCAGAATAAGGGGAAAAAAAACAGGAGTGTTTTTTTAACACTATTTGCTTTTCGAAACCTTCTTGCCTTTTTCTAAGCAAGCTTTGAAGGCAATATATTGGATGGATTGCAAAAACAGTCATGAAAATGTTCTGATAAAAATCACTTAGAGCTGAGGGGAAATGAATCGCAGAATCTCAGAATGGTTTGGATTGGAAGGGAGTTTAAAGCCCATTCAGCTCTGCCATGGGCAAGGACACCTTCCACTATCCCAGGTTGTTTCAAGCACCATCCAACCTGGCCTTAGATGCTACCAGGGATGGGCTAGTCACAGCTTCTCTGGGCACTCTGTGCCAGGGCCTCAGCACCCTCACAGGTAAGAACTTCTTCCCAATATCCCATCTAACCCTGCCCCCAAATATCAGTGGGAAGCCATCCCCTCCTTGTCCTGTCCCTCCATCCCTTGTCCCAAGTACCTCTCCAACTCTCTTGGAGCCCCTGGAGTACTGGAAGGGGGAAGGGGAGATGTGAAAGGTCAAAACTGCATTCAAAAAGTCCTCTACAATCTGAGGAAATCAGTTCCATCCTACACTTCCAGAAACCTGGGCTGGATCTGATGCTCTGCACCAGGACTGGCTATGCACCAGGAGACAGCACCTTTCTGCAGGACCCCCGAGGCACCCCAAGATCCTCACCTCCTTCCAGATGTAGTAGTGGCTCAGGA
Organism: Lanius collurio; assembly: GCA_020086605.1. Taxonomy (NCBI): domain Eukaryota; kingdom Metazoa; phylum Chordata; class Aves; order Passeriformes; family Laniidae; genus Lanius; species Lanius collurio. Next base: position 587,459 of record JACBWW010000050.1, read on the forward strand.
AGCAGCCGATCTCTCCTCTGGTCAGGGGCCTGGAGGAATATGGGTCCCGATATCCCGGCAGCATTTCGATGCTGAGAGCTTTGAGCTGACTCGTGTTCAGTGCTCTGGGAAAGAGAGAGTATCTATCACCATTGCAAAGAATAAGGCAATTCAAGCCAGACATGGGCATGGCACTTGGAATGCTCCTGATGTTCAGGGAAAAGCCACACCTTGAGAAATTCCTACACTTGTTTTGCCCAAAAACACAGAGAAAAATTACCTTCTTGATTTACATCTCTAAATCAAGCTGATAAATCATATCCTTAACTCTGCCAAAGACTTCTCATGGGACCGTCAATTATCTTTAACTCTGCCAAAAACTTCATATGAGACCATCCACTTGCCAGCTGCTTGGCTTTGATTAATTTTCTGAGGCCTTGATGGGATCCCAAGTCTCCAAGACCACCAGATGGCACATCAGCTCCTTGAGGCCTTTTTGCAGCTCACGAACTCAAAACTTCTGCCTTGATTTCTCATTATAAAGTGGTCTTAAAATGCCTTACAATCATAGAATCATTAAGATTGGAAAAGGCCTCTAATACCCTCAAATCCAAGCATTAACCCAGCCATTCTCCCAGGGATGGGGCCTCCACCACTGCCCTGATCAGCCTGTGCCATTTCTTCTTTCCATGAAGAAATTTTTCCCAGTTGTCCAGCCTGAATGTTCCCCAGCACAGCTTGAGGCTTTTTCCTCTTGTCCTCTCCCTTGTTCCCTGGGAGCAGAGCCTGATCTTTCCTTGGATGCACCCTCCTGTCAGGGAGCTGTGGAGAGCCAAAAGGTCCCCCCTGAGTCTCCTTTACTCCAGGCTGAGTGCCCCCAGCTGCTCTTCAACAGACTTGAGCTCCAGACCTCAGAGTAAGCTTGGAAGGGGCTGTGTCAGGGTTAATGCTGTAGCACCACAGCTCTGCAGCACTAGGATGGACAATATTCCCAGGAGTTAACTGCTCCACTCATAGAAACCTACATGATTTTAACCTGATTTTGACCTCAGTCTGAACCCCAGTGCCCTGGTTCTCTCACAGAGACTGACTAAGTGCAAAGGAAGAAAGAAATGGAGCAGAATTGCCCCAAACAGATGGTCAGGGAGATCCAAGTGGTGTTCAACTTCCCCCCAGCCAACCCTGCCCTGCTGGAAGGAGGCCAGGGCATCCAAGGAGATGCTGTGAAGCAGTAAAGCACATCCCACTCTGAAAACATCCTCAAGCCCAACCAAAACTCACTTTCCATCCACAGCCTCCACTACCTTCACTGCAATCTCCTGCTCGTAAAGTGTCCGCAGCATCCGATCCCGACGGTCCTTGCGACGTTTCAGGTTGATCATGAAAATCTGCAAGAAAGAGAAAGACATCAGGGCATCAGACTCTCGGCTGAGGGCAAGTCCTGATCCACCTTTCTCCAGCAGCCCCACTGGAAAATACCACGTGTGTTCATTCCAGGTAGTTCAGAATTTGTCAAAAAGATGGAGTTGGTTTTGAGTTGAAAGTGTAGAGGTTTTTTCTCTAACAACTACTTTTTATGGATGTTCAAGGAGGAAGTTTGCTCTTTGAGGATGAAGAAAAGTGAGAGGAGACCAGTTAGAGCCAGGTCTATAATTTCCAAAGATATAGGATATTTAGGTTTATATCAAACAGAGTAACATGAGTCTGCAGCATCAGTCCTAGAGGAACACTGACCCACATCACTGCCGTTGCCTGGATTTAGGTTTATCAGTGGGGCCACCATCCAAGTACAAAGCCATGGTAAAGAGAGGATTTTTGTGACTAATTCAGGCACTGAAAATCCACTGTGATCCCTGCCAGAGCAGAGAGGCAAGAGAAAAGAGATGTCTGGGCAGGGCTCTGTCCAAAGCCTTGAGGAGATTGGTGGAAGGCTGAGGGCTGAAGCCCTCATTGCAGGTAACCCTCAAGGCTCAGAGATATTTTTCAGTCCCAAGCAGACTGGTACAAGCATAGCCTTGTAGCCTGTGGAGCAAATCCTCATCCCAGTAAGAAGCAGAAAGAATTCCAGCTCAGTACAAATGAAAGAATAATAAACTGGATAAATAAAGCGTAGACACAAAGGACAACAGAAAAAAACTGGACTAGCTGTGCTCTAAACACAGATGTTCAAAGACACACAGCTGGATTGGGTTCAGCTTCACGAGCCCCACAAACAGACGGAGCAGAGCACACCAAAAAGACAAAGGCTCCCCTGATCCCCACAACTCCCTCGGTCCCAGAGCCACCCTGGCAGCTGCACACACAGGGGCTGCTGGCTCTGGGAATAACACAGACACCAGGCAATCAAAGCCTGGCAGGTCCCACTCCAGCTTTCTCCCCAGGCATGGTTTGCACCCCTGGGGGATACCCAAGTGGGGGCCTGGATCCCCCACTTGCTCCCAGCTCTCCAATGTCTCTCTCAGGTGAGAGAAATCCTTCCCTCCTGCCACTGGAAAGCTGGAGAGCTTTCCCAAAGGCCCAATTTCCATCACAGATGGAAGGGAGGCCAAGCTGCTCTGCAGAATCAGATGCAGAGCAAACAGCACAAGAACTGGGGAGTTAACCTGCTTTTCAACCTCACTTCTACCTTCTCTTCCTGACTGGATTACAACACAGAATCATGGCATGGTTTGAGCTGGAAGAGACGTTAAGGATCAGGTGATGAGTGAGAAGACAAGACAATAAAGAGCAGAACAGGCTCCTTACTTCATCAAACCCCATCTTGTCAGGGTGCTTCGGAGGCACAGAGATGTACTGAGAGGGCTCCACGGGAGGGCGATCGACTGAAAGAGAGGAGAGACCCCAAATGTCACCCTTGTGCACACCCTGCAATGGACAAAAATGTGTCTGCAGGAGTCTCCCTCACGGGCCCCAGGAGCTGGGATGAGGAATCACTGCAGGATGGGAACATCAGCAAGCATTACAAGGCAAATCCAGAGCCAGCAGCCATGTACCAGACAGACATCAGGAGAAAAACATGCACATGCAGCACCCTTTCCACATGAAAGATGCATTTGATCTGGGGAAGTTGAGGGATTTTGTGGATGGGGCTGACCTGACTGTGAAGTGATTATATCCCTAGGTAGAGAAGTGGTGGAAAATATCAGGAAACTGTGTATCAAAACAATATGAGTGGCCAGGTCAGGGTGCAGACTTCCAAGAGAATGAGAGCTGGGACACTGGCAGGAGAGCTCTGTAGGCATTAACTCGGGGGGTCCATCATGGCAAGGGCACAGCAACTCACTCATGGCCTCGATCAGGGTGTGCACAAAGTTCTCAGCTTCCTCCTGCAGTGACTGCTGCGGTTTCAGGGGCATGGGAAGGAACCCGTAGTGCTCACGGTTGCAGATGAACATCTGTACTCCTGGGGATCACAGAAAAGCAGAAACTACAATCAGGTCTGCCACCAGGGCATTTCACTGCTCTGCGGCTACATAGCCACAAACACACTTGTACCAGGACCTCAGTCCCAAAAAGTTCTGCTCCATAAGCAAACAATTCAAAATCATTCCAGTTCCACTTTCTGTTTTGCCTGGCTGGCAGCAAGTGGCCTCTCTCATAAAACCAATCCCTACTGGTTGCCTAACTTACCGTTCAAGGGCCAGGACAAGGGAGAATGTATTCCCACTGAAATAGAGTGTGTTTTGATTGGATATTGGGAAGAAATTGTTCCCTGTGAGGGTGCTGAGGCCCTGGCACAGGCTGCCCAGAGAAGCTGTGGCTGCCCCATCCTTGGAAGTGTCCAAGGCCAGGTTGAACGGGGCTTGGAGCAATCTGGGATAGTGGAAGGTGTTCCTGAAACGAGATGATCTTTAAGGTCCCTTCTAACCCAAACCATTCTATTCTATATCACTGTTTCCTTTTGCTCTAGCTAGGAAATAAAGGTGATACATTTTCACCTGTGCTGGCAAAGGACTTTGAGGAATACATATGCCAACAACCTTCAAAATGCCAAGTCACCACCAAACATGGTCCTTTCCTCTCCAGGAATAATTTTATTGTGCCCTGAAGATTAAAGGAAAATCCCAGAGCGAGATACTGGTGAGGAGAACAGATGTGATAAATGTAATACCCTTCTACTCAAAAGCTTTAGCAACTGCTTGTTGAAGGTGGGAAACAGAGAGAAGCTGCAAAGCCTGTCCTCAGAACAGATGCATTTGCAGGGCACAGACCCATGCAGTGGGAACATCCCAGCATCAGCAAAACACCTTTCCCTCTGGGATGACAAGGATTTGCTCAGCACTGGCTGTAACTCTGTTTGTCACATCAGGCAACAGGCTCAAAAGCCACATTCAGTGAAGCCAAAGAAGTATTTCTGTTGTTTTTCATTGAATTCTGGTAAGATCCTTTATTAACTAACTCAAATCAAAGCTGCTAGAACCCAAGCAGCCAGCCAACAACTGCCTTTGTCTCTTTATTTTCTGTCATTTTTTTTTTTTTATGAAACAAGCTTAACCAGCCCCCTCCCTCAAGGAAATAAAGGAAAAGCAGACACTACCTGGTGTGCTGATGCTTTCATCTATTAGTGCCCCTAATCCCTGGTATTTTTAGCAGAGCAGAACTGTCTGCACTAATGACCCTGGTGTTTTCTCTCATTTTAAGTTCTAAAAGTAAATTGCTGGCTATGCTACTTGCCAAAACACATTCAGCTGTCAGCTTCAATTTTGTTAAATGGCAGAATAAAAAATACTACCTGCTGACATTAATGGATTTGGCACTGATCTAATCAACGAATCTTATCTGGCTCACTGATCTCTGCTCTTATCTTCCGCTGCCTTGAACACACTTAATCTGCACAGATTCACACCAGTGCTCCTGTTCTGTCTGGGATAAAAGGTACTTGAAAATGGTAAAGCTCCCATAAAGTGGGAATGAGGACTCACTCTCCAGCTCTGTTTTTATAATAAAGTTAAATGATTGCTACAAGGGATAGAAAAACTAAGGTATTTGTATTATTATTCTTAACAGGCTGTAAAGGTGGTGTCCAGGATTTACAGTCATAAACTTAGGACATAGATACAGTCATAAATTATAGTCACAAATTTAGGACAGTCATGTCCTAAAACTACAGCTATAGTTAAGGAACCAAAATTGCCCCACTTCCCTGTGACCAGACCTTCTTGTGGGCTGGCTCAAGGGCTTCAGAGACCCAGGCTGAAAGGCAGCTCAGGAGATCATGGAATCATGGAATGGTTTGGGCTGGAGGGGACTACAAAGCTCACCTCATTCCACTCCCGCCATGGTCAGGGACACCTTCCACTACCCCAGGTTGCTCCAAGCCCCATCCAACCTTGGACACTGCCAGGGATCCAGGGGCAGCCATAGCTTCCTTGGGCACCCTGTGCCAGGGCCTCCCCACCCTCCCAGGGAACAATTCCTTCCCAATATCCCACCTAACCCTACCCTCTGGGAGTGGGAAGCCATTCCCTGTCCTGTCACTCCATCCCTTGTCCCAAGTCCCTCTCCAGCTCTCTTGGAGCCCTTTTAGGCACTGGAAGGGGATCTAAAGTCTCACCCAAGTCTCCTTTTACTCCAGGCTGACCTGGATGGCTTAAAGCTCTCCTGTGAGTGCAAGGGGCTCTGCAGAGTCCAGTGTCAGCAATAATACACCTGCTCTGAGTTTTGTTCAGTCAGGACGCCCACACAGGCCATGTCCTCTCACAGAGGTAGGATCACCTCTTTGGAGTACCACAGAACAGCTGCTTCCAGCAGCAGATTCCCTGTTGGAAATCCATGATGTGATCTGAGGCGTTAAGCATAGCACTTGGCCTGGACAAAAGCCAACATAATTTCTGACTTCAGGGAAAGTAAATGAAATTACTCCAAAGAGAAGTTTACCTTAAAGCTCACGCATTTTTCACATTTCTGAACTTGGATGTCATCCTTTTATCCTGGGTGACAAAACTCAGCCCAGGACACAAGCCAACAATCTAAGCAGATCAACGGGCCAGACAGCTGGAGCAAAGCCTTTCATGTCATGGGTCAGTCCTGGAAAAAGCTAGTGTTCTAGGATGGAAGGAAAAAATGATGGGTTTGAATCCCTGAAATATTTCTGAAGCAGCTGGAGCTAATGCATTGCAGTAACCATATGGGTTGGAGGCTGCCCTTCGGGAAAAGCTGTCAGATGGCAGAAGTGTGGGGGGGTAGATTTGAAGCAGCCTGCTTTGCTTTCCAAACACAAACCTCAACTCTCCTCTGGAGCCAAGACGTGGATTGGGGACATGGTTCAGTGATGCATTTGGCAGTGCTGGGGAAATGCTGGACTCAATGGCCTTAGGGGTCTTGACTCCGTGATTCTGCACTGGTGTCCTGACTGAAAGTCAGGACCCTGAATCTGCTCTGCAATTCACTTCTCACCTCTGTCCCCCAAGGGTTCCAATTTCAGCTCTTGCTACCTCTCCTCCTCATCATTCATCTTATCTTATCTTATTCCTCATCCTCTCACAGCTGATTTTGAGAATGCCCTGCTCAGTCTACCAAGAAAACATAATTTTTGGTGCTGTCAAGAACTGCCAACCAGACCCCAAACTAAAAGGGAAGCTACAGGCAGCTTGTGGCTGCTGTGCTGGTCTGGGAACAGTGGGAAGGGAGGCTCTGCCTGCAGAACAACAACTACCCTTCTTCCCTTGGCTTTCTCCCAGCCTGTCTGTTCCAAGAGCAGCCCTTCCTGCTCTCCTTAACTTTGCATCTTCTGCAGAGGACAGGGAGCACCAACTGCACATCACTCAGAGGACCCATGAACAACTTTTCCTTGCTAATTCACCCCAGCAAATCACCAACCCACTAACAATCTCTGAACAGAAGGCACTTATGGCTGCTGCTGAGGTTTCACCAATCCCTTTTTCCTTATAATGCCCCAAACTCTTCCCTTTTCAACATAGCAGGCAAATAACAACACAGATGGCCATTACAGTCCTGGAAACCCCCTTCAGCTCTGACACTGCTACACACAGGTCTGCCAGCCTGGACTCTGCTGGAGACAGAAGACACTCTCCAGAAATAAACAGGACTAAACATCCTCACCACAGGCATAAATGGCAGAAGCATCAGGCAGTTAAGACACAGTGATGTCTCAGCAACACCTGGAGCTCTCTTCAAACATGAACAGTCAGAGATTTCCTCTCCCTGGAAGTACCCAAGGCCAGGCTGGATGGGGCTTGGAGCAACCTGGTCTCATGGAAGGTGCCCATGCCCATAGCAGGGGGTTAGAATGAGATGAGCTTTAAGGTCCTTCCCAACCTGAACTGTTCTAGGATTCTGTAGTTTAAGGAGAGTCTCTTGCCCCCACCCTTTCTTCATGGATCCTTTGGAAGTGGTGACTTTAGATACCTCACCAGCAGACCACCTTCCACTCTCCCAGCACCCACCCATGTTCAGCTGCTGTGACACAAACCAAAGGTGGAGTCACATGTTTTCTCTCTGAATTATTGCCCCATCCCAAGAACAGCCCCCACATCCAGTGAAGCTAGCAGCAATCCAAAAATACCTTTCCAGTCACTTGCTGCTGGTTATCCCTGACCAGATCCCAGAGAGGAAAGGGAATAGGGTCTGAACTCCGCACGGAAGTCCACCCAGGATTTTTGGGTTGTGAACTTGCAGTGGAGGTCTCTATCTAGGAGTGACCCCTCCCCAGCAAAGACCCTGGACACACCTGCTTGGCGACTGGAGAAGGCAAAGACCATGATATCATCGAAGCTCCAGGTGTAGTCCTGGTGTGGGGGGTAGAATGTCAGCTTGGTGGAGGCCTCCTTCCTCAGGTCAATAAGGAATGTGGAATGGATCATGGGGACAGCGAAACAGCCCATCCTCTTCCATTCCCGAATCAGGGGATACTCCAAGGTCCTCTTGTAATAGCCCTGAAACCATAAAGAGGGGGCTGTTGTTACAAGAGATCCCTGTTTCAAAGCTGTTCCTTAGCAAAAGCTCACACCCTGACCTCTCCAGCAAAGGTTCACCAGGGCTCGACTCTCAGCTTTTTCAGTGTCTCCCATTTGGAAAGGGCTCAGTCAAGTATGTAGAAACAGCCTTCATTCCAAAACTTAAAGACTGACCTCTGTCCTTTTTAGGAGCTCTTGGAGATCCAAGCCTGTCCACTGCAAAATTCCCTTGCAATGGAGCTTCAAACATCAGACTATTTTCTCCTGGCTCTTCAAAACCCTTTTTGCTCTTAGACTCTCCAGCCTGATCCTGGAACCTGCTGAGCATCCATGATATCCTCCACATTCAACAGGCACAAAGTCCACTTAGTATCTCAGAAAGTAGGATCTGCAAATTAATTCTATCCATGACTTTTAAAAAAAACATTTGCTGTCACTGCAGTGAAGGTAACACTTCAGTCTCCATCAGCTGTGTAAGAATCCCTGCTTCCTTCATCCCAGGGCAAGTAGGTTTGACACTCACTCCTGACTCTGCCTAGGGAGGCACTTCAGTCAGCTGTTGGGTAATTCTCAGTACCCAGGAGCTCTGCCAGTCTTCCAGCACTCTGGGTGCAACACCCAGTGTGTGGCTCATGTGGAAATAAATATACTTAATTCCTCCAGGAAGAAAATCCTATAACACCTAATTGACAACTGGATGGTTGAATCCAGAGCAGATTCTGGGCTTTACAAAAACGAGTCACTAAAAGAAATTAAAGCTCCATTTATGTTCTGTTTTCCATAAGCATTCAGGCACTGGCTGAGCAAATGCTGGCAGAACTGCTCTGCCATGGCTATGCAGGGCCACAGCATGGTGCATGTGCCTGGTTGTGGATCAGCCCTCTCCCTCTGCCCTTCAGATACCCTGCAACCACACTGTGAGGATGGGCTATCTCAGCCAGCCATCCCGACTGCCACAGGAAGGAGCACGTGGGAAGAGATGTGACTGGCACTCCCACCAAAGGAAGGGTTCACATGCCCACCCTTTAACAGACACCAGAGAATGCCTGCAGGTGAAGATGCTGGACACTGATCTTCCCTCCTCCAGTGGCTCACTCTGGGTTTTTGGGGCTGTTCCCTGCTCATGAACCACGTGTAGGTAAGGAGGGCTCCAACCTCCCTGCTCTGCCGTGCTGCATCTCCCAGAGTTTGCTGCGTGACAGATAAATGTCAGCCTGTCTGGAGCTGGGCTTGGCTCACTGTGGCTCGGTGCCTGGGAGAGACCATGTTTCAAGGCATGCTCCAGCTGTTATTCCCTCCCCAAGTCTTCTGGGAGAGCAAGGCTGAGCACATGAAGCCCTGGAACCGGCACAGAAACAAGACAAAAGGAAAAATAAAGAGAGAACTTTCCGGTTCACTCCAGCAGGATTTTTTTAAACCAAATTTTGCAAGATGCCTTTGCTGGTTTTCCTCTCTCCTTTCCTCAGCTAGTGCTGGTGTTGGTGGGAAACTTCCTGCTGGAGATGTAGGGCTGGGGCACATGGGCAGAGATCCACTTCAGCCTGTGGAGCAGGGCTGATGCACCCCTGTGGAAAACCCTGCTGACTCACGACTTAGTCTTAAAAATTTAAAGCACAATCAATACCTTTGCTATGAAGTTTATATCTCCATTTTCGAACAAAGGAAACAAGCCCAAGTGAAACAAGTAAACGCACCTCACCACACCCCTTTTCTTATCTCTGTATTTACTTCCCAAGAATTTGGAGAGTTCAGGATCTTTCCCTACTATTTTTTATCCAATTACCTAGTCTGAACTGTGGAATTCCTTGCCAGAAGATGGGCTGGGTGCCAAAAAAATAGATTCAGACAGGGATTTCTGTAGAATAAAAAAAATCACTGAGAGCTTTGAAGACAACTATATTCCTCAAAAACCCGGAAGGGGATTGCCAGAGGATAGAAAAGTATTTGGGGGGAAGTAGCACTCACTTTTTTGCCCTATCCTTATACTATTCCCTGGACATCTGCAGATGAATCTGTGCTCTGACCCAATGCAGGTGTCAAGTGGGTCAGAAGTAACATGAAAAAGTTACATTGAAAAGGTAACATGAAACTCTAATTTTAAGTCTCAGCACTAGTATCTGCTACATGCATACTTCAGCACACAGAGTCCCTAACAAGGCAAAGGATGTTGCCCCATTTCAAAAATCTTGTTCACAGATGAGAAAGATAACTTAGATACAATGGAGAGCTGTGGAAAGAAAAGCAAATTCCTCTTGGATTAGCATCACCATACAGAAAAACTGGCCTAAAATTATGCACCAAGGGTTCTAAGACCATTATAGAAACATGGAACCGCCTTAAAAAATTCTGATCGGTTTATCAGTATTTTTTGTGTGGTTAGTGGGATCGTATCAGGTGTTAACACCACCTCAGAGCTACAGCAGCTAGTCAGAAGATAAAGGCTACAGCGGCAGATGGGAAAGCCCACAGAACAGGAAGGATGCCTGCTGCCCCAGAGACAGGGGCAGGAGCCCCTGGAGGACACCACTCACACAACTCCCCAGCACCCTCCACGAGGTCACCTGCCTGGGGAGTGATGCCACACCAGAAGTTGGAATAGAGGGAGCGGGACTCGAGCATCGGTGCCACCAGTGTCTTGTTTTCTGCTATCAGCAGGTTCAAGGTCTGGGGGTTGGTCAGTAAATTATCTGCATCAATAAACTAGAGAAGGAAGAGGAAAAAAAAATCTGTTAATACATGAAACAATATGATTCCTCTGATGCTTTCTTGAGAATGAGTCAGCCAGAGGCACATGACCAGCCCTGGTGTGGCCACAGGGCAGTGCCTGTCCCCTGTGCTGCCACCGCTAGGGCACCTCTGGCCCCTCACAACAAGAAAAGACCTTGAGGAGCTGGGGAAGGGGCTGGAGCACCAGGGGTGGCTGAGGGAGCTGGAAGGGCTCAGCCTGGAGAAAAGGAGGCTCAGGGGGCACCTTGTGGCTCTGCAGCTGGGAGGCGTTGGGCCCTGCACCATGGGAAGTTTAGACTGGATATTAGGAAAAGCTTCTTCTAAAAGAGTGGCCAGGCATTGAAACAGGCTGACCAGGGCAGGGGTGGAGTCACCATCCCTGGAAGTGCTCAAAAAATGTGTGCACATCTGGTACTTGGGAATGTGGCTTAATAGTGAACATGGCAGGTCAACAATTGGACTCAGAGATCTCAGTTCTTTTCCAGCCTCAACAATTTTATGATTCCACGAGGCTGGCAAAAAAACACCCTAAAGGCAGTGAGCTGGTGGGTTTGACTCCATAGGCACAGGGCTGCCACAGGGAAACTTGGGGGCAGCTGCCCCTGGGCACAGCAATGAGATGGGTAGAGAGCTTCTCTGACTTGACACAAGCTCATGTCAGCACAGGCACCAGGGAGCTGTAAGGGAAAATAACATCACTGAAAATTCAGGACGAGTTCATTCTGTGAAGAGCATCAAGAACAACTCTTAAATTGCCCTCACACCTCACCTTGCTTGGAGGCTTTGGGAACCACCCCCTTCACAGTGAACAAGGCAGCATCTTCCCACAAGTGCTCTGCACAACTATTTCCCTTACATTTCACCAGGTGGGGTTTCAATCTAGGTACTTTGCAGGTACCTCCCACCACCGGGACTGTGTTCAATCCTGATGCCTGTGGAAAAGGCTCCAAGCTTACCCAAGGACTCACCTCTCTCACTGCAAAGTCTCTGGCTCACCAGATCAAGAAATGACCTATGACACCTCAATTTGTCTTCTCTTTAGGAGAGAAAACTTTTTGACAGTCCCCAGTATCCAAGTGAGCACCTGGAAAGCTTTTGCCTGAGGCCAACTAATAAATCAAACTTTGTATTTACCAGGATATAGTCTGACCACTTCTCCCGGGCAGCACGCAGGGCAGCCTGTCGCAGCTTCATCACATGAGTGAATCGGGAGCTTGGCCAATGTTTTGGCCCAATTTCTTCTGGGTAAGACCTAGGAAAGAAAAAAGAAGTGACCGTAATCCACCAGAAAAAAGAAAAAAAAAAAAGAAAGGAAAAAAAAAAAGAAAAAAAGAAAAACAGAAAAAAAGAGTTCCCTTGCTGCCTTCATTATGAAAGCAAAACAGCATTAGAGTTACCTCAGGCAACCCAGGAGAGGTGTTGAGGGAGAATAATTCCAAGTTCTGTGCTGGCATGAGCACAGAGGGCATCAAAGAACAAGCAGTGCTACAGTTTTCTGATGACCCAGCAAAGCAGCATCATCCAACCCAGGAGTTGCTGCGGCAGCAGAGAGGGGACCCCTCCAAAGTGACCTGCAGCTCACTGACCCCACCTGACCTCGGGTACAAACTCATCTGCCCTCTGCTAGGCTGCAAATCCAGCTCCCCTCCCCATCCCAGCAGAACCAGCAGAGCTGGGATGTGAAGATGAAGGCAGCTGGGACTCCCCCAGGCTCTGGGCATTATTAGGAACTGTTAGCAGATCCTGGGAACAGCTCCTAAATCTCCCAACACCTGGCCCCACAGGCCCCAGCACGGCAGCAAAGTCACATGCATGGTTCTGCCTTCAGGATCAGCCCCAAAAGCAAAGGCTTTTTAATGAAGATGGAAGGGAACTCAGGGGCAGATCCCAATGAGGAATAAAATCCAAGAGTTTGAAACAGTGCCAGCATAAGTCAGGGAAGGAGCTAAGAATTTTAAAAGCTTTTTGCAGAACTTAAAAAGCACCAAGTCTGGCAGGATGAAGAAAACTCAATTCAAGTGAAAGGATTAAAAATGTCAATAAAACTAGCATTCCCTGGGGGTTTGTACCACAAACTCCCCATCACTGCAGTGAGGAACTTGAATATAAAAGCAAGCCTAAAGGAAGGGGAAACTGATGTAATTTTCCTTGACGGAAGAAACTGAAAACAGAACAAACCCAGGAACAGCTGATCCTAAAAATAAATAAAAATTAAAGTAGTAAAAATCCAACACACCATATTTCAAAGCAGTGGTCTTGCAAGTAATGCAAAGGCATGATATGTGGAATTAAATCTAGTTCTCTGGCTCAGCACTTACTGAATATTTGATGTCTCAGAGCTTTCACAGATGCTATGGAATGGGCTATAATTTCTCTGCTTCCTTGCAAATAAAGAATGACAGTCTTAATTCCCTGTAGCTCTTGATGTAATTGGTTTACCATGCAAAGAGAATAAGTACAGGTGCTAAATAACTGAATGGAAAATACTTTCTTCCACAAAACTCTGCATGAGGTGCTTCACTGAAGTCAGAGACCTTTCTACAGAGACCTTACCTTACCTTTATCCATAAGAACACCGTTTTAATGGAACAGGTCCCAGAAAGCGAAGAAATCACAGTTTAATGCTTGGACATTTAGTACAACTCCCAGTTTGCAAAGTGAAAACCTTGGGATTTGGGCTGTGCAACCAAGAGCCCCTCCCAGGTACTCACGGGGGTTCCTCCATGGGCCTCCACTCCACATCGTGGTACAGGTGCTGCACATTCTTCAGCCACTCCCTGAGGATTTCTGTGGTGTTGTCAATGTTGTGGTCAGTGGCTGCCCTGGCAAAGCAAGAGCAAAGGGAGCATGTTAGCACTAGGTTTTTGCCTTTACCATGGAGTGCTCTGTCCAGTCCAGCCACTGGAAAAGACGACACGCAGCCAGGGTTTAACCCCCAGCTGACAACTGAGTACGACCACTGTGGGATGGGGAAGGGAACAAAGCCTGTGGGTTGAGGTAAGAACCATTTAGTAACTGAAGCAAAAAACTGAAATGTGCTGTTAGTGGAGGGAAGGAACACAGTGCTCGCTGAAGAATGTTTTTTTTTTCCTAAGGGTTGAGCTGAACAGACTGGAACAGGAGGCACAGATTCACATCCCTGACAGCAATCCCATGGAAATGCTCCCACAGGGGCCACATGCTGCTCTCTGCCTGGGATGCTCAAGCCTTCAGGTCACAGGACAAGTGAGCCAAGTCCCATCCCAGCTGCTCCTCCCCAGCTGCCTTCCCTGGGACCAGGGCTTTGCACACCCAGCATGGGGCTGTGGCAGATCCCACCACAAACTCCTGTCACTGCTCATTTTATCCTGTCATGGCTGTTAATTTTTCCCAGCTGGAATGGGCAGGAAGGCACAGTCTCATGGCAGAGCACAGCTCAGCAAGCTCCACTGGGATTTTATAATCCTTCATATTCTTCTAGGATGATAAATAATCCCACAAGATCCGGTGCAGACAGTAAAGACAGTGTGAAACACATCACTGAGGAGAGGTTGCTGGAAGCCCCCCATCAACTGCTATACATTTCTTATTCCATCCTCAGCTTGAGAGACACAAAGGCACTTCCCAGAACATCCTCCGTCTTACTTAAAGCCAGAGCTCCCTGTAGGCAGGGGAGGACATGCAGAAAGGAGCCACATCCCAAACCCTACAGCTACTCCAAAGCTATTTCAGGAAAATACCTCCACTCCAAGTCACTGTATGACCCTAGAGATTAAAATCAGGGCATGAATCCTTTTCAGTTTGTGTAACAGGAACATACCATTCCCATGCAGTCTAGCCTCCTTTAAATTAAAAAAGAACCAAGAACTTGGATTTTCAGTTTATTTATAATCAGAACACCACAATCACTTAAGGCCAGGAGGCTTATTTGTTGAATATTTATTTCTGTCTGTTGAAACAATAAATAGTGAAAGTTCAGCAAGTGAAGAGAAGCTGGTTCCTGTGTCATTGACTGCTCTCCTGTGACAGAGCAAGGCTGGGCTTAGTCATGGCTTCAGGGTTTGCTTTTGACCAAGACTGTAGCTCATGATGCACTGTAGATCTAGTTTGCAAAGATGTTCAAACTGGACTAAAACAGTTAAACTGCTGACTTGGTGCAAGTCCAACTTGCTCCATGTGTTTTATGGATTAAACTCATTCCCTGGAGCCCATTTTCATACACTTCTTTGGGCTCCCACAGCCACCAAGGCATTTCACATGTCTCACTCTGCTTTCCTCCCATGTTCCAGCTGCACAGTCAGCAAACAGCTCCAGAATTCTTAAAATACCAGAGAACTGGGAAAATGGCTTCATGTTCATGGTCATCACTGGAGCTGCAGGGGCACCAAGAAGGTGACACTGGGGCCACACTGCAATTGGGCATCACACAAATGAGGCTGAGACGACGGCGGCCACCCTGGGGAATGCCGAAGGTCATCCCACAACATCCTCTTTCCCAGGTACAGACCAGCCTTAAGGACCATGGAATCCCTTAAAGTAAGCACACATCTCCCAAACAGTCAGCTCCATGTGCCTCTTTCCCTCAGCCAGCCTCATCCCATTCTTTCTTAACGCATCCTTCTAACTTCACATAGTATCAGTGGGGACATATGAAGGGATATGCTACAGTCTGGGCAGGGAAAGGGAAAACTTCAGCTGCATACTTGACAAATTAATCTCAGTTTTATGTTGGCT
Organism: Lanius collurio; assembly: GCA_020086605.1. Lineage (NCBI taxonomy): Eukaryota > Metazoa > Chordata > Aves > Passeriformes > Laniidae > Lanius > Lanius collurio. The sequence goes on from JACBWW010000050.1 coordinate 602,794, forward strand.
GTTCCAATCTCAGCCAGGAGATCCTTCTCTATTCAACTGTGTGCACACAAGGCCAAAATGTTTTAGATGGGGAGCTGTTTGCAGTGATGTGCAAAAGAAACCGAGAGCTCTCATACGAAACACAAATTTCCTGGACAATGTGAAAACAGAGACATTCAACCTCAGAGAAAAGGATTACCATGATGGAAAGCTGTTTCCTCAGTTGCTCAGAGTTGCTTCATTAAGCCCAAATCTCTGACTAGCAGAAGAAACCTTGAAGTTGAATGACAGCCAGCTATTGAGAGAGAGCAAGACCTTTGCCTCCCCAAGCAGAACAAGGTGGTTGAAGGATGCTCCTCCTATCACACCTGGAGTACTCCATCCTGCTCCTGGTAGAGAAGCAGACCCTTAAAATTCACCCTGGAAGACACCATCAGCTAACAACCTCCAGCAAGAAGTGAGATGCGCAAATGGGAGCTGAAGGGATCTCTAGATCTATCTACAATGAATCTGCTGAAGAAAATGGCATTTTCCAACCCAAACCATTCCATGATTCTATGACTTCACTGCCCAGGCTGTCATCGTGATACAAGGAAGGTAAATTCACATCCCAGTAGACCTCTCGAAGACATGGATGAGCCAAAGCTCTGGCACAAAGGAGAGACAGCTGTCTCCAGGACTGTCCACCCAGCAGCATTTCTAAGCCCAAAAGTCCTTCAAAGGTAATAAAGTTTGTTCCACCCTGGCTGAAACATGCCCTACGACTAGCAGTTTGGCAAACCTTTGTTTTTCCAGCTTTGAGCTCAAAAAACCCAACCAAAAAAAAAAACCCAAACCAAACCAAAAAACCCCTCCCCCAAAAAACCCAAACAACCAAGCCATTACAAAAGCAATCATTGCTATTAGTTCCAGAATAATTAATTTAAGATCAAACAGTATCAGCACTGACTCCTACAGTAGTATGTGAACCAATGCACCATCCCCCCAGAAAAAAATAGCATCTCTGGTGTTTGCAATAGCACTGTGTGGAAAAACAGGCACATACTTTATTTTTCCTTCTTTTTTTTCCCCTGAAATGACAACCCCTGCACAAGAAAAACAAACTAATTAAAATGTGAGCAGGACTTCTCACTGGGAGCAAGAGCTCCTCAAGCCCTGAGAGGCACATCAGGACACTCCACATTATAAACACTTCTGTAGCATTCTAGCACTTCAAGAAGCCAAGTACACAGCTAAGACTTCAGTCTGCTGGTAAGAACACAGCACACAAGAGGTGCTACCACCTCTTCCCATTTGCCTGTCCTGGAAAAGTATTTTTACTCCATCCTCTTATCCTTACTGGTCCATGATCTGCACTTGACAGGATGAAGAGAGTGGAACACTGCAACCCAGTTCCACTCAGCTTACCAGGAGCATGGCTTGGCCACATAGCCCTTAGACTAAGGCAGTGCCTGGATTTTTGGGTGTATTTTCTGAAAGCAGCCTGGTGAGCACAGCACCATTACACGTGTGGGAGTCTATCAGCAGTATTATTGACCAGGCACAGGTTCAAATACTGGTTTTTTGAGTGGATCAGCAACACTATTTTCAAGAGCTGTTTAAAAACATCTAGAATTTAAGGAAAAAAGGTCCCCTATAAGATTTATAACTTAAAGCCTGAGCAACACAATAAGGAAAAAAAATGGAGGAAAAAAATTCTAATTCCTCTCACTCTTCTCAGAAAGAAAGTTTAATAAACAGACCAGAACATGCCTCTATTCCAGTAACATGGCAGCATTTACCCCCCAGATTTAAACCCATTTCCAATAAACAGAAGTTAAGTACTTGAAAAGTTTGAGTGAGAATGTTCATATAGGGGCTTCTGTCGATGTAACTACAACCACTTCAATATTTACTCTGGCTCTAACCAGGAGCTGTACCATGGACACAAGCCCTCATTGTTCATGCTCAGTGAAATACTCTCTCCCAAAAAAACTCATGGATAGTACACAGTGGAAAATCCAAGCATGACATTAAGCACCTCCTGTTTAAATCAAGTAATGTGAGTAGCAGTATATGAGGAAAATGGCTCCTTTTACAAACTGCTCATATTTTTAGCTTGATAACGTCTCCTCAAATTATGTTTGCAAGGGGGAATTAATTTAGGCTATGATGGTTGGTCTCCTCTTTTCCTCCCCAAAAAGGGAATTATAAATAACAATCCCCCTTTTTCACGTCTTCACACTCTGGCCTGTTCATCCAAGCTATTTGGTTTATTTACCTCAAGCACTGGGTCAGAGGAGAAAATTTTCACCTTCACCATCTGTATAGGAAAAACACTAGAGGAAAAATGCACCCTGTGTGCCGCTGGCTTGTCTGAGTAGGGGGTCATGCTGTGACACAAGGGGAGGCAAACACCACAGCCAGGGCCCTGCAGTAGTTTTCCTACTGAATTTAACACTTACCACCTCTTCCTTTTGGCAAACAGGGTGGGAGGGATGGCTTCGAACAGGGGTCAGTGCTTTATTTACCTTCAAGCAGTGCAGAGCTGAGTCAGGACCAAAGGCAGCCAGCTTTCAAACCCAAAAGCTGTAAGGAGGCTCATTTCCCTTTCTGTCAGTGTTTTGAAGACTGCTGGGCTTGAGGAGGGTATTGGGTTTACCTTTTATGGCTGTGAGGGCCAAACCTGGACACCCAGGTTCGAGTGGGTCCTTCCCATCATTCCACTGAGAACATGCAAAGGATGACAGTGGTCAGGATGCTGCTGATGTTGGGGTTGCATTGGAAGTGGTTCACAGGAAGAGGATGCACATGGCTTTCTAGGGCTCCTGCTGCATCCACACACTGCAGAACTAAGTTGTGAATGCAACCAAGTCCCAGGAAACCCCAGGGATATCCATTTTAACTGTCTCCCTTGGTTCCTCACTGCCTGCAGGGAATTCAGTTCACCCACAAGGCTTGTTATAGGATGTGGTCCAATACTGAGTTCAACTGAAGCAAGAGCCATAGGTTGGGTATGTGCCCATAACCCACAGGGTCTCCTCCAAAGCGAAGCTCAAAGTCAATGGAAAACCTGTTAGTAGATCATTCCTAACAACTGTAACACAGAAACAGGTGACAGAAGCACCAGTACCTCCCCTTGGCCATTTTCCACAAAGCTGAGCAGCAATAAAACATTCAAAGTGATGGAGGAAGCACATTTCTGTGTGCTCTGTTCCAGAATTTGTGCTAACAGAGGTGCTCAAATATTCAAGGACAAAACTCAGCCCTCAGAGTAGAACTCAGAATCTTCCTGAGCACCTTCTGAGCTGAGCCAGAAGCAACAGGCACTGCACGGGGAGGTTTCCCCAGGGCTCTGGGGAGACTCCAGGGATTTCAGGCCCCAGACCATTGCAAAATCCACACCACAGCCACTATTAATAATTTACTCCAGAAGTCCCATGATTCTTACCAAAGTACTAATGACATACAATGAACAGGGCACAGGACAGGAGTTTTAACCTCCAAATTCTTTAGATTCTGCAAAAACCCCTTGGCTTTCAGTCCCTTGAGGCAGCCCCAAGAGTTCCTGGTCTGAGTGGAACTGAGCTCCTGTCACCCAGGCTGCCCTGCTTATGCTGGGTGTGAGATCAGCCCAGCCAAAAATAACTGAAAAAGCAGAGTCCAGCCACGGAGCCCCAATGAGTCAAACATAAATTTGGGTTTAGATTTCCCAAAACAAGTGGTAAACAAAGTAACAGACGAGTCATTTCTCCCTGCCCTTTTTGTCTGAAAGCTGCCAGGCTTAGAAAACCAAGTCAAAATATAAACCCCCCCGAAGTGGCAGCTTCCACTGTGAGCCAGGGATTAATTACCTTGACTAGAAAACAGTGCAGCTAGAAGAGACTGGAAGAGAAGGCATGGATCCTAAAGAGGAAGGAAAAAAACCTCAAGAAAGAAGCAAAACACTTCTGAAACACAGTAAGAGGGATTAATTTCAGCTGTGAAAATGTCTGTTTTTACCACAGATCAAGTCCCTGGTAGTGTCCAAGGTCAGGCTGGACAGTGCTTGGAGCAGCCTGGGATAGTGGAACGTGTCCCTGCTCATGGAAGGGGGTGGAACAAGATGAGCTTTAAGGTCTCTTCCAACCCAAACTATTTGATAGTCTATTGCATGATTTTAAATGTAGTTGCTGTCAACTATTCCGTGTTCTCCTGCCTAGGATCTTCCCAAAAAGCAACAAACCAAGCAGGGTTCCCTTATCTTTCCAAACACTTCCCCACCAACAGGCAGATATGGCTCTTGCTCATCCAGCAGAGACGAGAGTCAGGTAATAAATTATTTTCTTTTTTCTAGTCTGCCAGCCCTACCTCACATCTATGAATTTGAGACTCAGCATCTCAAATCTCCCAGGTACCAACGGGATCAGGGATAACATACCATGAGACAGCTCCCAACAATGCAGTCCAGAGATCTGGACAGATCCAAACCATCTAAATAACTTATTTTAGCACAATTATGCTTGCACATTTCATTCAGCCCCATTTCAAAGAACTGTTTTAGCATTTAAATAAGTTGCCAAAATTCTAATGTATGTATAAGAATTTTTGACTTCGTAGGGACTTTGCATTTATTCTAGGGTTTCCTTAATTAAAGACAGAATTTTGGAAGTATCTTCTTTTATTTTTTATTTTAACTTGGTCCCCAAGCCATCTGGGCCCAGATGGGTGTCAGGGAGCTGCGTGGGAGCATGGAACCAGCAACACAAGCAGCGCTGCTCCCCAGGCTGGGCAGCTGTACAAGAACAGGACCTCACAGCACAGGAATGCAGCACACAGGGCTCCCCTCTAACTCTTTCCCCGTGCCCTTCAGCAGCTGTGGATAATGGATTTTGCTGGCAGCAGCACTGATTTTAAAACCTTCAATAGTCTTCCAAGTCCAAGTGAATGACTCACAGATGTATGTAAGTGTGTACATACTTCTGTACACACCAGGATCTTTGCTCTTTCCATGCTACCTCAAGAAATACCTCACTTTCTTGTACCTTATTCCCCATGACAAATCATTGAATCTCAGAATGATTTGGGTTGGAACAGACCTTAAAGCCCATCCCATTCTACCCCCTGCCATGGGCAGGGACACCTTCCATGATCCCAAGTTGCTCAAGCCCTGTCTAGCCTGACCTTGGACACTCCCAGGGATGGGGCAGCCACAGTTTCTCTGGGCAACCTGTGCCAGGGCCTCATCACCCTCATTGTGAAAAACTTCTTCCTTGTATCTAATGTAAATCAACCCTTATGGCTTCCTCATGCCAAAAGTCAAAATTCCTGTGTAACAGCTTCCCTGGCATCCATGCAGTAGGAATTCTCTTGCAGTGTAAAGAAGGGTCCTGCTGCTTCAATCCTAAATCCTCTCTCTGACTTGTTTTAGTTTCCCCCATGTCCACCCTGCTGCTAAGCTTTAAAAGAAATTAAAAACCAGCTGCATCTTGTATTTCCAAGCAGATTTGGCTTCAAGGGAACAAGTCCTCTAAGGGAAGCCCAGGAAATCCCATATATGCAGGATCAGAGTGGTGACTGGCCTCTGAAATCAATTGTTCAAAGGAGGAATTAATTGCAACAGTTGTGTAATTTCTGAAAGGATAGCTTGTTCCCAGCAGCTAATTCAGACACCAGCTGATGCAGCTGTTTGAGATTAATACAAGTGTGTAAGCCACTGGGCAGGAACACTGGGATTTAGAAATATTCTTGGCTCTGCTAACAAAAAAATGGATAGGTTTCACATTTAGGTGCTCAGTACCACTGATTTTTCCACAGTCACACTCAATATGGGCGTGTACCACATTTCCAAGGGTCCCCCAAAACAGAAACACCACAAAAGCTCTGGGTCTCTGCACCAAGCCTGCAGACAGAGCAGTGCAAAGGTACCAAAGCCTGCCTCACCCCGGTGAGAACACTCACACCATGGACCACCAGACACCCAGCATGGAGGGAAACACAAAACCAAGTCCTTTAGTAGCTTACTTTTTTAATTTATGGGCTTCTTTTTCCCCCCCAGCAAAAGTCAGAAGCTTGCCCTACAAGTACCAGTAAGCACCCAGTGCCTGCCTCCCTGTCCCACACCACCCAACAAGAGCTTTCACCAGCTCTACACAGAATCATAGAATCACAGAATCATGGAATTGTTTGGGTTGCAAGGGGCTTTGAACTCATCCCATCCCCTGCCGCCATGGGAAGGGACACCTTCCACTAGCCCAGGTTGCTCCAAGCCCCATCCAGAGATGAACAGGATTAGCTGAACATAACCAAGCTGTGTGGGTGAGGCCAGAATGTTCCATTCTTCCCAACTGCCTAAGAACGTACCCTTCCAGGCAAGACATTTTTAAGAACTCTTGACTAAAAATATGAAATATGACTTCATTAAAAATTGATTTTCCTTCTAAGCATCCTACAAGACTTAAAGTAATTTCATCACACACAGAAAGCCATTCTTGCTGGAATACTGTATAATTAAATGACTACAAACAAGTAATTTTTCACCTCTTCTCCAGTGCTGGCTGACAGAAACAATGTAAGAAATTAGGGAACAAAAACTGAATATTTTAATTCACGCCATTAATTTGGAGTTCAAGCAGCAATAAGAAACACACCAAGCTAATTCTGGAGCAAAGGACGACTTCTTTAACCAACTGAGAATCTGCTCTGTGATCTGGAAACTGGCAGGCTGTTTCGTGTGACACTGGAGAGCTTTACATAGTAACTGACCCTTTCACATGAAAACTTTGCTGATTGGCAACAATAAAGCCATTCTTCATAAAGGTTTTCAGCCAGCTTTCCTTTGAGGCCATCACTAACCTAAAATAACAGAATAACAGAACAAGAGGAAGAGCTCAATGAGTGCCATCAACAGTGTTCTCTGAGATGAACTCCAAATTTAGCATTTGGAGATAAGATCCAAAAGCATTTGGAGTAGGGAAATATAAGAACAGGCCATAAATTGCTCTTCCTACAAACAAAGTGGCAAAGGATACTTAGCTATCCAGAAGGATTTTGCCTCTGGAGAGAGGAAAAACAGCTATGTTTACAAGGGCAGGAAATGCTCAAAGTTAAACAGTTAATGAAGACCAACAGTATTCCATATTTTCACATCAGAGTCCCTTGAACTTTCAAAATTTATCCACAGCTTGATGCAAAGGTCAAAACAGATTTCTTTCCCCTACAGTGCCCATCAGAAGACAGCTCACCAGCCTCTTGAGGGCTGAGGGAAGCCCTTCACTTTGTTCAGTAATTTACAGTTTTTGTTAGAAGGCTTTCAACAACCCCCGTGCAAACCCTGCAACAGGACTGCCACCCCAACAGCTCTGTTTGAAGTCAGCTCTGCACTCGGGGTTGATCTCCATCCACACCCTGTGCCTCTCCAGTGGACCAGGAATTCCTTTGCTGTTGCTGCAGGCTGAATAGGACTGTCAACAGGACAAGAGCAGCAAGCCCTCCACTGCTGTCTCTGGCAGGCTGCTACCTGCCTCCGTACTCAGGTGCACAGAGATATCCTGAAGAAAACCTCGACAGTAAAGCATTTGGTGTATGTGTGATGATTCCTGAAAAAAACGCGGCACAAATGCTAGGAGACACATTCCAGCTCAGCAGGGCTGGATGGGTGCATCCAGGGAAATGCTCACTAAATAACAGCTTGAAAAATGCCACCTTCACAGGCTTTGCAGTCGCATTGCAGGGGTCCACACTAGACCTGCACAGCTGACTGTGGCACCTCATGCTTTTCTGTGCCCACCTCCTAGAAGGCTCCTTTGACCAACACACAGAATATGCTGAGTTTGAAGAGACCCACAGGGACCATCCAGTCCAGCCCCTGGCCCTGCACAGACACCCCAACAATCCCAGCCTGTGCATCCCTGGGAGCAGTGCTCAAACTCTCCCAGAGTTCTGGCAGCCTTGGGGCCGTGCCCATTCCCTGGGGAGCCTGGGCAGTGCCCAGCACCCTCTGGAGGAAGAGCCTTTTCCTCATCTCCAGCCTGACCCTGCCCTGGCAAAGCTCCAGCCATTTCCTCAGCTCCTGTCACTGGTCACAGAGAGTGAAGAGATCAGTACTTCCTTCTCCCCTGCCCCTTGCGAGCTGTACAGTCAGAGAAGGCTGAGGCCCACATGTGCCCCACCAATACACATCCATTCCACCAGAATAACAATCTGCCCTTGCCCACAAAGGCCTGGAAAAGGAGAGTTAGAGGCAGGAAGAAAGTCTGGACATTGTCCCAAGCTTGTGGCTGCCCTACTGCAGCAGCCTCACCACAGAGTCACCCAGTACAATACCAGCAATGCATCCCAGGAGCATCTCAGCAAATCCCAGCAGGCTGGGACAGTTCCTTAGCACTCCTGGAGCACCCAAGATGGTAAGCCCAGTGCAAATATTCCTGATGCACCACCCTATGGAAAAGTCTAAATGCAAGAACAAACTGGAGGATGTTTGGCTGAAGGACTCTTGGCCATGGTAAGCCATTCCCCAAGAGAGCAGAGGGGAGCAGCCCTGGGCTGTCCCATCTGCTGGCAGGGTGTCTGCCCACACCTTCCCTGCTCCAGCACCAGAGCTGCTCACAGAAATGAGCTTGGCTGAGCCCACACTACAAACAATCCCACGGCTAATTTGCACTCAGAAATATGACTCTGCACTTCTCCATGAAAGGGCTCACTGTCTGGGCACAGAGAAGGCTGCAGCAGCAGCATGTGCCAGATGAATGGATTGTTACAGACACACGGAGAAATACCAGCGCCGCCGCCAACGCACACACGGTTGTTGTCAAACCAACAGCTCTTTTCTGCCATCACAGAGGGAGCTGTACCAAGGTTAAAGATTTGGACCCCGAGAGAGAGTTCCAGGCTTGCCTTGCACAGGCAAAAGCAGTTACAACAATTTAATTAAGTTTTTCCTCACTGCTTATGCAGTGAAACTCCACCCCAAGGATCTGCAATGGTCCCACCAGGAGCGGATGATACAGAACACAGTCCAACCTAAGCCCATCCCTGCCCCTAGAGCTGATTACCCTCAGGGGTGTATTTTACCAGATACCAGACTTACCAATGAGAAGCTGTGGCTGGCCCTGGATCCCTGGAAGTGACCAAGGCCAGGCTGGATGGGGCTTGGAGCAACCTGGGATAGTGGAAGGTGTCCCTGCCCGTGGCAGGGGGTGGGACCGGATGGGCTTTAAGGTCTATTTCAACCCAAGCCTTTCTGTGATTACAGAAGCAGACAAAGTCAGCAAGACTTCTTCCAAAGTAATTCGACTTCAGAGTAACTTGAGAACAGTAGTTTTCAAACCGTGATCAGCAGATGTTTGTGAACTATTTCTAGTTTGCTTGTGAAAGGTAATTAAAAAAACTATCATACCCTAGTCAATGTTTACAATGCAGCATAGGAAAAACATGTTTTGGTTTATGCTCAGCTGATGGAATACCATTCCCCTTTCACTCCTGCTGGAAGGGTCAGAGACAACACCCTCCCCAGGATCAACAACTGCCCGCTAAAACCTCAGTGTGATCCCCAGCACTGTCTCAGCAGGCAGCACAACGAGCTGTCTGTGCACCCAGAAACTCATGGAGCTTTAGACACTAAGAATAACTTCAGTTTATTCTTACAGAGCAAGATAAGAGGGCCAAGGCTGGCACAGGCACATCATAAACACTCCTGCTCTCCTCGGCAGGCTGTGAATTACTGTCTGCTTGCAAGAAAACTGGGCAACTTTTAGGATGATAAAATCCCAGGTGTTTATAACACATAGTACAGACACAGAGGAATAGAAACAGAAGTAAATTTCTTGACTGCTTCTTCTACAGCCTCTGTAGAAGCAAGTCGGTTACCTTTGGGATTAAAAATGTTAGCACAGAATCTGCTTTCAAAATACAGTCAGGAGGTACAGCAAGAAAAGCCAACCAAGGATCTATAACAAATTTCTCATGAGGAGAAGAGCTGCCATGTTTTACATCTTGTATCCCACAAGACACCCAGGCACTGCCCTAGACCATGGTAAGCCTGCAGGCAGGCTGGCCTTCCTCCTGCTGCTGGAGCACATCCTCTTCTGAGCTCCAGGGCTGTCCCAAAGGGCAGCCAACCCAACTGCTGCACAGGGGCTTTCTAACATGAACCCCTGGACTGGTCATTCAGCACCACAAGACAAGAATCACAGAAAGAACCTCTGGAGGTTATCATGCCCCGCTTCCTCTCATAGGGCCACCAAGACCAGGTTGCCCAGGACCATGTCTGGATGGCTTCTGAATGGTTTCCAAAGATGGAGACTCCTTTCTACAGTGACAGTACAGGAGAAAATAGAGTGAAACTGCACCAGGGTCAGGATGGACTATTAGGAAAAAGTTCACTGAGAGGGGTGTCACTGGATCAGGCTCTCCAGGGAAGTCATGTCACCCACCCTGTCTGAGTTCAAGGAGGTTCTCAGTGAAGCTCTCTAACACACAGTTTAGTTTTAGGTAGCACTGTGAGGAGCACGGAGTGGGACTCCATGACCCTTATGGGTCCTTCCAACTCAAGGTGTTCTGTAATTCTATTCTGTAATTGTGTTTCTGCAGGGATCAGTCAAGTCTGCAGGCAAAGGAAAGGTTATCCTCACTTTTACAGCCAGACCACTGCGTCCATTAAGTCTTTTCCAATATTAATGATTCTATGATTCAAGGTTTTGCCTAGAGCACAGCATGAGGTGAGGCAAGTAGTGGAACTAATCTGTCCTCAGCCAGCCTGGCCCCTCACCACGTAGCCCAGCAGTCCTGGGCACCCCAGCCAGCCTCTGGGCCAAGAGCAAAGAAACAAGAACATGCTGGTAGAAACGAGGAGAAATCCTGGTCCAAGACCTCCAGGTGAATGCTGGGGAAAGCACAGCTCCACAGCTCAGACAAGGATCCTAACCTACAACATGGGCTCCAAGTGCCATCTCACAGGCAAGTCACATCACAGCCAATTAGAGATTTGTAGTACTGATCCCACTGAACACTGCCACCTGCTGAGGCACCTTCTTAAGTCACTCGGGTGTGTGGCTGATGGGAAGCCAGAGAATCCTAAGTGGCTTGGGTTGGAAGGGATCTTAAAGCACATCCACTGCCCCCCCTTGCCATGGACAGGGACATCTTCCACTAGCCCAGGTTGCTCCAAGCCCTGTCCAACCTGGCCTTCCAAGAATTCACAGGGCCAACACCTCTCTCCAGCAAGGGAGAAGAATTTCTGCTTTAAAAACACTTTTCAGTCTGACCCACAATATCAAAACCAAGTAAAGATACTTCAAAACACAATAGCAAAAGTTAGCCATGTACCACATGCTCCTGGAAAGACAGAGGCATGAAATCCACCCATGCTCCCTCCAGGTTCATCCAAACATATCCAAGGTACTGCTGCTGGTGGGAGCCACCCGAAGCAAGCTAATATTGTCCACAAAACACATATCCCAGGATGCTGCTGCCTGCCATATGGTCTGGAAGGTGCACGTCAAGACAATCTGTCTTTAAGTCAAGGCACATGCACCAGCTTTACAGTTTGCACTAGCACTAAAAAGAAGCATACAGAAAAGCTAATGCAAGAAAACTAAAAATAAAGAAATCAAATGCTCAGCATGGTTTCAACTGGTTTTCCACTGTCTCTGAATGATAAAATGGCAAATGGCTGCAGAGCTTTCACCTCTACAGGAGGGAAGAGATTTTCCCAATCCACAGGATAGCCATAGGAGAAGACAGTTTGGGAGCCAGGCTGTCATTCTAGTGAACACCTACAGAAGAACTGGAGAAGGACTTTGGACAAGGGCCTGGAGGGACAGGACAAGGCTTCCAACTGCCAGAGGGCAGGATTAGGTGGGATATTGGGAAGGAATTGTTCCCTGTGAGGGAGGGGAGGCCCTGGCACAGGGTGCCCAGAGAAGCTGTGGATGCCCCTGGATCCCTGGAAGTGTCCAAGGCCAGGCTGGATGGAGCTTGGAGCAACCTGGGATAGTGGAAGGTGTTCCCAATGGCAGGGGGTGGGACTGGATGAGCTTTAAGGTCTATTTCTGTGATCTTACATAACACTGCAATCACCACCCAGGCTTTAGGGACTTACCCATGCCCCCTTCATGTATTTAATTAATTCAGACCTTGTTTCCAAACACTTCAACGCCTTCAAGAAGCCCAGTCTCTTCAGTACATCATATCTTCACTGCACTGTTGCACTGAGTTTGATGCTTGAACTTCCCCCTGTGTCCATCTTCCAAGCAATTTGCAGACCCTCCTTTTCACCACCTGCACAAAGCCTGGTCCCCCCCACCACCCAAGCATGCAGAGGTTGTGCAAGGCACCAGCTAGGGTGATGCCCAGGGTGCAGTTTGTTCCACCCTCACTCCACAAAGTGGCACAGCCAGAGGATAAAGCATCCGAGTTAGTCACAGACTCTGGAATATCAGATTTTTGTCTTTTCAAGGATATTCAGAGCTTCAGAGAATACCCTTGAAAAGTAACCCAGCCAGAAATACACAACTCATTTAACTTCCCATACCCTGGGATCAAGGAATCAGCAACAAAAAAGCAGAACTGAAGTGTCAGCACTGGAGATCCAACCAGCCCCTCCCTCTCAGAATCAGCAATTTAACAACCCAACCAAAGCATAATCCCTGTGAATTTATGGGACACATCTACAACAGCGTATTTAACAACATCAGACCAGACATTTCCCCTGCTCCACTGCAAATTCACAGCACACAAACACAGCAGGTTTCATTACCCTCTCCCTGGCACAGGTTTCACTTGGCACAAAGGAGTTTATGACAAACTTTGCTTTAACCAACACTAAAGTTACACTTAGAGTCATCAGTCAGTTATTTTAAAGTTAGACTTTGCTGAAGCCAGCATGGAACTTGAGACTTCATAATTCCAGCCTAATTTTCCTCAAGTAGCCAGTTACCCTGGAAAACAGAGGTTCTCTGAATTGCATGGAATGGTACATTGCTTGAAAATAAATGGATTATGTCATATTTGCTGGCAAATGGCTGAAAATATTTTATACATAATTAAGAGAACAGAAAAACAACCACTGAAGCCAAGCAGGAAAAAATATATTCAACCTTTACAGATGAAGTTAAGAGTTTTCCTGGATGTAATTTTGTCCATCCCATTTCAGATGAAGAAACAGCTGAAAAGGTGACAACCTCATATGATGACAGGATTCTGAATAAGGGGGAAGGGAAAACACAACAAACACCACTCTGCTAGCATGAAATAATGAATTTATCAATTAAAATCTTCTGAAGTTTTTCCAGACAAATTTTACAGTGTTCTTCCTTTGACTGGCTAAGTGTACTCATCTGCAACATACCTCTGGGAATGAGGTGATGTGAATCACAGAGGTCAGAGGCCATGCCCAGAAGGCCCCCAAAACCTACAGCAAAGGGTCTCAACCTTGCCCTGAGGAAGCACTATACCTTCATTTTACAGAAAAGGAAACAAAATCAAAGAGATTAATGGATTTTCACAAGGCACAAAAAAAGGAGTGGGTGTCAGAGCTGGGAATGACAAAATAAGCTAACACTCCTTCCAAAATATACACTGAAATAAACTATAAATATCCAGCTTTTCTAGAGCAGTTTACTTAATGCATTCACAGACTAGTGGTAAATTTGTGGCCATGGCCATCTCAAGAACACCTTTTCCTCTGTGTTGCTTTTAAGGAACTCTCACAAGATCACAGGCAAAATCTCTCTTCCCATCCAAGTATTTTGTCTTCAGCACTGAAAAAAACCCCCACTCTGGGTTTTTGGATATGGAGCTCCTGATTTTTAGGGTTTAGAGTTTGAAAACAGTGAAGTACTAGTACTGGAGAGAAGAAAAAAAATTAAAAGCAAAGTATTTCTACTTTAAATTCCAAACACTTTGGGCTAGCTAAAATTTCTGGATCTGAATCTCTTCCATTTGTGATCTCATGTTTCACTCAGGGATACAGAGATCCACACGGATTCTCCTATGGACACACATGTGCTGGACACATGGCTGCTGTGAGGTCAACACACGGGACATACTATGGATGCCAGAACACATTCTCTCTTGGAAAAGACTGACTCTGGACTCAAATTGATGGAAAACTGGTGCTGTGCTGATGGCTCACTTAACTCTAAAGAGAAGACAAAGAAAAACAGTGAGGTCTTAACTCTAATCTTGTAAGCTACAGGCTCTGCAGCCCTCTGTAAGTAATGCTGTATGTTTCCCAGCTAAGGAAATGGGATCATGAAAACAGAGGGACACTTAGAGGATGAGATTGCTTCCATTGCAGTACACAACATCACAATTCTCCCTTCTGCTTGTCTGTTCTCTTTGTGTGCACTTCAAGGAGCACCCACTGAAGACAGGCAAATCTCTGGGAGAGCCAAGCACTGAAGGCTGCATGAGCAAGTGTGGTGTGGAGAAGAATGCAAATGCACAATTTATTTTATCTCTCTAACATTTAATCCTGACCACAAATGCACAGTTTGAGGATAGGCAGTTGTTTCCCCCATCACTGCCTGTAAATTTACATGACTGATGTAAATAAAGAGAGGAAAGGGGCACTTGGGTCTTTTGGTAGCCAGTTCCTAGGAAACTGGGTAACTGGAAGCCCCACAAAACACACATGTGCCTGTATTCTGCAGAGCATGGGTCCTAACCATGCCTTTTGCCAATGGGAAAGATTCCCATCTTAGCTATCACCATTCCATGGGATGAAGTGCACAAGATAAAGTGTGTTCCATCCCCAGCACTCCTGCAGGTGTTGGACTCAACTGTCCCCTCAGGGGACAGGGGACAAGTCATGGACATGCTCCAGCCCAGGAGCCCTCACACACATCATCGTGCTTGTCTAGCAGCACTCCCAGGCCTGGACATTTCAGTTCCCTGAGGCTCTGAAACAATTTCAAAGGCTGGAAAACTGGATTCTTGGAATTTCTCGGCACAAGGCATTTCTGTGGTAGGGGTGAAAGAGCAGAGAACATTCAGCTTCAATGAATCCAGAGTCCCTCTGCTGAGCGTGCAGGAATCTAGTTCCAGGCTCTCCCTCTGCCAGGGATAAAAGCCATCCTAACCCCCATATCTGCACTTCACAGGGAACAGCAGATAATATGCCACAACTTCTTACATATTACAAAATATGCACCTGCTCCATACAAAATAACATAGACTGTCTTTGAATATTTTGGAGTTTACACAGACATGTGATCTATCAGCAGACAAATTGAAATCTAATGGCTCATTTTATTTGCTGAAGCTATTAAGTTTCTTAGGAGTTATGTTCAAAGGTGTCCAATAGATCATTTAATATGACCTACTGCACAGTGCAGGCAAAGCATCACCTAATGGCCCCACATGGAATTCAGAGATTTAGCATCACCTGCTTGACTCAAAAAAAACCCTCCAGTAAAACAAAAACTCACCAAAACAAACAAACAAAAAAAAACCAAATCCAAAACCCACAAAAAACTCCCTCCCCCCCAAAAAACAAAAAAACCCCAATCCAAACAAAAAAAAAAAAAAGAAAAATCCAAATCATTAAAACCCCAGTACCTTTTTTTTTAAAATGATTTTCATCTGAAACCGTCTCAGATTCTTCTTCTGAAGTCTTTCAAATAATCCCTCAACAGCTCCTTCTCAAATTTACACAATAGCAGCAACTGATGTGCAACATCAGCTGCTAGGGAACAGCTGATATGTCATAGAAGCAGGAGGCCACTAGAGGGATTCCTTAAATGCATGAAATAAAGACAGTTCATAGAAAAACTGAGGCTGGTTCTGTCTCCTTCAAGAAATCATTCTGCTCTTAAACTTCTGCCAGTTTATCAGTGGCTGAAGTTGGGTAGAACCTTTGTTTTGAGGAGTTTCATTAACCTCTTCAGATCATTTAACTCAATACAAGATCTAATGTGCTGAAATCTAGGGGTTTGGGCTCTTTACTTTGGTTTCTTCCAAGTATATTAACTTCTTTGCCAGCACAGTACTGGAAGAAATATACCTTTGTTGGGTCAGTAGACCTGGAAGAAATAATCCTCCTGAGCAGGAAAGGCTGGAGGTTTTGTCCAGCTATGTGTCCAAACTATTAGAACCAGATGTTTTCCTTAACCTCTGGGTTGTCCCAAAGGTGTCTTTGTAGTACCCAACAAGCCACACATCTGCAGGAGCAACAGGAGCCTGGTCAGCTTTCTCAGGTGGGTGATTACTGCAGGGAGATATAATACACCATCATTTCTCCTTGGAGATCTCAGTCTGTTGAAGATGTAAAAGACCTGAAGCACGTTTCTCCTCAGCAGATCTCTGAGGGACACTGACTTTATTCTGGCTGTCATCTGTGATTCTGATCCATGTGCTCCATGTGCAGCAACAAGTTCTCCACCTTGCAATAGAGCAACAGAGCAAACTTGAAGGTGACTGAAGCTCTCCACGTGCAGAATCAACCAACATCACTGCACAATGAATTGGTGAGTGTAGAAAAGAAACTCTGCTTAGCCCCAGCCTAGCCCTGAACACATACTCCTACCTCCTTAAATCTGCACCACATATATGAAGGCAGGCTCATCCAAAAAGCCAGATGGGAAGTTTGTAAGCAAAGCTGCTGGAAGCACCACTGACAGCAGCTTAATTCTTGCTCTGTGAAACAGAGCTTCCTTCAAGGCCCAGGTATTAGGCAAAAAATCCTGGCAGCAGCCTTCGTTTGTATGAAGTCAGAACAGAGTTCTGCCAGCAGACGGCCATGAGCTCACTAGTCTGAAATAACATCTCATTGACAAGAGTTTTTGTGGAAGCAATAACTTGTTTGTGTGAGAAATAAAGGGAGAAGGGGGACCGAGTGTATGTTCATAGTGATAAAACGTGCCACAACACACTCAGTTACTTAACAATGATAATTTCCATTTAAATCCTGCTTCAAGTAAAAAAATTGAATTAATAAATGAATCATAAATTAAGAGACAGTATTTAGCAGCAGTGACATTTTCATATTCCAGTCACACACGCTGAACTTACTTCAGAGTGGTGTTTTGGAAAATGAGTGCAACCAAAGTCTCTGACAAGCTGGAAGAAGAATATTTGAGGAGGCAAAAGACCCAAAAGCAATTATTATTCTCTACTAACCAATTTAGAGGAGTCTGGATAGGCACCTCCAAAACTCTGGAGCCCCTCTCAGAGACAAATAAATGGGAACCCCATCCAGAGCTTTGTACTGAAGGAGCACATATAATCTGGAACAAACACCAGCAGCATCCAGAGACTGATTTATGTGAGTGAGTCAAGTAATGCTAAGGGAGTAAGACTGGGAAAACTAAGCACAGTACTGGGCCACTGCTCTGTTGTTCCAAGAACTGGTTATGCTAAACCAGATACAAATAGCACAGGGTACATGGAGTGCTTGGTCCCTACCAGCAGCTGGCTTTTCTAAACCTCCAGGGCCTGAATAACCTGCTTATATCTCAGTCTGCAGCAGCTTGGAACTCCCAACTCCAACCCTCACCTAAGGTGTCCTGTGCAGCAAAAGGGAACAGAAAGGATTCACCTCTACCAGCATCCCACCTCTGAAAGCGAAGGAGTTGGAGCTGAGCCCAACTAGAGAAGCTATCGTGTTCTAGGTACTAAAAGTACAGAACTATAGCTAAAGTTCAGAAACCCTCTGAACACACTAACAGAGAAAAAATGCCATCCAGCCAAGTCAACACCAGTCTGCTTCCCAACTCTGCCAGCATGCAGGATCCTGCAGAAAATACAGATCTCCAAATCAACCCTCTAAGGAACCCCAGTTCAATCCAGGGGCATCATAAGGCCATATCAGACACTCCACTATCATCATCCCTTTTCTCCATCTGTAGGATCTGCAGAAGTAACTGAAGTTCTCAAAGTCTTCCCACTCCCAAGATCTAACTTCACTTTAATCCCTTGGGCAGCAAGGGATCATGTCCATAAGACAGGAGATTATCCAGCCTTGCTCCCTACTGACACCACTCCTCCTCCTGACTTTTTAAGCCTGTACAACCCATCAGTAAAACAGATCCTTGAATATTTAGATTTCCAAGCCTGAAAGCTAACTTCAAGCTATTATAGCTACTTCACCCGCTATTAATTCTAGCCAATTCTAGCCAAGAATTAAGGACAAATAAAATGCAGGCCAGCAGTTCCTGAAGACACCTGAACTCCTTTTAATTCTTCAGTTTACAGAAAAGAGAAATAGCTTGTCTTTTACTGTTGTTCCAATATGAAAACACAAGTCTTTACCTTAATCACACATGCTGATATATCTTTCAATGTCTTTTTTTAAATAAAGATTTTTCTTAGTCTAGTGTAGTGACTTTTGCATGTAACTGCTGTGCTTTTCACTGAATTCTAAATATTTTTGTCATTGTCTTTATAGGTTGTGGTGTTAATTACAAGTTCTGGTTAGATGACAGGAATGTATTTGCTGTCTTCATTTAAGAAGAAGAATTTGCAAGAATTCTCATTGACCCTCAAGGGGGGTTCACAGCATTAATGTGCAACGGTCGAGGACACACTGTGGAACAGCCCCACAAAAAGGGAAAACAGCTCCCTGGAGCAGTGCAGCCAAGGGCAGAGCTCAGCACCTGCTCTGCTCCTGCAGCACACACCAAACCATGTTTCAATCTCACTTTGTTTTTCTGGTTTTCTTTCTCATGCAAAGAGGATGTAACAATCCTGCTTCCTCACATGAACTGGGGAGGGCTGATGATTGATGGAGAGAAGAGTCTTGCTGCAAAGCTTTACAGGTCATGTTCCTCTGCTTCCTAGACATAAACTGTGGGAACAGAACAAGTTTCTCACAGCTCTTCCCATCTAAAATCACACTACCTAGCTAACACCTTTTTACAGCTTGCCTGAAGCAGGCTTTTGGTTATCTAATGATACAGCAGTCCAACTACAGGAACTTGATTACGCTCACTTGGCTGAAGTCTGGTAGGGAATAATTCATGTATGTGAGCTAAAAAAACAGAGGAAAAAACCAACCAACCAACCGAAAAAAAACCAACAAAAGTTTGCATTTGTCAGAGTTTTAACACTTACTTTCCTTGTCACAATTAGCAGTTCAAAGTAGGAATGCTGGAAAACAGCCTTTTCCTCCAATCCTGAAATGGTTTGGGTGAGAAGGGTCCTTTAAATGTCACCCAGTCCAACCTCCCTGCAATGAAGAGACACATCCTCAACCAGACTAGGTTGCTCAGAGCCCCATCCAACCTGACCTTGAAGTTTCCCAAGTACCTTGCAAGAACAAGAATGATTGAAAGCACTGAGGAAATAACTCAAACAACAACCTTAAATTCTCATTCCACCCCCAAAGGTACAACACAGCACCCGTTTTAAGAGCAGCTGTTGAGCCAGCAGCAAAACCAAGGTTCTGATATGCTAACTGAAAGATAAGCACCTGCTATCAGCTTCAGAATATAAAGTAACCCTTCACAGTTAATGCAACCTCACTGCTGCCACTGGGCAAAATTCAAACCAGGCTGCAGCCACACATAACTTTCCCTCTGCAGAGACATCAAAGTGCAAAACTAAGCAAACAATCCTTTTAGAATCAAGGGAAGCCTGTACCCTGTGTGGGGAAAGGAGAAAAAACCCCATAAATCTAAATCACGTTTTTCTTCCTTACAGGAAAAAAATGTTTAAAAACAAAACAGTCCAGTTATAACTTCAGTTAATGATTTAACTACCCCAAGTTTGCCCTCCTCTTCAGAGGCCTTAGTTTACATATTTTGGGGCCTGGGACAATAAGGTATCCTTGGAGAATAAATGTAGAATATCTTGTTATGTCTAACCAGCATGAAAGAGCAGCAGCTAACCAGCTACAAGAAACTTCAGAGTTACACACTAGGCAGTACAGGACTTGAAAAATAGAAAAGTTAAAACCTAAGGCATCAGTAGTGCAAGTGGTGGGTTTAGAGACTGGAATCCAATAAAATAATCTGTTGCCCCAAAGAAAGAGTTCAATAGCAGAGGCTGTTGTTCATGATGAGCCTTTGGATGTTTTCAAAGGTCAGGGAGATCTAGTTTTCAAGATTTTTTGTCTTTTTTTGATGTATACAAAGTAGGGATGAAAAGACCTCAAGGAATCATCTAGTTCATTCCTGCCCAGGGCAGGATCCCACTTCATCCCTGACATGTCTTTCCCGCAGGACTAGGATTCCTCATCCAGTCCAGGCTGCCCAGGTTGTGCACTGGCCTGTCTTCTGAACCATCTTCAGGTATGGAGAAGGTGGGAGGCAGCTGTGGGAACAGCTGCAATCTATATCGGCTGTTAAGTGCTCCTGTTAATTTACCCCTAAAAAAAGGAGGGGGGGGCAATTTCACTTGTACTTGGCACACCAGCTATTTCAGCTCCTTATTTCTGGGGAATCTGGAAGTAGGGATAGGTTAGGTCTGATCCAGGGGGAAGCCTGCCCAATTCCTGCTGTCATCTTCATGTTACAGGGACAAAGCCTTTCCCCCTTCCCCAGTGCTTCTCCAGCTGAACTAATGCATGGATCTGCTAGGATGGTTAGTGCTGGAAGGCATCTCCAGAGGCTGGCTGGTCCCTGCTCAAAGCCAGCTCTTGGTGAAGGCTGCCTAGCACTGTTTCAGTTCAGGTTTTTAATGTCTCTAGGGATGGAGATTCTATAATCCCCAGGCAGCTGTGTCACTGTCAAGGACTGTCCTGGAAATTCACGTGGGCTGAGGGTGGCAGACCTCTGGGATAAAGGCTGCTGTTCCAACCGCTTTTTCTCCTTTCTCTTTCACATTTCCTGTTAAGTGGAACACATCATCTTTTCAGAAAGCTGCCTGGTCACTGTGCATCAGATTCCTGAGGAAGAGACCCCAGGTGTTTGAATGCAGCTGCAGAGGGGTCAGTCCCTGGGATGTTTGGCAGGGCCTTTTCTGAGGAGAGCAAAACAGGGATTTGTGCTGAATCAGAGACTGAAGGGCTTTTTTGATCTCTTATGTAAATTATCACACACCTGCAGTTATTTATCTGAGTCCCCTGGGACTGAAACTCTTCATGCACTGGGTCAGGATTCTCTTAAAACAGGTCTGTGATGCACATGGTGTGCAGAACATTGCCTAGCACTGCTGCCATCTCTCATCCCAGAAGGCTCCATGGGGCACCATCTGGGCTACAGGGTCGAGAGAGGACTGAGGTGATGTGGGGTGCTGTCTGTCAGAGCCTGGAATTTCCTTCCTGTGGGATGATGTCTCAGACTTTGTATTATTGCAGTCTATTTCTGTGCATCTCATTTCCTTCATTCTGATGGTATTCATCATGCACGTTGATGGTGCTCATGGCCAAGGGTGGATTACAGCTAAATGGGGCCCACATGCACCAAAATTTCAGGGTAAAGAAAGATAGGATAAGAAATTTTTTTTGTGTTCTCTATGAGGTGGATTTTTTTCCTTCTTCTGTAAAATGACCAGCTCCTTCATACAGGCATTTGGCACTGCTAATAGGCTCATCAGTGAAGAAAAAAGAGATTATCTTACTTTTTTTTGTATTCAATTTGCCTCATACAGTGCCTGAATCCAGTTTTTAAGCATGAAGTGATTTGTTTTGGTTGTGTGTGCAGGCACATGCATTTGTCTATATATCTATATCTGGTGTCTTTGGGCCAGAGCATGTTTGTTACTGTAAAATTACTCCAGTTTTCTTTCTGGAAAAATTGACAGCCTAATAACATGTCAATTTTAAACTTCTTCCATCTGACCATGGATCTGGTATATGCTTTCAAATGGAGTTCAGCCACCAAAGTTTTATGCGAACCAATTTTGGTTGTGATAAACTTTTGCAACATAACAGTGTTCCTCTTCTTGGCATGATGTGGCTCTGCTAAAAATGGCTAAATTTTTTACTAGAGACTGAATTCACTGCAAAGGACTGAAATCATGTTAATGGCCTGTAAAGTGGAATTTCTTGTACTTCTTTGGGAGAAATGGTTGCTTATTTGAGGTAGCTGTTAGACATTTTGGGAAGTGAAATCTTACTTGGGGGTGAAGGCTGGTATGTCTTCTGCTTTCATTCTGACCAAGTGTTTAAGTAGTCAGTATGTTTTCTTCCCCCTTACTAAATTGTAACTAACTGTAGAATCAGGTAAAACAGCATGAAAGCTGATAGTGTTGTTTTGGAGTGGGAATATGTCTTCACCAAAATCTGTCCTCGTTCTTTTTCATTTACTAAAACATGGATGTTGATGATATAGAAGCGGGAAGAACCCGTGACCCAGTGTCCATCTTAGGCGTAGCCTTTTGACTGCCCAGGGTGTACCTTTGAAGGCCCTTCAAATAAATACCTACCTTTATTCCTTTATTCTTGTCTAGTCTCTGTTTTTAGGTGGCCACTTCAGGCATCACTACAAGGCACCAGGAAGCCCATGACACAAGGGACAGACACGCAGATAACAGGGTAGACCTCTGTATCAAAAGGTGGGTGCCAAAAGACAGCAGACAAAATAAATGGTTGTATTTTTAGAGATACAGAGCATGTAGGATTCAGATATAAAAAATAATTAAACAAACTGTGTACTATGCTCACTAGGGTCACAGAACTGCTACACATTTCAAGATATCAGTTTTATAGTATTATCCCTGTACCTCTGGAGAGCTACTTATTCATTTTATGGTGATGCTGAATTGATTTTTGCCTTTTTTCTTTTATCCCAATACCCACACTGCTGTCTAGTAGACCCTATTATAAAGTGTAGGACAAGATGCTCTTTAATGACATCAAAAAAGCATCAGAATCTGGTAATTTGTAGGGAAAAATAAAGAAACTCCTGCTACCCTACACACTGCCATCACACAGCTCCCACCTCTTTTATGGCTTCTCTGCAGAACTGCACAGTTTTTAGCTGAGGAGTGGTTTATGTCTTGCCATGCAGACCTCAGCAATGCACAGCAGTAATTTTCGACTTCCCTTCAAATGTTTCTACTGAACAATTTCATGATGTCATTTGCTTCAGTTTGCCAAGACTGAGATGAGGGAGAGAAACCCAAAAGACAAAAAAAAAAAAAAAAAAAAAAAAAAAAGTGGATATTATGGATATTGGGATGGGAACAGTTCTTTAGCCTTCCCTGGTTTTCCATTTTTATGTAACTATACTGCACCT
Organism: Lanius collurio; assembly: GCA_020086605.1. Taxonomy (NCBI): domain Eukaryota; kingdom Metazoa; phylum Chordata; class Aves; order Passeriformes; family Laniidae; genus Lanius; species Lanius collurio. The sequence continues at coordinate 625,851 of JACBWW010000050.1, forward strand.
TGGTGTGAGAATGACCCCAGCAAGGAAGTATTCATAACTGACATTTCTTATTTCTTCTATCTCCAGTCTTGATAAATTCAAGAATCTCGTGTAGGTTACTTTACCCTTCTACTCCAACTTCCCCAGCTAGAAATTGGAAATATTTACTCCTATTCTTTCTTTTGATGCAGTCATCTAAACGCACGTTCTCTGGCAGAAAGACTGTCTGCAACATCTTGCATAACAGGAACATCACCTTAATTGCAATTACAAAGCTGTGCAAATCCCATCTGACTCTTGACCCCTCTTAGTCTGTGACTGTTATTAAAACTACATATTAAATAAACTTAAAATATCTACAAATACAAACAGGAAACTAAATCCCACTAAAATATAAATGACAAGCCAAGGGAAAAGTCAGTTAATTTCTAAAACCTATGTTTTAATATTGCCACGTGGAAGTCACAGCACAGGTGAGCACATCTGAAATGGATGCAAAACACCAGTGGACAGAAACAGGAGAGGCAGAGCCAGCAGACTGGAACTTCAGCATTCCTAAGTGATTAATAGTGACCATGAAGATTAAAAGTGACCTCATTGCTCAAATGGAGACAAGGAAGAAAACACTGAGTGTTTGAAAGTCAACACCTCTCTGTCAGTAATAACAGCCATTAAAGTTTTAAATGATCCCTGTGTCTCATTGGAGTTTGCCCTCTATGTGGAATTTTTCACATTTGAAAAGTAAACCATTAAAGAATAAGAAAATGTTCAGATATCATCAGCCAGTTCCAGACTAATAATATATAATTATGAAATATAATTATTATACTGATCTCATCAGCTTCTATTTCCAGCTACAACCAGTTCTTTTAAGTTGAAACCATTCCCTCACTGGAGCTGTTGTGTTACAGTACATCCGCTCATCTCTCAGCTGGGATTTATTCCAGCTTTCCACCTGTCACACTATCGTTCACATTATCATTTCTGAAATATAAGCATTCTCTGATCCCCAAAGCAGGCACAGATTTTCAAGCACAAAAGGACCTAATTACTGCTCCCAAGCACCAACTCATTTATGCAGGCATTCGGTTCCCAGGTTACTAAGAGATGAAAGAGCAGACAGCCCACTAGGATGAAGCAGAAGATGAAATTACAGGCAACTTTCTTTGCTATACCATCACTTAATCTGAGACTAAGTAAAGTGTAAGGCAATGTGATAAACTGCTGAATGCACACACTTTTAGGCTGTCTACTGCAACCAAGATGAACCTGCCTGACAAGCAAACACTCTGTGTACCAGTAATCGACCGATCTCAAATAAACAGTCAGCATCGATAAAGCTCAAAATAAAATGCCACAACCTCAGCCTGCTAAAAAAAGAGGGTTGGGGCACGCTGACTGCGTAACTTCTGGGTCATTTTTGTCCAAGATAAAGATCCCTTTCCCTCCCTTTGCAGTTCTCCAAGCCCAGCACAAACAATGCCGTACACCTTCCCTGCAAGTTTCCCAGCTGGGTTGGAAGCACAGGGAGCCCTGGGAGAAGCTCAGCCACACCAGGCCCAGCCACACGAGCAGCACATCAGAAGAACCCTCTGTGGCTCTAAGAAAGCCGGACTTGGGTCCAGCAGCCAGGTTTTTTCCTTAGGCTCTCTCCTGCTGTGGGCCCCAGCCCATTTTCCACAGCACTGGGTATTTGAGCGCTTGGAGGGGGTGGCTGTGCCCCTTCCTCCTCCACAAGAAGGGATGACTGTTCCATCCAGCACTGCTCCTCCATGGTAACATGAGACCCAGCTCGGGTTTTGTGGCTGAAGCAGGGAGACTCTGCCATTCCCACTGGGATGGCCGGGTCCAAAGACTCCCAGACCGTCTACGGCCAAGTCTGTCCCGGGAAGCTCAGCAGGGCCACGACAGAAACCTGAGCTGTCCCACAGAAATTCCCACCGTGAAGTCATGAGCACAGTCCCGGGGTGACCTGGCCTGCTCTCCCAGGCGAGGACAGTCGGGGTTAACACAGGCCCAGGGACCGGCCCAGGAGGCAGTTCAGATGCAAAAGCCCGGTTCTCAGGGAGGGAAGTAAGAAGGGAAGGAAGGGTTTAACTGCAAGGCCACGGTTCCTTTGCCAGCTGGCCCCAGACCAAATGGCCTGCTCGGCTCATTAGCAGCCAGCAAGTCCTTCCGAGGCTGCTCACAATCACCTTCAGAATTAAGTCATAATTAAAAACAAAGGCAACAAGGGAACACAAGGCTGTCCAGTGCACATCTTTTGCTCAGTATCAGGATAAAAAAAGTTTGAGATTAATTGATACAGACTACACAAAGGAAATTCAGTGCCTGCTTCAAACTCATTTATCTCTTAACCCATCTTTACCATCACTCATAAAGCTTCCCCCCTAGAAATCCATCAGAGAAATCCCCTAATTTCAGCCCTCCAGCCATGCAGAGAGAGTGCTTGAGAGATAATATATGTTTTTGGTTTTCATTCTCAAGATCTATGGTTGGGCATTTTAAAATGCTGACTTACTCAAGAAAATGCTGAAGTAGAATATAAGTGGCAATGGAGGAATGTAAGTCCTTGACAAACACCACTCCCCTGCCTTCCTCCCCAAGCTATCCCAGTAACACAGGGACACAGGTAAACCTTGGAATTCATCTGTTGAAAGAACTCTGTCTGAAACACAAGATGCTTCCAGAAATGGACTGAATGGTTTCACTTGTTCTCAGGAGACTTGATAGATATCGTATGTGAGCTTGCTCTGAGTGGGTACTTTGTGTCCTGAACACTCCCAGCTCTGGAAAAGCTCAAGTCTTATTGGGAAGCAGAACTAAACCTCTTCAAGGAACCACTGCCACCCCACAGGTACCTCTCACTCTGTGGCAACTCAGAGCATCCTCAGAGCTTCTTTTCCAGTGGCTGTGACATTTTAGTCATTGCCATTTTATAAACCTTGACATTTTCATCAGCATATTTTCCAGTTTAGCCATGCCTTGTGCCTGTGTGCAATCCTCTTAAAAAGGGAGTTCTTATAGGAACCTTAGCATATTTTATGTTAAAATAAGTCCCCACATGTAATTTCACACAATATTGCAGAGACCTTAAGTCTAGTGAGGATAATGCCAGTAATGTACTGAAAAAGTTGTAGAGCTAACCAATTATCTGCAGGTCTTAACAACCCCCCCCCCCCCCAAACTTACTTTGCACTCGTACAGCAAGAGACATTTCAGGATGCACTCTGCTTTGGTGATCAGGAATGCACTTACAACTCCCACAAGTTTTTATAAACATCGAGCTTAGCTGAATCACAGGCCATGTGGGGTCTGATAATATCTGTTTTTATACACATCTACTAAGAGGAAATCTCAACTGGCAAAATTCCTACTGATACAAATGAATGAGGAGTCACAGATCTACATACAGAGGAATGTGGATTTACCCACTGCCACACACCAGCTTGTGATTTCACACTACACTTGTGTGGCACCCCAAATTTGGCCTGATAGCACACCTTGCTTTGTACACCTGCAACACAAAAAGAAGGGAAAAAAAGGCAAAGAAGATCCATGCACTGATTATACCAGGCACTGATGTTCTGCAGAGCCCTGTACTTGCAGACACCATGTTCCTGAAGCACATACAGAAACATCTGTTTAATTACACTTCAGTGATGTGACTGGGGACAAGGTCCTCCCCATGTCCCTTCGAAGTAAAACTAAACTGTATTGACTTTTTAAGTTAACAGTCTCACCACAGACTTCAGCGAACTTTTGATCAGGCCCTACAGCACCATTTCTTATTTTACACCACTATCACACTTAAAAAGAAAATCTGTTTGTGGTTCTTCCAAGCAATCCTGTTCCTCCCAACACTTATGTCAGGTTGAAAGATTACTTTTTTTCTTTGTTCCCTTGCAAAGGCAGATTGACCAGTTCCCAAATTGCTCTAATTCCTCCATCCCGAACCCCGTGTGACCGCCACAGCTGCCCCCATGCTGCGATTTCTGAATACATCTTTGAATCCATCTTCCAGCCTCCAGCCTGGCAACAATGCTCCTTTCAATGCCCACCAGCACCTACCCAGCCCGCCCGCTCTCCAGCCCCGGCACATCTCGACCAGCTCCCACAAAGCCCGGGATTTACTAGCCGGGAGCCGGCCCCACGTCCCAGCCGGAGTTCTCCGTGCCTGTGGATTTGGACACATGCTCCGGCGGTGAATGTTCCCAGGCTCCAGGCCAGCTTTGCTGGGATAACTCATCTCCCAGCGGCTCCCGGCAGAGCCGCCGCGCTCCCGACATGCGGAGGGACCCCGGAACGGGGGGCGAGCTCTCCCCGGCCACCACAGCCCAGACCCGGCTCTTCGGGGGGGCGCAGTCGCTGCCCCTCCGCACTCCCGGTCCCAGCTCCTCGGGTGGGCGCAGCCGCTTCCCCGGCAGCCGGAGTGCCGCGGTCCCGGCTGCCTGCAGAGCCCCCTCTCCCCCGCACCGCCCCCGGCCCTTACCAGAGAGCGATACGGCTCTTGGGGTAGCTGAACCTCTCGATGCAGCCCAGGACGTACGGCAGCGTGTGCGCGGCGTTGCGGGCGAGGATGGCGAGCAGCACGGTGGGCTGCAGCAGCGCCGACTCGGGCAGCGCGGGCGGCTCGGGGCCCGGCGGCTCGGGCGGCTCGGGCGGCTCGGGGGGCTCAGGGGCGGCCCCGCAGCCGCGCAGCAGCGGCAGCAGCAGCGGCAGCAGCAGCAGCGGCGCGCTCGCAGCCATGATGGGCGCGGGGCGGCCGCGGAGCCGCCGGCAGTCCGGGCTCCGGCCCGGGGGACGCGGGAGGAGGAGGGACAGGGAACAGGCGGGAGGAGGAGGGGAAGGAGGAGCGGAACAGCGACGCCGCCCGCCCGCCGAGCCCTGCGCAGGGAGCGGCACCCCCGGCTCCGCCCCGACCCCGCGCTGGCGCTGGGACCCCAGGGTGCGATCCCAGGCCCTCGGGAGGCTGCGATTATAGCAGCTGCTCAGCACCCGTGGTAAAACCTGCAAACTCCACATTTTTCCACCGAGTTTTGGGCTTTAAAGAGGCTTTGGGAGGGTTGTTGCTAACGCTAAGACGTCCGTTAGTTCGATGCTTACGAACCGTCACAGTTGCCCCCATCCTGCTATTTCTGAATACATCTTTGAATCCATCGCCCTCATCCTTCTCACACAGGTAGGGAATAAAAGTAACTTTGGGCTTTTATATCGGAAAGATTTTGGCAAACATCCGCGGGATGTCCGCACGAAGCAGCCGCACACCCCACACCCATCCCATGCTGCGGGAGGGATGCACTGTCCCAGCTGGAACACAGCTGAAAGATGAATGTCGTAGAGTCATAGAAAGGTTTGAGTTGCAAGGGACCTTAAGAATCCATCTCATTCCAACCCCCTGCCGTGGGCAAGGACACCTTCCACTGTCCCAAGTTGCTCCAAGCCCCATCCAACCTGGCCTTGGACACTCTCAGGCATGGGGCAGCCACAGCTTCTCTGGGCAACCTGTGCCAGGGCCTCAGCCCCACACGGGGAAGAAGTTCTTCCTGATATATGATCTAAATGCACTCTCTGTCAGTTTAAAGATGTTCCCCTTGTCCTATCACTATCTTCCCATTTAAAAAGTCACTCTCTCTCTTTTTTATAAGCCCCTCTCAAGTACTGGAAGGGGCTCTATGGTCTTCCTGGAGCCTTCTCCTCTCCTGGCTGAACAACCCCAGCTTTCTCAGCACCTCTTGTTTGAAGACAGGGAATACAGGGAAGATTTTCCTTGTACTTCATTGACTCACCCACCACAGGAATGTTCCCATGAATAGACCGATGGCAATTTAGCATAAAAATATATAAAACATATTCCAGCAATTAAAATTATTGGGTCACAATCTTAGAAGGGGCATAGTGATCACAGCTCTCTTAGAAGTTAATAGGATTTAGGCATGCTAAACCCTTTTAAAGATGAAATCTCTAATTAACTCTAAGGGCCCCATCACAATGTATTTGGGTTTTACTGTGGGTAGGAAGTTTTTCCAAGGTGGACAGACCCACTTAGAGCAGGTGCTACTGTTGGCTATGTGCTTGCAACACTTAAAAAGGAGGAAACCTTTAGCAAGCAAACAATTGTTCCATTATCCATAATCTCGTTATGAATTGCTTGCATCCAGGTAGTATATATATATCTAAATATATACACACACACAAATATAGAGTTAATGTTTGCTCTTCTTTGCTTATAGAACTTAATTTGTCACCCACACCAAATTATATTGTTTCAGTTTCCTGATCAGATGGCTTCCCTAAAGCTATCACAAAAAGGATCATCCTAGGAAACTTCGATAAAAAATCTCCAGGGGTCATAGAATCATCTGTACTAAAATTTGAGAGACTCTTTCAATTTCTATGCATCTTCCTGAACAATTAGTGCAAATACATTCCTCCTGTTTCCCTTCACGATGCCTTTATAATTGTCCTTCTAGAATGATACATTAATGAGGCTTTTCTTTCATGGTTAGTTTGCCACATGTTGCTTTTATGCTTGGATTCATTAACCAAATAGAAGGAGCAGCTTTGCAGCCTGTGAGAGGTGATTAGAGTTTCGTAGGAGCCAACCCAATCCGCACGCACGGAATTCCGCTGCAGCCCAAAGGACCGCTAACATTTGGAGGGTGGGGACTAATGCTGCCGAATTATATTTGGTGGGGAGGGCTGGAAGCCGGCTTTTTCTATCCACTGGACACTCAAGCTGGGTCACAGTCCTTCTGATTTTACAATATTTCAGCAGAAATACGCCCCTCCTGTTCCTGCCTTTGCCAGAACTCCGAGTGTGTTTTTAGCCTGTGCAGCTCTCAATGTCCTCAGTGAAATCTAAACTACCTTCAGCTCTTTTCGGACTCCTCCCTTCTTTTTATTTTGTGAGCAGCATCAGAGCCATAACGATTTGCATCCCAAAGCCAATAATTTGCTAATCAAAGTGATGTTCCCTTGCTCGCATAACTCCCTGTGCTGGCTGGATGCTGTGGAACACAAAAAAGGGAGAGCAACAGATGCCTGCAACATGAGATTTCTTCCACGCAGAAGAGAAAGGAGTCAACGCAGCTTAATCTCTCACTCCCAGTTACACACAGTGTGGGGCAAAGTTTGGAGAGCTCAGGTAAACAGTTACCATGACAATTCGTGTCATTCCAACACCTATCAATGAGTGTGACTTTATGTGCATGTTCAAAGAAATCTGTATGCATTCTGACTTCTCTGTTAGTGGCCAAAATTATATCTTGTGGGGATTTTTTAAGCCCATACTCCATCCTGTTGTGACAGGACAATAAGCCACTCTGTGGTGAAATATTTTAGCTTTGAGGAAGAAACGACTTTTTGCAGATGTTAAGTCCCACAGAAAACAATTTAAGTTATTTGTTTCAGCCTCCTCTAAATATCTACACCAAACAAGAAGATTCTAGCTGCAACAACTGTCTCTGGCAGAGGGATAGTCCCTCGGTTTGGCAGGTGACAAATTCTCTCTGTGGCAGATTTCTTCTAAATTAGATTTGTTTCCCACATTGTAGAAAACAGAGGTTCCATCCTGCTGATGTAAATTGTCTCATCTATAGATTGATGTGGATCCATCTCCTTTCACTTGCTGCTTCATCTCTAAGAACTCAAACCCATCCAGTTATTTCCCAGCAGTTGAGTGAACCATTGTTGCCAACTCTTCCACGAAAGTCTTGGAGACTGGATTTTTTTATCTCATCTAGCTATCTAGCTATCTATTCTGTGCCCAGGGAATTGAAGTGCTGGCTAACAGTACGCTTTTTAAGCAGCCAGCTACCTCAAAATTCCTTGAATTAGATTGGCCCAAATACAACTTCCTGTGGCTACAAACCACATATGGGTTACATATATATAGACCAATTTGCATTGATGCTTTATTATAGAATAGCCAATGTTTGAAATTTATCAGAAGAGGCACTTGGGACAGATGGAGCTGGTAAGCCAGACCTGGGACATTTGGCATTAGGCAAAGCATATTCTCATTGGAAGTCAGGGATATTTCTAGTAAAGCAGTCCAAGGTGCTTTTAATAGCAATACCTTAAATCCATGTCCCTTACACGCAATCTATAAAATCTTTGGACACTGCAGATGGATAATGTATTCCTTGCTTTGGAGCCTTTACAAGAAGGGACCGTGAAGGGAATACATATACATATGTATGTATGTATGTATATATGTATATATGTATATATGTATGTATATGTATGTATATATGTATATATGTTTCATTCAAAGGATTTAAAGCGGCGCCTTTGGCCGTGGCTGGGGGTAGGAACGGAGCGGAGGCGGAACGGTCGGGGCGTGGCGGTAGTTTCCGGGGAGCGCTAGGGTGTGCGGCGCCGCCCGGAGTGAAGTCGCGTTGGACCCAGGTGGGAGGGCATGGAGCCGGCGGCGGAGCCGGCGGCTGGGCCGGGCCGGGGGCCCATTTACCCGGCCTCGGGGGGCGAGCGGGGCACCGACCCGAGCCAGGGCCCTTCCGCGGCCGGGCGGGCCCCGGGGGCACAGGGCAGCTGGTCGGGGGCGGCTGGAGGCAACTGGATCACGACTCACCCCACGGTAGGCCGGGCCGGGGGTCCCTTCGTGTCTCGGGGGTCCCTTCGTGTCTCGGGGGTCCCGCTCTCCCACNGGGGGTCCCTTCGTGTCTCGGGGGTCCCTTCGTGTCTCGGGGGTCCCGCTCTCCCACCCGGACCCCGCAGGGTTCCCCCCTCGCGGGTCTCGAGGTGAACATGGAGGGGTCCTCCCAAGAGGGTTCTAGGGGGAGATACAAATACAATCTATTATATTGGGAGTATCGAGGGGGGCTCCGGCCCGTGGGGTAGTTGGGGAATGCCACTGCTAGCAGGGGTGGAGGTTATAAATCGTGGAATCCCAGCTGGGAAACGTAAATGCTTTAAACTTCGACTCCATCTTAATTTTTACCACACCGAAAACATGGAGGTGTTTAATTTGGCCATTGTCTTATGTTCATGTGCTGCAGTAAAAATAGGCAAAATTATTTACCCCAAAATAGATAAAATTCCACAAAGCTAGAGCTGTTCCAGAAATAGTTGTGATTCCTCTTATATTTGTTTATTTTGCTTGCTTTTTTAAAGTGCTAAAATATAGAGAATGCTGAAAAAGGAGCTTTTGAGACACTGTCAGAAAACAAGTCCTGCTTTTTGATTGCCTTAAAACTGGTGTGAGATTCCAGTATCTCTGCTGGCTGTAGAGATGGTGTGTGCATTCTTAGTATAACCTGTGCTTTCCTTCACCAACATTCCTCTTTGGGTCTCAGTTCACAGAAATGATGTCACTTGATGTATCAGACAGCACTCAAGTCTATGCTGCCTTTCTGGTGTACCTGGACCTCTTAGAAGGTAAATCAATGAAGTGACTGTATCTCAACAAATGTCTTTGCCTTTAGGAGCTGTTAAAGTAATTGTTTGCACTGTGACAGAACCTTTCCTATGAAGTCCTTGGCGCCCTTTTTGAGATTTCTTGTGCTGAAAGTTTCTGTCCTCTGCCTCCCTGGAGCCTGTGCAAAGATGAGGGCCCATTTCATCCAGCAGTTCCAGGTGCAGATGTTCCAGGGCAAAAGCAGTCAGCACAGAAAAAAGAGCAAAAGAGGAGTAGGGGAAGGAAAAGGAATGTAGGAAGGTGAAGTGACAAGTTCAGTGATTGACCTTGTGATAGTCTTCACTTATAGATTAATGTGAAGTTACTCAAGCACAGTGTTTCACCAAAGTCACCATTTAGCAAATGACTGCTGTTTTCTGGAAAGGGAGGTGATTCCTCTAGCAAAGAAGATAATTTTCAAGTGTGGTAGCAGTAATTTATAACCATGGAGTTAATATAATATGACAGTACAGTAATTTCTAACAAATTGTAGCTATGCTTAGGGCCATGGCTTGGTGGAGGACCTGGCAGTGTCAGGTCAGTGGTGGGACTCAATGATCTTAGAGAGCTTTTCCAGCCAAAATGATCCTGTGACATCTAGTGTAGTCTTCTGGTGTCTGTTTAGAGTGAGGCAGAGTTAGGATTCTTCTAGGTTGGCTTTATTGAAAAGGGACTGTGAGTAGGCAGCCAGCCAGCCTAAGAAAAGTATTTCAGGTTTGCTTGGAGCCTGGTGCTTCTCAAGGTCAGGGAAGGGAGGGATTTTACAGTCCAGAAACAGCTGCGTCTGTTGCTGTTACACCTCTGAAGAAAATGCCTTAATAGTCTTTAAAAGAAGATTTCTCTAATTCTGTGGCAAAAACTTCAGCTTTATTCCTTCAAGCTGGAGGTTAGAACTGTGTATTATCATTAACCATGCTTTTAGCCCCTGTTCCTTCACAGTTCAGGGTGCTGATGAAGTCCAGATTTGGGTTACAGTGCTACAGATGACTAAAGCTGCATGGTTTTGTCTTCTTTTTGCCCTTTGAAGGGGAGCTTTGTCAGACGGATCCCTGCTCACCATCTATCAGTGCAGCTCTGGAGAGAGCAGTCTGGTCCTGCTCCATGGGTTTCTTTAGCAGGATTGCTTCTCAGGAGGGGAATTTGGCAGATGAGTGGAGTTTTCCTGTGGGGAGAGGGAGGGAAACCAAAACCTTAGATTTGTTAGGTTTTGTTAACAAAACCTTGCATTTGTTATTTGACTGATTAAAACTTGTGTTTTGTGTTCTGCCCCTCTTATCCCCCAATGAACATTTCTAGGGAGGAACTGGCATGAGGTGCAGCCCGTGGGAGTGGCAGAGCTGCAGCTGGTGTGTTTGCATGCCCGTGCCAGGGAGCAGGAGGGGCTCCAGGTGATGGTGCCGGTGCCTGCACACATCCTGATCAGCCACGAGAGGTGAGGGTGTGCTCACTGCTTGTCTCGGGTTTGCACTGACAGAAAATGGAGCACAGATACATTTTGCAGGCTGATGATGGCTTGGTCAAGAAGGAAGGGAGGAGGAAATAGAGGAATATCAGAGGAAAACAGCCTCTCAGCCTGTAAGCAGAGTTATTTTGGGTGCTGCAGACATACAGGCACCTTGGAACTTTGCATCAGTCTCTGCCTCCCTCTGTCTGGAAGTAGTTCTGGGAGGTCAGCTTCCCTCAGCAGCTGATGCCCACTGGTAAACACTTCCTGTTGTCTGGAGTTGCGTATGTGCTAGAAAATAACAGTGCTCACCAAAGTACGTGTTTGAGAGACGAGGTTAGAACACAAGACCCTCACAGCTTATGTTTTGAACATTCTTGTGCTGATTTTGTAGTCTGGGAAATACAGCGATGCTTCCTGAGTTGCTGGACTTGAAAGGACCTAAGAGGAAAGAAATCTTCTCAGAGCTGCCTAAGAATCAGCTTTTTTATTGTCCAATTTGTGGATAAGCCTTGTGTGGTTTGGTTTGCTTTTGCTTTGAAACTATAATTTGGCTACTTTGAACAGGAAACTCCTTTTACTTTAGATGTAGAATCTCACATGCCTGTGATTTTCAACTTAATTTCCTCGCACATGCAAGAGCCATTCTTCAAGCAGAAGACAGTACAGCCATGAATTTGTTACATTACAGATATTTGCAGCCTAGAAAACTTCCACTTCAGTGGTTTTGCAGTCTATTTTAACTAGCCCCTAGAGCAGCCTCAGACACACAGTATGATTTACTCTCTGATAAAGGCTGCCTTCTCTGACTGGTATTTGCCATGATTACTCTGAAGACCTGGACTATTTCAGCTGCATCATATGGTTGTACATTTTTCAGTTTCTTCTGTTCCCACTCCTGCTAGGAGCTGTCTCAGGGCTGACTTTACAAATCTAACTGGTTTTTACTGCTTCCTCTTGCTCTGTAGGCAGCAGCCTGACACAGTGGTAGGTAGATCGTTAATTGCACTTATTAGATGTGTGTGCACTTTAGGAGTGATGTTTTTGCTTTATATTTTGGGTTTTAGAAGTGACAGATCAGTGTCTTGCTTACAGACTTTTATTGTTGTTTTCCTGTTTGTTGGGTGGGGGGGAAGAAAATGATTTACTAGATATTGATGTGGTTTAGTACTGTTTTTGTGCTGAAAAAGGTATTTATATTTGCAAGTATTAGTCAATCAGTCCTGTGGACTTGGTGTTGCAGAGAAATGTGATGTGATCTCCACAGCAAGCAGGAGGGGTGTTTGTGTGTGAAAGGGACATGCTGCAGCTCTCAGCTCAGACAGAATTTTAGGTGAGAATAAGAAGGCAGCCAGTGAGGATGTTGGATCTTTGAGGAATTCCACCTATGTGCTGAGCTGTTGTGCTTGGTTAATTTAGTGTGTTTCCACCTGGGCTGAAAACTTGGATTCCTGGCATTGAGTCAAGGCCAGGAGTATGTTCTGATCGGCTTTTGATGACAGATATTCATTCCTCTGCATGCATGTCCTATCTTTTACTGTGTCATTGGAGCTTTTCACGGGGAGCCTCTGCACTTGTTTGTTCTGTGGTGATGCTGTTTGCTCTGCCTCTGGCACCAGAGTGTCTGGAATCCAGTACTGGAAGGATGTGTGGTGGAGAGGCAAAGAGTGAATGCATCACATTGATTAAAAGTACAGTTTGTGACTAGGGTTTGCTGCAGAGCAGCTGCATAGGGTGTGCTGTCACTAAAACAAGCTGAATCCCAGGCTGCAGTGCCAGGTGCGTCCATAAAAAGCCTGTATGTGTTCAGTATCCATGGATGTTGTCAGGCTGGGAGGTTGTATTTGGGTACAACACTTGTATTTGTGGTATTGAACGTGTATCTGCATTTTGTTCAAAGTGGCACTTTGGGCTTTTGTGTTACCTGCTAAAAGCAGGGCAGGAGGTATGAGTACAAGTGAATGTGGCTCACTTAGTGTTGAAAATAAGCCCTTGGAGGGATTTGGGAAGGTGAAAATGTTCTGTCTCTATTTCTAGACCTGGAATTGTGTGCACTGCTAAAAAAGCCAGTAACACTAGCATTTATGGGCAGCACTTCCTTGTTTAACCAGTAAGGCCTGGGTGGGGTTTGGAAGTGGCACCTTGAAATCAGACTTCCATCTTCATTCCGCTCCGTGGTTTTCTTCCTGGTGGAAGGAAGAAAGTGATTCACTAGGAAATAATGGAATTTAGTACTATGGATGTGCTAAAGACGATCTCACATTTGCAAATACTAGTCAGTCACTCTTGTAGGCTTGGTCTTCCAGACAAATGTAGGGTTGGTTCTCTTCTTCAAATCCACATCAGCCAAGCTCTGCCTTCCCAAGTGTTTCATGGCTGCCATTGAGAAGTGTGCCCTTGAAAGGCCGCAGGAAAGTTGTTATGGAAATTACCAGGAGGACGCCTAGGCAAATGACAAATATGAGTGCCCTACAAAAAACCTATTCAATGTTTTTTAGTCTATTACAAGATTTCATCGTGTCCAGTTTGAGCATGACAGTTAATTGCTGAAGGCAAAAGCTATTTTGCTGCCTAAGCTCACTGTCCACTTCTGCAGAGCTGGGTAGAAGCTGCTCATCCAGCCCTGCACAGGAACCCACCGAACTACAGAATTATGGACTCTGAAGCAAAGAGTAAATGATCTTACACAGTCTTGAGAAGTGGCTTTGTGCTCTGTATGTTCTTCAGATGAAGATTGCTGAAATTTCTGTGAGTGAAGCCCTGGGGAATACAATGCAATTTCTGTCTGTCTTGGGCTGCTCTGATCCACACAGTGCTGGCTGAGGCTTGGAGAGCCTCTGAATTCAGCAGGGACTCATGCTTGAGGAGTTTGTAGGTGCACTGGTTGGGGTGTGTTTGCTGCTCACTACAACACCTTAGTGCACACCAAGTACCTAGTTGGTACATTCCAGAACCGTGGCTCCCCAGAGTGGAGGAAGCAGTCAAATCCTGGGAGTGCTGCTTCAGAGCTGGCAGAAATGACTTCCATAAACCAAACTCAGCAAGTTAGGAGAGCTCCCAGTGTTGACAGCTGGATTTTGTAGATAGCCTGGAAAGCCTTGATCCTTCAAGGACCAGGGAGTTAGGTCCCAGATCTAATAGAATTGGGCACTGTCTGTCCTAGACAAATAACCTTGTCTAAGCAAAATGTTTCTGATAAGATGTCAGATTAAATGACACATCACTGCTCTGTTTGTATTTTGCGTGCAAGTGTTGGAAATGAAGGATGAAGTTTCCTGAGGTCATGGAGACCTGCAAAGTTTGGGAAAGGCTTATTCTGTTAAAATGCTAACTTACTTTACAAAAACCAGTACGTAAATGTTTTGTTTTAAAGCTGAGAAGTGTCCTGAGAAGGAAATCTGAGGACTGGAATTTACTGTCTTCAAAGTCTGTGGATTGTGAAATAAATCTTGCTATAAACTGAAAAATCCTGTTATTTTAAAGCACTGGAAGTGTGATGTGTGGCTTGCATCCTCTTCACAATTTTGTCTGTAACTCCCTTGCTATAAGCATAATTTAATCATACAGTAAATCACACATTGAAAATGTAGTTAATGGCTCCTAAATGCAAGCTCTTTATTAGTATTTTTAATTTAATTATTTTAATTTAATATTTTAAATGAAACTGATGCAGCTCCCACAGCAGAGTTGGTTATGCAGTGCTGTGACTGAACATCCAGTAGTAAGTGTGTCCTGTAGAACTTTGCTGAACTTTGATACTTCTCTTTTGCATGGTTTGTCTTGTTTTCTTCTTGAACTTCCATGGAAAAAGATCTTTATATTCCTCAGGGTTTCAGTTCCTTCTCCTGACCAGTGTGGCATGTGCTGTTTTATTTGCATTTATTTTTTTCTTTCCATTACAAAAACTGAGTTTCTTCTAGCATTCCCTGTCCATGTTTTGGGAACAAGTTCCAAGGAACAGTGGTGTGCATTTACACGTTCTCCCAGCCCCACGTGCTTCTTCCCACATATTTCAAGGCACTGGGTTCATGCTGCTGCCTGCCCTGCAGCAGGGTCTGGAGCAGCATTCCTGATGGTGGACTGTGCTAAAGTTTGCATTGCTGGCTAAATCCAAGGAACTGTGCTCTCTGGGAGGTTCCTGTGCTGTGGTGCTGACCCAGGCTGGGACAATGGCATGCTCCAGTGCCTGGGGTAATGATCTCTGCAGTGGCACAGAGACCAACTTGTGTGCATTCTGCAGCCCTGCCTGGCGAGCAGGGGAGGGAGCTGTTCGGGCTGGCCAAGCCTGCAAGGAATTATTCATCCAAGTATAAAGGGCAGATTGAAAGCCTTTGGTTTTTATGGGATGGAAGGCAGCGGTTCCATTTCAGCTCAATGGAGCTCTATGCAACCTCCATAAAACTGCTCTGAGCTTGCAGAGTGACGCTGCTTCTCACAGACTTTGCATGGGATGTGTCTCTGAAATGCTCTTTTGTCCATCACAGAACTTGGCTGCTTGAATTCTTTCCTGTATGATTCTGCCCTTGATTGGTTTTTGCAGAGTCAGTTGAAACCTCAGGGTCACCAGCTGTACACCTGGTTCTTTCTTCCAAAGAAAAGGGCAGTGTTATTTTCTTGGGAGCTGATATTGGTAAACACAGCGCAGATTTCTGATGGGTGTTGAGGGCCTACTTAGTGCAAAATTAAGATGGGGGAAGGATGCAATGTTCCCCTCTGCTCTCTTGATGGATTTTTATGGATTTTCTTGTTTTGTTTTGGGATTTATTTTATTTTAAAGATATTAATTGCCAGAGTAATAGAGGACCAGGTCAATTTGCTGCCATCATTAAGTTTGAATGCAGCAGTAAGGACAGATGCAGGATGACATTGCTAGTGCTGTTCCCTTAGCTGCAGTGCTCCTTGCACAATGTTAAGCAAGCTAAACCTGCTCTTATGACTAATTCTTTGGTAGAAAAAAGCAATCCCTAGTGTCTCTAGTCTGTAGATAACTAGAAAGCCTTTTCTTAAGCTGTTTTTCTAATGCAAAGTGTTTTAGAAATGCCAGCTCTTTGGATAATAGTGTTTGAGATGAAGTCCTTTGCTTTTCCTGGAGCACGAGGTAAATGTGAGTTTGCTCCCTGGATGGAAAATGAGGGCTTTGTCCTGCTTGCATTGGGCCTGGTGGGAGTAGATCTGGATTTGAAGGAACATGCACGCACCGTCAGGTTTTAGAACTGGGCTTTCAACTTACATTGGAACCTTTGCACTGCATGATTTCCAACAAATGAGAATTCTTATAAAAAATACTTAGTCTTATTCTACTTATGTGCTTTCTATAAAACTTTAGAGTGTTTTCTGTGGTATCTGTATTCCTGTAACTTCAGTTACTTTTCTTTCACAATGCCTTTGTTCAAGAGGTACCTTTTTTGTGTGGGACACCTAAAGCTTCTGTGCTGTTTTAACATTCCCTGGTTTTTCATCCTGTGGAGAGGAATGGAAGGAGTAGTTGCAGGGTGTTTTAGTTTAGATTTCTCACTGTGCATGCAGCAGCACATTTGATTGTTCTGTGCACCCTCCTGGGGCTCTAGATGTTTTTTTTTTTTTTACCAGGCAGTCATTGACATAAATCCCAAGTAGGTGGCGTGGGTAGGGTTGTCTGCCCCTCATGTCCATTTCCAGGCTGAGCCTGTGGGTGGACATGTGCTCAGGAGATGGAGTGTTTTGTCTACTGTCCTTGAGGAGGTGACAGAGTAACACAGTGCATTCTTCCAGCACAGACTTTACTTGGGACTGTAGTGAAAACGTGCTGAACTTCTACTCAGACCCTGCAGAACAGCAGGAACTGTTTCACAGCTGTATCTTTTCTCATGTCAACTATCTCCATTCTGCTGAAAACTGGATGTGGGGACAGTGGAGTGGGCATGCTGGAATTCCTGTGGAAAAGGAGAATCCAGAGAGAGCCAGTCCTTGCCAAAGGCTTGACCCCACAGCTTCTGTGGGGCTCACACTGTTGGAGCACAGGTGGGGAGCCAAGCCCAGAGCGTTCCATCAGTTCTCTGTAGTTCCAGAGTGTTTCCTGACACACAGCTGTGACCCAGGGGGAAAGGCTGCTCAGGGTGCAGGGGAATGAAGGTGGTCAAGGCTGTTTGCATCTGCCAAGCTACTGGATGCACTGAATTCCTCTGTTCCACTGATGTTTGACGCTTTCAGAAACATTAAATCCACTTTTTTTTAAGGCAAATTCATCTTTTATAGTTCTCATAATCTGTGTGGTGTAGCAGATTGTACTGGTCATTAAGTAGCTAATTGGTAGCTGTTAACTGGGTAATTTGAATCAGCTGGCTCTGTTGGGGAGGTGTTACCACATGGGCTTCTTGCCTAGGACGTCATTTCCATCATTGACTGCAGCTGTTGTGTGGGATGGGCAGGCTTAAGGACAGTTTCCCTTGAAATAAAGGCTTCTTGCCTTGTTTAGTATGTCAAACATGCATTCTTTGAATTTCAGAAGGCCAACAACACTTCACACTTTCTTTATTTTTCCATAGAGAGCATTAGATGCATTAAAAGGATTACAAAAGCTAAACCTTTCCTGCAGTATTTCTTCCTGCTCATGGCAGACAACAAGTGCAGTGAAACAGAGGTTTTGTGGCTCCTTTGCAATATCTGCTGGTGCAGAGGGACATTGTGAGCAGGCTGAACACAGAGGCTGCTGGGGATGCCTTCAGGGGAGGAGGACAAGGGATTGGCATCTGACACAGACTTCCTGAATTCCAAAACTTATCCCTCTAAAAGATAGCCTCTCACCACTTTGCAGATGTGCTGCAGTGCACTGTGGCTCCTGTGGTATGCATGAATGAGAGCCCTTGTCGTGGGGCTGCTTGTGTGGAGGGAAGGGGGAAGAGGAAAAGGGTGTATTTGCAGTTGTCATTCTTCATCTTTGGACAACAGAGTTAGCAGATCATCCTGATGCAATGGCATGTCTTTGTGCTCCTTACAGAAATCCTGGAACTGTTGTCTCCTGAAAAGGAAGAAGAAATGGGAAGAAATATCATCAATCTGTTGTCAGGAGCTGGCTGCTTTTGGGATCATGGGGCATCTTCAAAGTCCTAGTTGCTAAATGGGGGGAAATAAAGTTTCAGGTGTCTGTGCTTGGCAGTATAAGAAGAAATAATGAGTATCAGAAATGCAGATCTAAGGCCTCAGTGTTCCATCCCTGCCCCTAATAGACTATGAGGAAAATCAGTGACAAGTATTAAAGAAAATAGGAAGGAGCTTCTGCCCTGGCTGACAGGTGATTCCAGGCCTCTGCCTGACTCTGGTCCCAGATACAGCAATGTTCACACTCAACACAAGTTTGGTTTCTTTGGCTCCCAAAATATATCTTCTGGGTAGCTGTGCCCTTTAATTTGGCATTTTATCATTAATTCTATATTGCATTCCCAGGAGAAAGAGAGATTAATGTCCACTGCTTCATGGATAATTCTTTCCTTGCGGGGTCTCTGCCAGCAGTCCGGCCTCACCATCTTGGAGCTTTCTCCAGACACTTGGCTGCTGAGGGTGGTGAGGCCCTGGCACAGGATGCCCAGAGAAGCGGTGGCAGCCCTATCCCTGGAATTGCCCAAGCCCAGCTTGGACAGGGCTCGGAGCAACCTGGGATAGTGGAAATATCCCTGCTGGTGGATGGAACTGGATGAGCTTTAAGGTCCCCTCCAACCCAGATAATTTCGTGATTCTGCGTGTGACAACTGGATTCTTGCTCTCTGCGTGTGTCAGGAAGGACATCTGTAATCTCTTCCCAAGCTCTTTTTCCCTGTCAGGGCTTTGGCAGGACTTTGTGGTGCTGGGGGTATCCCTGCAGAGGGGCTGGAAGTGACAGGAGCTGGAAGTGCCAAGCACAGACTAAGTTACCTGCCAAGTGAACCTGCAGACAGAGCCTGTTGAGGTGGTCATGAGCCCAGGAGTAGATGTCCCGTTGCCTGAAGGAGTCTGTTGCAGTGTCTCTCCTCTTGACAGTGGCCAGCACAGTCTCTCTCACCTTATTTGTGTTGTTAGGAAATGTGCTGATGTGGAAGGGCTAGGATGGGGCTTTTCCCAGCCATGGTATCTCTGTTGCATGAGGTCACTGTTGTGTTGCCTTGCTGTGTGTCTGGGCCAGTGGTGCAGGCAGGAGGAAAGGCCCTCCTGAATTTACCAGGCTAGATTATGCACAGCTCAGAACACAGACAGATCCTTAAGAAGGTCATGGGCTTAACAGCGAGACTTTCCAGGCTGCTGCTCATTCTCTGCTGCGTTCTGTTTGGCTTTTATTAGAGGATCAAAGGGGTTCTGAGGGAAGATGGCTGGAGTCTGAAAGCTGCTGCCTTTAGAGAGAGCCCTGTTTTCAGCTGCAATGCCTGGCCTCAGAGCTGCCTGTGCTCTGCTGGGTGAGAGCACTTTCATGAGGGTGCATTAAGCCAGGACTGGTTTATCCTAGTGCACAGCTGAACTCCTCCTGGACTGTAACCTGTCCCAGCAATCTCAGAGGAGCCCTCTTGCACCTGACCTGTGGGGGAAGGAGGAAGCTCCCTGTGGTAATGTTCTGTGGGAAGTGTTACTGTTCTGTCCCAAGGCACTGCACTCCTTCAGGACTTGCTGCCCAGTCAGACCAGGAATCCAGGGACTCCAGGATCAGTGTTGTCCTGAGCTCTGAACCGAAAAGTAACTGGCATATTACTCCTAAAATAAGCTAAACAGGAAAAAATGCATAACTTTGTCTTGAGCTTTTAAGGAAGACTTTATTTGTGCTGACTGTCCTGAAGAACATTAATTTTGTGGCTTCTAGTCTAGACAGGGAGGTAGAGAAACCTGGCTTGAGCTCCTGAGCCTTCCACAGTCTGGCAGAGACCTGTGGCACAGGGACTGGAAGACTTACCTCTGCAAATGGAACAAGTCTTAATTATTCAGTTCTCCAGGTGTTTTTTAATTAGATTTCTTCTTTTCTACCGAAAACAGGGCCAGTAGAGATTGCCATGCTAAGATTGTGGTGGATGAGGGATGGCTGAGGCACATGCACACGAGTACACCTAAGCAAATCTTAGACGCATGTGTTGAGCCATTTCCAGCAGAGATGTGTATGTATAACTCATTCTGTTTTTTTTCTTTTGTTGCTTGATTACATGACTTCGGATTTTTATCAGAACAGATATTATGCTCACTTTAGTGAAGACAAGTTTGCAGAGTGAAAACAGGCTGAACAAAAATAGGAATGCTGCCATTCTACCTTTGTGCCATTGTAGGTGGTTGTGGACTCCTTTCTAAGTGATTTTTTTTTCCTCTCCTAGGTTAAGGGAAATACTGAAGAAAGCTTCTCTCCCTCCAGAGGATCCCGACACCCTGCTGTCAGTTACCTTGGCCATAGTTGAGACAGACTCCACAATAGTCTACTATAAAATGACTGATGGCTTTGTAATGCCAGATCCTCCTGATGATACTGAAGATGTAGATAATAAACAGTGGAGGAAGAAAAGAAAGAAACTTTTCAAATGATTAGGACAGAGAAAACAAAATGTTCCTTGGACACCTGTGCTCAAACCCAAACAAACACAGGAACTGATGCATGTGAATAAGTGGTGTGCTAAAGTCTGTCTTGGCATATCCAGGATGTGTTCAGGGGGAACAGAGGCTTGTGCAGCTGCACTGTGATGAAATGCCATTTGAGGTCTGAAGTAGGTCATGCTTTGAGACACATCAGTCCTGACTAATAAATACGCTTGACAAGTGTTTGCAAAGCCTGTGTTTTCTCTCTAGCTGGTCAGGTACATAACAGAATAACCACATCCTTACCCATACTGTAAATATTGGTAGGTCTGAAGGGCTTCTGGCAGGACTGACAGGTTTTGTAGTTTACAGAGTGTCTTTGTCTTAGCCCTGTCAGAAGAGCTCATGCTGCCCCCCAGGTTACCTTTCTGAATGTTGCTTTCTTTCCTCTGCTTTTGGAGAAAAGGCTTTTCCACAGAAATACCTTATTTTATTTTTATCCCTGCAGAGGAAAAATTATTATAGCAGCACCAAAGGCAACTAAAACACCGAAGTATGTCACCATCTATGCTGTAAGTGCTCACTAGTTATCTGCTTCAGCCATCAGCTGGGTTTCTAAAGCCATTGTCATTCCTAGGTTTTCTTTTATTATGTCTTTGGACATAGCTTCTGCATATTGAAAGTGATTGCACAGGAGGTGCTTCAGCTCAGAATTAAGAGGAGAAAACCTGACTTGTAGTTTCTTCTGCAGGAATTTTCCATGCCTTTTGCATGGAGATCTTCTCCAGGTTAAACTTAGAGTTCCTTGGCAATCAAATAACATCCCAGAGCAGCTTCTTGAGCACAGGATTGTCCGTGTGACAGCTGTGTGGCCAAGGATCACACATTCAGGAGGTGAAGCACAAGAGCTCTTTTTTTGCATGGGTAGAAGAATGGGAGAGAATCCAAGAAACCAAGCTGGAAATGAAAGACCATTTAAGCTTTGCTATCCCTGGGACTAGAGTGGATGTTTCTGTGGCTCTGGAGCTTGATGCTGGTTTGGCCAAATGTGCTGGGAGGCAGAATGATCCCACAGGGAGCCCCGCCTACCGTTGGAGGAGGTATGTCACTGTCACCAGGAGCTCTGCAGGACACCTTTATTCCATACAGCCAGGGGAGACTCGGCATCTGTAGGCTTCAGTTATGGAGAAAAAGAGAGTTTTTCTTTGCCCTTCTCATCATTGCTCCCCTTGTGGAGGAAACCCATCATTGTACTTTGGTCAGATGCTGTCCTGCCTTGAAGGGGGCCCTGTGTGCTGACTCCTGCCATGCTGCGTGTGAGCTTGACGTTGATATTTCATGGGATCCATGGCTTATTCCGTAAAGCAAATGTTACACCTGGCTAGGCTGCCTATCACCACATAAATCGTCCGTGTTACAAGCTGGGAAGTACTTTAGCCTCTCAAGAGCTGGTGGTTTGTGTGAAGGAGGCTGTTACAGATGCAGCATGTGGCAGATTTGTTATTTAAGTGACAAATGCTTAACCCCAAAAGCAAATTCCTTTGCATTTGCTTCAGTTTCTGGGAAATACTGCCAGTTTGCACTTTGCTGCATGACTGATGCTTGGCTTTTTACCCTTTATTTTATCATTTCTGTGCACAGAAAGAGAAGCATAACTTGAGCCTCCTTTTCTATACACTGAAAACTGCTGACCCAGGCTTCACAAGTCAAGTGGGAGAAACTGTGTCCAAAGGCTTTGATTGCTGTTTCTTCTTGTGTCCCACTGAGAAATGATTATATGGGCCTTTTTCCAGCCTCCTTAGATTGTGGTGGTTCTTTATTTTGGAGGAAATAAAAACACAGAAGAACAAATAATATCACAGCACTCTTGGTCCCATAGGTATTACAGTGTAAACATGGGGATGTTAAATAAGCTTGGAGCCAGCTGTGCTGTTCCTTTACATTCCACTGAAGTATTTCTCTCTGTCAAGTCAACAACACATAGACTGAAGCCTCTGGTCTTCCAGGCACTGAATAAAGATGGGAAGAGACTTCCTGTAGAAGTGTATCAGTTCAGAGCAGTAGCGCATTACCATTCCTGAATCCATAGCATCCTGCTGCTGTGCCCAAAGTGTTTCAAGCATAACTCTGTTTCAAGTGTTTGTGAGACATCCATGGAAGTGTGAGCCACGACACTGCTGCCAATCCAGCACTTCAGCCCAGAAGATTTTGCAGGCTCCATCCTGCTATCTTTTACATTTTTTTTAGGTTTTATTTGCCAAGCGCAGCTTGATATGTTTAACTGAATGGCCCTGACCAACAGAAGGTGTTTTAAAATCTGGAGAGTATCATTTTGCAGTAGGTTATTGTTCCAAGCCTTTCCTCTCTGCAGAGGGATGTTTGCATTGACGCTTCCCAGCCGAGTCAAGAATGACAGAAAAGCAAAGGGCTGTTTTGGCCTGGCTTTGACAGTGAGACTCGGCGCCTGCTTACGTAAGGGAGCCTTTGCTTATGCAAACTGTCTCCTTGAGGCACTGCTGGCACCATCACCCACCTCTCCTGGATGCAGCCTGACTGTTTGCAGCGCACACAGAGCATTTTATGTGAAGAAACACTGGTGTAGAGGCAGGAGAGCCTTGTCAGGTCCATGAGGAGGACCTATGGTTTCCATCTGTGGCCAAGAGAGCTCCCCCAGCACTTCCTGAGCCCACACTGAGCATGGGGGGCTGTCTGGGCAGCGGCTTCTCCTGTGGGAGTCTCCCAGGCCTCCGTGGCTGTGTGTGCTCCGTGGATGCTCTGGCTCAGCATCCATCTCTGTTTCCTGGGCATGCCAGTAGAGGCCAGGTAAAGGGGTGTTGCTTCCACATCCTAAGCACAATCCTACCCCCTCAGCATCTCTGCAAAACACTTCTGCTTCTCAGAAATCACTGGAAGAAAGATGTGGGCTCTTTTAATCTGTGCTTGAGCTAGGCACGGTTTTCCACAGGTTCTCCTGCTGGGACACAAGAGTGAGACATCAATAATATTGCTAAAGCTAAGCCATCTTAATCTTCCTCTTTTCTGTCAGCAAAAGGGTTTTTGTTTAATTTAAAACATTTTTTTTCCTAATAAAGAATCCATATGAATTTATTAATTGTCCTACTAGTATTGCAGATCTGTAGGAATTAGATGTTTAATAGCTTGTCCAAGTAGTTTTTAGGAATCTAAATGCTATCAACTAGCCTGCAAGCCCTGTTCTATATAAGTGGGCTACTTGTTAAACTCCTCGAGTCCTCCAAGGACAATACCTGAGGGAAAGCCCCCAGAGGGTGCTGGGCACTGCCCAGGCTCTTCATGGAATGGGCACGGCCCCAAGGCTGCCAGAGCTCCAGGAGTGTTTGGACAACACTGCCAGGGAGGCACAGGGTGGGATTGTTGGGGTGTCCTGAGCCAAGAGTTGGACTGGGTGATTGATCCCTGTGAATCCCTTCCCACTCAGGATATTTCATGCTTCTAAAAATAGCTGCAGCTGCACCTCATATTTCAGAGTATCCAGGGAGCTGATGGCTTTTCCATTTCATTCCCTCATTTCTCAGATATTCCCACTGAGACCCCAGGTCCCTGCCTGCAGCAGACCTGATAGAATTAATGATGCTGTGACTCCTGCTCAGCTCCGTGCTGCATGTTGTGTTTGCAGCACCTGACAGACAGAATTCATTGCCTGATGCCTCATTAGTCATTCTTTGCACCCCTACCTGGCTGCAAGTTTCGCCTCATGTTTCTCATCTGGCCATCCAGCTCTGAATGCCAAAGTAGAATAGCTCTGCTCATCTTTTTCATTGCTTTTTCCCCCTCTCTTTCTCACTGGTCTAGTCATCTCAGCAAATTTCTTACTATTGTTCACTGCCCTCTTGACCCATATTTCATACCATTAGTTCCCCTGAAATTTATCTTTCCGTGCTATCTGGAAACTCCTCTTTCTTTCTAAGCTTCCCATCTTCTGCTGGTGCTTGGATGGTCTGTGAAGAGCCATCTATGCCTTTCTCTGCTGTAATCCAGGTAGCAACCGATCCTCTCAATTCCAACAGACCAATCCCATTTGCCACTAAAAATTTGGGTAAATTCTGAAGCCCCGTGCCAAGGTCCAGCCAGCATAGAATAATAGACTCACAGAATGTCCTGAGTGGGAAGGGACCCACAGGGACCATCCAGTCCAAGTCCTGGCCCTGCACAGACGCCCCAACAATCCCACCCTGTTCCAAACGCTCCTGGAGCTCTGGCAGCCTTGGGGCCGTGCCCATTCCCTGGGGAGCCTGGGCAGTGCCCAGCACCCTCCGGGGTGGAAGAACCTTTTCCTGATACCCATCCCAACCCCCCCACCCCCGACCCAGCTCCAGCCGTTCCGTGGGTCCTGTCTTTTGTCACAGGGAGCAGAGATCAAAAGGCTCTCTCTCCTGGAGAGCGCTGCCACCCCACTTTCCATAATCCCAAACACCCCCGTTAACATCCGGCGTGGATGTTCACTGGATAAAGGCCCCGGCAGAGCTGGCTGGAGCTGCCGGTTGTGTCTGCACCAGAGGGCGCTTCGAGACTGCCAAGCCGAAGTCTTCCTCCTCTGGGAATGCTGGAGCTTTGCAGAACTCCCCTTGCACGCCTCTCCTGCTTCTCCTAAACAAAAGGAGGGGGGGAAACTCTGTCAGCAGGAACACCTTGCGATGGCAATTCTTCCTGCCTGAAGGAAATGGTATTACTTAAACCTTCCTGGAGAGGGGCTTTGGACAAGGGAATGTAGTGACAGGACAAGGGGAATGGCTTGAAGATGACAGAGGGCAGGATTAGACGGCATATTGGGAAGGAATTGTCCCCTGTGAGGGTGGGAGGCCCTGGCACAGGGTGCCCAGAGAGGCTGTGGCTGCCCCTGGATCCCTGGAAGTGTCCAAAGCTAGGTAGGACAGGGCTTGGAGCAGCCTGAGATAGTGAAAGGTGCCCCTGTCCATGGCGGGGGTGTGACACTGGATGAGCCTTAATGTCCCTTCCAGCTCAAACCATTCCATAAGTCTATGAGCATGATACAGTGAAGCAGCAGCCTGTGGGGAGGCTGTAGGAATGCAGATCATACAGGGGTACAGATAGACCAATTGCTGCCCACTTCTCCATCTATTAGCAGAAACCCAAGATTTTGGGGTGTTTCAATCCCTCCTCACCATCTGGATCCTCCTCAGCAGATTTTTTCACCCCAGAGCTTGAGGTGGGGTGTGAAGCAAGGGCTGCCTTGCCAAAAGTTACAGCAAAACACCACAAAAGAGTCTTTTAGCTATCCAGCACTTCTCTGCTGCCTGCATGTCTTAAATACTGCAGTAGCCTCCAAGTGAACAGCCAGCTTGGCAGGCTTCTCAAGACCTCTCCCACTCCTCACCCATTTCCACTTAATTCCTCCTCATACAACAGAAAATTATATCCTCTGTGCTAGGAGTTGACTCCAGCATGATGGTAATGCCAGCTGCCCACCCACCTCCTGCCCAGAGCCTTGCATTGCTCTTAAACTCAGACATGCACATTTTGAAAGCCTAGAGTAAATATCCAGAGGGAAAATTACAGCTTGAAACTAGCCATAAAAGATCATGTTCACTATAAAAGAACATAAAATGACATAAATAATACAGTGTTGCACAAAAGAAGTGGCCAAGAGAGATAAGAAATACTTGCCGTGCTTAAAAATATGTTACATCCTGCAGGAAATTGTAGAGCGAAAAAGAAATTGGTCGTTCTCCCAGGAAAATCTGATGTACTGAAAAAAATCAAAATTGAAAGTAGAAGAAGAGTATTACATCACTTGGAGTCCAGCATTTAAAATACATTGCTTATTTTCCTGAGAGGTAGGTTGCTGCTAGTCAGGCATTTATAATAATCCCTAGGAAGGGATGGGCTGAGCTGGTGCCCTGACCAAGATATTGCTAAATTGAAATTTTCCAAACAGTGATTCTAATTATGGGCAAAATGGGTTTAGAAATTAGAGGGTATGATAGATGAGAAAGTGCTTTGGAGAGAAATAATGAGTTGTAGATATCAAGGGAAGCATCTGGGTGAAAGGAGGTTACTTATGTACTTGTTCAAGGGTTGATCTTGGGTCTGGTATAGTTTGTGTTCTAATTGATGGTGTTGGACTAAACCTAAGCACAAAGTCAATGAAGTGGCAAGGCAGCAAAAAATATGGGGAAATATGGAACGTCTGTGTTGTAAACGTTGGGTTCCAGATTAGGACGAATGGAAACCAGGCTTTGAATATATTGGTCACGCTCAGCAAAGGGCCACCCCATAACAAGGCTGTGAGAGGACAGTTCTAGGACCTCTCAGGCAAAACATGCCCAGCAGAGCTGGGAATAGCCCAGCTGGTCCCAGCACTAAACAAGGCACCTGCCAGCCTTGGGCACCACCAGCCAGGGTCCATCAGCCAGGCTGGGGCACAGTGGGTCCCCCTGGAAGAGAGATGTGCAGGACCTGCTGTGGGGTCAGAGAGCACAGCCAGGACTTTACACAGGCATCTGCTCATGCTCAAACTCAGTTCTCATGGAAGTGAAGGCACAGGCATGGGATAACACCACAGTGAGGAACACCCGTTCAGCCAAGGCTCAGCTAGTCCCTCAGCCATCAGAGGGTTACACACACACAGACCCTTTCTACCACGCTGGGAGTAAGGGAGAACCACAGCAGGCTGCCTCACACAGTGTGGAGCTTGTGTTGGGGTTACAGGGTAGTTCTCCCAGGAAGGGGAACATCTGGCTTAGAGGTATAATCAGGTGAGTGATTTCCCCTCTTGTCCTATATGTCCTGTTGAAGCTCTATGTGAATGGCAAAGGTTTGCTGGGAGAGCTGAGAAAAAGGGTCAGGAGAGTATCTGCATCCTGGAATTTGGTTTCAAGATTACCATGAGAAATACAGGCTGGGATCAGAGCTGGCTGGAAACAGTTTTAAAATGTGTCTCTTTAAACTCAGCTATTAAAATGTGTTGCCAAAGTAATGCATTACTGAACTCTTCTAACTGTGGAAGAGTTTTAGCAGAGCAACAGGAATTTACATAGCAGCACAAAATAGTCAAAAACCTCTGGGTGGTAATTTCCCCGACTCAGACTAATTCCCATCTATCTTGTTCCCCAGTAGCATCTTTAATTGCTGGAGCTTCACAAAAAGCCTGTGTGAGGAAAGGAAGATAATAATTAGCTGAGCTTTTTTTCTCACTGTTGTTGTGAGCCTGCAGGGACTGGTGTCTCCAACATTTGTTATTTGGTTGAATCATTTTGTTGTAGTGGGTTGATAGAAGGGAGAGCTGGGATGGAGGAAGGGGGTTGTGCTGTACCAGATATCTCTAGAGTACTTCAGGGATATGAATTTCACCGGCACATGTCAAAGAAATTCCACAAAATCACAGCTTTTTAGAACTATGAAAGGAAAATCCTGATGTTAATGTAGGGTAGCTTGGGCTTAATGGAAAAATGGCTTTAAAGTGAAGGAGAGCAGATTTAGATGAGATGTTAGGAAGGAATTGTTCCCTGTAAGGGTGGGGAGGCCCTGGCACTGGGTGCCCAGAGAAGCTGGGGCTGCCCCATCCCTGGAAGTGTCCAAGGCCAACTTGGAAATGGTTTGGAGCAACCTGGGATAGTGGAAAGTGTCCCTGCCCATGGCAGGGGTAGAATGAGGTGAGCTTTAAGGTCCCTTCTAACCCAAACCATTCTGGGATTGTGTTACTCTAGGAAAAATGCTCAGAAGACCTGAAACTGAACAAATCCAGCAGGAAAGGAGAGTGGAGCAGTAGGTGGAGTCCTTCACTTTTGCTGCCCCTCTCCACCTGCAGCACCCAGGGAGGGTTTGGTATGGCCTGGGCATCCAAGCAGCTTTGGATTGCTGGTTTTCATCCTTGGAGTCCTGCCAGAGACACAGACTTCCCGTACCAGAACCATGGAATCATTTACATTGGAGAGTCCCCACTAAAGTCACTGAAATCAACCACCCCTCACCACTGGCAAGGCCAGCACTAACCCACATCCCCAACTGCCCCATCTACAAGGCTTTTAGATCCCTCCAGGGATGGAGACTCCACCTCTGCCCTGGGCAGTTGTGCCAGGCTGGACAACTATTTGGATGAAGAAATTTTTCCTAATATGCAGTCTAAACCTCGCCCGCTACAACTGTGGTGGCTGTAAGAGTGAGGATGTCTCCCCAAGCAAGGTCCTCCTTGGGTTTGGTATCACAATACAAGAGGAAATTTGGGTCTGTTATGGGAAGTTTCAGGGTTGCAAAGCCTGCCACTAGGAGATCCCAGAATTCAGGCTGCTTGTGCATCCTGAACTTGGTCTTCTTGTCATCCTGGACTTGATCTTCTTGTGGATAAGTGTTAAAAAGTCCTTTGTTTTCAATATTTATTTTTCTGTTTGTAAATGTGGAGTCACACCAAAGTATTTCTTCTCTTCCTCATCAGCATGTTACTTTATAAGTTATTAATCAAAGGGTGTCTGGACATGGCACTGAATACAGAAGTCCTGCCTTTGGGATGTTTCACCAGAATGCCAAACAAAGCACAAATATTAGTGAGCTGCCAGCTCTGTAATCCTGTGTAATTAGATAAGGAAATTAGACAGGGGTGATGCTGCTTCCTTTTGCAGCCAGAGATCTGAGGATCAGAGATTAAGACTGTAAGTGTCTACTAATTTCCAGTGTTCAGTTTCGATAATGAGAGCTTAACTTTTTAATTTGATTTAATTTAATTGCTCATTCCTCGCAATTCTACTGCCCTTCACTGGTTTTACCTGCTGTGGAAGCAATAGCTAAACCATAAAGTCTTCACACCTTGAAGAAAACTTCGCTTTAGGAGGCTGAACTGGCATCTAAGGAGAAGGGACCATGTCAGGGGTATGGCGTGGTCCTGAGGGTCCTCAAGTCCACCTGGAAATAAACTCATCACAACAATAAAGCCCTGCACCTCCTTATTTGTTTTAATTTCATCTCGGAGATGAATCTTGTGCAATAAGCAATGTTAAGACAACTACAAGTCCCAGTCTCCTGGCCAGGGCTCAGCACAGCTCCCAACACTTGGTGTTCCTGGGATGGGGAGTTGGGCTCTGGTTGAATGTTGCCTTTCTCAGCACTTCGCCCCTGAGCCCAGCAAACTGGCAAAAACATCTATTTTTTGTCCCTTGGTGTTGTAACCACTTGACTCTACCTAGCAGGCTGTAGCTCCCTGAGAGCACAGCGGGGGGTTCCTAGGGCCATGGGACTGGTGGCATCCCGAAGTCCATCTCGGACAGCCCTGCGATCTGGCTCCAGCAGCTAGCAGGGTTACAATGCAGTGGTGATAAAGCAGGCAGAGAAGTGTCTCCCATGAGGGTGGGAAGATGGCTTTATTGACATCTTCTCCTGGCACCCTCAGAGGCAGAGAAACCTTGGGGTCTGGGTGCCGGGTGGTTTTGTCAGGGGCCCAGGGGCAGTCCCTGGGCAGGGTTGGGGTACAGGAGACAATAGGGAGAGACCGAGGGAGTGGCCAGGGCAGGGAACAGGAGGAACATGGCATCACAGAATCACACCTTGCATTGTTTTTCTACCAATATATTCAAATCTTAGTGGGTTTTCTGTTGGATTTACTGTGCCCTTCCCAGAGAGTGTCTGCTCTGGGATTGGTGTGCATCTTTAGAATCACAGGATCACAGAATAGTTTGGATGGGAAGGGACCTTTAAAGGTCACCCAGCCCAACCCCTGCTAAGAGCAGGGACATCTTCCACTGTAACTTCATACATCGCTGATTGGATTTGAGTTCTGAGCCCTGGGCCACCCCTGTTGGTGATGTGCACTGCTGTGATACACATCTAGACACACATAAATCCTGCGCTTCAATACCTCTCTCAGCAGCAAGCTGCTTGTCTTTGCTCAGAGTCTCCAGATGGTGCTGAAATCCTCAGAGCTTTGGGGCTTTATTTGTTTGTTTATTTTTAGATAACTTCCCACACTTGGGCCCTCATCAGGATGCCTCAGCCTTTCCATTCACCAAACAATGCCACTTTTAGTTCATTTTGTCCTCACTACCGGCCCCCTTCCCAAGCAGGTCTGCAATGAATCATTGTGGTTTATTATTTGTGTTGGTGCTGAAGTTCAGTTTCTGAGTCTCTTGTTGTTTTTTCCCTTCCCAAAATAAATTTGCAATTATCCCTGTGTTGTGATGTCAGTGATTTGCTTACCTCCACACTGGATCTGGACCAAGGAGGCTTGGCTAATAAAAAGCAAAACAGAGACCCACTGATCTCACATGCTGAGCACCAGCCCTACTGCTGGTGTCTTTGTGGGGGCAGCACCACGTCCACCCTCACTGCTTCTGTGCCTTTGGGGAATCAGCCCCCAAAATCAGCATTTGGCAAACATACGACTTTAACCAAGGGTTTTTCATTGTGGGGGACAGGTTGAGTACCTCCAAGGATGGCAAAATTAGCAGCCCTATAGAAGAGCAGCTCAATTGTGCATTCTGCAGTTCCTCCTGAGGGGCAGCTCCTCCAGAGAGACAGCTCCAATCTCTGCTCCCTGTGACTAGGGACGGGACCCAGGGAGGGGCTGGTGCTGTGCCAGGGGAGAGTCAGGCTGGCTGTCAGGAAAAGATTCTTCCCCCAGAGGGTGATGGGGCACTGAGCAGGCTTCCCAGGGCAGCCTCTACCATGGCCAGCAGCTTCCTCCATCCCACCTCATCCTGGCGGGGAGCCAGGAGTTCTCTTTCCCTACCTTTGGTTTTGGAGCGAGCACTGTGGCTCCTCAGTCGGTCAGGCTATATTTAGCTACCATGTAGTGGCATTTCCAGCTTTCTATTTTTGTAAATCCTCATTTCCCAGGAAAGAGGCTGAGCCGCGGGGGGCAGGAGCTGTATTTCTGCTGTGTGACTGCACCTGTGCCAGTGCCAGAGCTGGTCCAGGCAATGCCTACAGCTCTGCTGGTGGGATCTGGTGCACAGCCCACCACTCCCCTTCCCTAGAGCACATCCCATAGCCATTCCTCCTTCCCTTAGAGTGCCTGCAAAGGTTTTCCCGTTCCTTGCCTACAGCTCCCCATTGCAATCATGTGTGGAACAGTTTTCTTTCTCTTTGGCATCCTCCCTGCTGCATCCCCTGCTCCAGCCAGGGCACTTTAGGGCTTCAGGCTGGGTCACACTGCATTGCTTTCTGCCCACATGGGGTTGCACAGAGGTAGATGCATAAATATAGTATATAAATAGCATGATGGGATGTAAGAAGCACAGCAAGGCAGCAGGAAAATGACAGCAAATAAATCCAGCGTGGGAACGCCTGTACAAAAAGCTCTTTGAGTTCTTTTCTTGGTAGACCAAGAATTTTAGGCTTGTACAGGGTTATTCCTTAGACACCTTAAAAACCATCTGCTGGCAGCAGTGTCTCCTGGAAAGACCATGACTGGTCATGGTGGCCCTGGGACCATGGGTGTGAAGTCCAGAGGGACTGGGATGACTTCCCTAGGGAAGCATAGAGGCACCAGGTGCCTTCCCAGCTCTCCATTCTGGCAGTTTTGAAGCTTCTTCCCCAGGCTGTGACTCCAGCAGCAAACATTTACTGGGTTTTCTTTAGTGTGAAGAGCCCTTTCATGACCAGGTGACGTGTCAGCCCAATACAGCCCTGAAATGCATCACAACATGCTTGCCTGGTCCTTCAGGCTGGGAAAGGGACCTAAATCTCCCATTTCTCCCCGTGTCTTTCAAGCAAAGCTTTTCAAAGACTTTGCTGTGAGTGGTATCAGGGTGGACCCAGACCCTGCAGGGCTCCCACAAAGCTAAGAGAGGAAAGGGAGAAAAGTAATGTTCAAAACACAAAGGGTCCAAGGGGGTCCTTGTGGGGTTTCTTTCTAGTGCAGAGAATAACCTCATATGTCTTTGAACTTGTGGTCAACGGGCTCTGGCCAGATATGCAGAGTACCCAGGAGAGCCTCTCATTAGTGCTGAAGGTAAATCTGGGTTTCCCTTTCTCAGTGCTCAACAGGCAGCAGCTTCCTGAAAGAGCATCTCAGGCTGAACCTGTTCTTCCAGGCTGGGCCAGCATTCTTCTGCAGTCAGAGGTATTCCTAAATATTCCTAAATATCAGATATGCCAGTGTAAGCCATGGAATTGAAGAAAGAGGGGGAGACTTTGGGTTGTTGACTTGAGTTGGTCATCCAAGACCTGCAATTGCACGAAAAGAGGCCAAGCACCCACTTTGGGCCACCCAAAGCCCATTGTCACCCAAACACTTTGAGCCATCCAAAGCCCCTCATCACCCAGCATTTTGGGTTTTTTCCGAATATCTGAAGAGGCTGTACCTCAGATTGTGATTGAAAAGGCTATCACAGCTTATCAGCATGGGGACAGAGTTTGGAGGGAGGTTATTGCCACAAGGAAAGAAAATTTAATGCAGGGCAGGTTTTTCTCACTGTCTCTGGGGGTTTTTTTCAGCCAGAATGCTGGGTCTCAGCATGGCAGGGTAGTTCAGCCCTACAATGAGTAACTCACCCAAAGTCTGGAATGCAGAGGTGCTGTTGGGCTGGGGCTTGAGAACTGGAGGAACCTGACACTAAAAAAGTCAGCTCAGTGACTACTCCAAGCCCTCTTGGGCTGATGGGGACAGCACACAGTGACAGGCCGCCACGGCTCATTATCACCCAGACAAACCAGAGGACAGAAGCCACCAAGCTGGATCGGGGCACACAGGTCTGTTTTCAAAAGCTCGTTCGTTCTTTGTACCTGGCAGTGTCAATTCTCCCACACAGACAGCACACAGGAGATGAGCCATTTAACCCAGCTCTCTCCTGAGGCTGTGTTTAGTTTTTATGCTGTTTTCACATGGAAAGGTGCTCAGGAGGCCCAGCAGTTTGCTTGAGTTTACAGTCCTTTCAGAAGTTGCCCATTCCCTCTGGTAATCTGATTTACCTGCAGTGAAAAATGGAGGTGAGGAGGAGTGAGCAAATTCTGCCCTGAATTTTTTCTTCTTCTTTGCAATAAACTATACATTCTCCTTCCAAACTGCTGTTATGAAATCCTTTCCAATTGCACTCTGAGGTCAGTGCTCCATTGTGTACACATGCTTGAAGTATTTCTGAATTCCATCTCTCATTTGCTTTGATGCTTTTTTCCTTCCTAAATTATACTCTGGGTTTATGACACAGTGGGCTCATGAATGATTCCAATATGGGGATAGAGCAGATGCAAGTGTAGTTACCTTATTCTATGCTTGTAATCAAAAACTGAGCCCATAAATGATAATATTTATTTTATAAACTGACCCAATAAGTTATTGTTTCCTGGCTCCACCACAAGCCCTGCTTGTCCACCTCTTCATCACTCACAAGCATCTGAGCTGGGAGAAGTTGTTCTTTTTCGAGCCCAGTGAGCAAAACACGGAAAAGTCAGAAACTACCTCAGTTTTTAAAACTGGAGAGTCCATTGTACCTTCCTCTGCTTCTCCTCAGACAATATTCCTTCTGATATTATTCCAGGACTGATACCAGGCTTCTTTGATGCACTGAAATTCCCCAAAGAACAATACCCAACACTTATCTGCATGTTCCTTCTCTCTGCCTCCAAGAAATACTTTCCTATGATCTTCCAGTGTTTATTTAGGTCATTTTTGTCTCGATCCAATTTTCTCTTTGGAGAAGAAAGCCTCCATATGTTTCTTCAGATGTCACTCTCACTCTGTACAGTCACCATAAATAGGCAGCTATGAAGTCTTTCCTCTGTGTAAACATTGAAATATAGAGAAAGTATCCCACTTATCTCCAAGATTGAACCTTGGGGTACCCCTTCCCCTTGAAATCTGTATTAGCTTTAGTGCTCACTTCAATTAGAAGCATTAACCCAACACCGAGGCAATTTCCAAAGCCTCCACCCAAGTTTCTACTACCAGGGTTTGCTTCTCCCAAAGCTCCCAAGACATATTCTGCACATTTCGTACAGTGCACCAATTCACTGTGTCCGTAGGAACTTAAAAGACACTTTTTACAGATCTGATTTCAGCTGATTTCTGGATATGAAACTGTTTGAGGGTGGGAGCGGCCCCAGTCAGGAGGCAACCCAGTCCTGCCTCTCCTTGGGTAAGGCGCCCTTGCCTTGGACACCAGCAGTCCTGCTACAACCAACCAGCCACCACAAGACTGCAAAAGAGGAAAACAAGGCTGTTTTTTTTTCTAGTTGTCAGACAGTGAAAGATGTTTCAAGGCTGCCAAGCTGGCATTAGAGGGATTTGCTGAATTTCTGCTGGTTTCTGCAATTTGCCATGGCCCAGGTATCACTGGCACACACAGAACCAGTTTGTTCTGCAGTAAAACAGCCTCCAGCAACACCCAGCTCAGCAGGAGCAGGTCTTGCTCACTGCCTTTCCAGCTCCTGAGGCCAGAGGGACTGGAGCAGAATAGGGCTTGAGCCAGCTTTTCCCACGTGGGACAAAGAGGACAAATGAACATCTGCACCATTCGGCTCTGAGTCTTTGGGAGATGCTAAATGTCTGCCCAGGGCTGCTGGTCTTTTGTAGGCACTAATCTGCTGACATGACAACTGGATCCACTTGGGTGGATCCTGGGATAAGCACAAATTTCCATAGCAAGAGACTGCGTGGGCAAAGAACAAAAGCCCCTTCATGCCAGCGGAGCCAGGTGCCAAATTCTGCTTGCTGTAATCTCTTGGTGAAACCACTTATCTGAAAAGGCAGGAGGAAGCTGGCTCCAGTCCTTTGCATAATTAAAGGCCTGGTGCTCTGGGCACATACCTTTGGAGTAGAAATCTTATTCTCCCACTTCTCAGCTCCCAAGGAAACATGGTTTAACTAGACTGACTTGGAGATGTATAGGATCAGGATCTATTTCCCTTGCTTACCATCTGATGGGTCCAGAGCCAGCTCCAAGCCAGGTGGGAGCACACCTGGTACTTCAGCCATGGGTATGAACCTGTGAGATGAGTATTTACGTCTCATCACATGATTTAAGAGCTGCTTTAAGTTTTGGGAATAAATAGTTCTGTATTCATATATACATATCTGTGGGTGTGCATAAAAACACACAGGTTTAGGTGAGAGAGGGATTTATTTATATCAAAAGCAGATTTGATAACAAAAAAAAATAATTTCAAGTGTCTGGGGATGTGTAACTGTGGCCTCTCAATGCCTGTCCACTGGAAGTTTTTTCTGACAGATTTTACTAAGAGGTTCATTTTTTCACTCAGAGAAAAGCATTTATTTAACCAAGGTCCAAGGCAAAGAATAAAGGTTTGACTGTCCTACTTACATCAAATAATTTGGGTTTAAAGCTTTTTTATTTCTCTGGTGGACACGAGTGGCCATGTTTAGTAATTTTTTAACCTCCATTTGTAACTTGTCACAGCAAGGTGAGCAAAGGTCTTTTTGTACTACTGTGGAGAGCAAGGCAAACTCTTTAAGGAAAAATATCCCATTGCTCTGGTACGGCTCTGCTTTCTGCTCCAGCAGCTGCACGACAAGGGCTCCTGGCTTGTTCCTCACTGTTAGTTTTACTACTCATAGTCCCTGTTTTTTGCATGGCTGCTCCCCCTGTGAGGGACATTCCTGCACTTTTCCCCCACTTTCCTTAGTTTTTTGCCTGGCAGCTTTCCCAAGAGTAGCTCCTTACAACCCTGCCCAGGAGCAGGCAGCATTCCCATAAGGCTGGGATGAGAAAGACAGAAGCTATAATGAAATATAGTGCCAAATTTTGGAGGGGAGCTTTGAAAAGAGAATCACAGGATCCCAGGAGGGTTTGGAAGGGACCTTAAAGATCATCCAGTTCCACTTGCCCTGCCATGGGCAGAGACATCTCCCACTAGACTTCTAGCACAGAGCTTTTCCACAAGAGATGGAATTCCACCCACTGAGATGAGGACCAGCACCTTCAAGGTTCGCATGCATGGTCCTGCCCTTACGAGCACTAAAACTCATGCTATTTTAATGTCCTCAAAAGGCCAGACCAGCTGTAAATGTGGTGGATGACCTTATCCAAAAGCAGCAGATCTGGATGTGTTCTGCCTCTGGCTGGAGCAGGGT
This sequence comes from Lanius collurio, assembly GCA_020086605.1. NCBI lineage: Eukaryota > Metazoa > Chordata > Aves > Passeriformes > Laniidae > Lanius > Lanius collurio. The sequence continues at coordinate 662,202 of JACBWW010000050.1, forward strand.
GAGGGTCTGACCCAGCTGAGCCAGTGCTGCTGATGGGAGATGGGCCAACACTTAGGCTCCTTCACATGGCTCTGAGCTCCACAAGGAGCTCCATGGGAGGTGGATTTGGAGGTCTCTGGAAAGGCAGATATTCCTGAGCTGCTTCCCAGCTGCTGGTGGTAAAATGCTCACACTGCTGAGGAACAGCCCTCACACACTCACTTAGGCAGACAAGCTATTTTTGCATGAGTAACCCTGAAACTCTGGATGGGATTGAAAGTCTGGTGATAAGAAGGTTGTGTTCTGCATCCAAATGCAGTTATAATTTTGCTGCTGGGTAGTTTATATTCAGGCACTGCTGCTTAAGGACATAGCTGTAGAATCAATAATGTTAAGAAAGCAGCAAATTAACCAACAACTCATTTATAATGTCAACTCTGTCTGGAAAAGTGACTATTACTGTTGGTGCTGGAACAAGCCTGATTGTTCAAGTGGGCTGAAATGCATCTCCTGTGTCCTTTGCTGGCACAAAGGTGGCACTTCAACTGACAATTGATTTAATTTTAGACAGGCTTGTCTTATAACTGGGGGCTTATCTTTGGACTCTGTAGGTGGATTTGGGTCTTCATCTGCATTTAAAATTATGTTCATGAATGGAGATTGCTTTGCAACAAACTGATTTGGGGTCTAGGCATGGCTGATGTAGTCAATACACCAGCTTGGGGTGGGGTGAACCCTTGGCAGATGTGGGTGGTGCTGGTCCTTCCCATGGTCACTCACTGCTCTATTGTGCTGATATTTTGCAGGCAGTAAACACAAATACTTGCAGGGTTATTCTTTCCACTGACATGAACCTCTCAGGTGCTCAACCAAAGTCTAAATCCCAAATCCCTGTTAGAGCAGAAGAAATCTGCTCCTCAGTACTCTCCTCCTTAAACCTGGCTGCCTCTGTGGTGCCTTGTAATGTTTTACACCCCAGGTCTTGGAGACATCTCTGACACATGCAGTGGATCTGCTCTGATCTCACAATAAATCCACTGCCTTTGAGCAGGACTGTTTTCCAAGATGGGGTTTTCACATGTCAATATTGATGCTCTCAGCATGGATTTCTAAAACCAATTTTTTTTAGAATTCATCCAAGATAAATAGAAGAAAAAGGTAATAGTATTACAAGCCAGCTCCTACTGACTTCAGAGGGAGCCTGGATACAATCCAACAGCGTTTCAGGCCCATAGAGCACCTTCCCTCTGACTCCAGCAGCCTGTGCATGCTTTGCTGATCAATGCACTGTGGTGCATTAATGCACTGGAGTTACTCATCTCCAGCTGCACAATTTGTGAGCTCCAAGGTCCTGAGCAAAATCCCAGCCCTGGTGACAATCTTGGGACGAGAGCTCCCACTAGCACGTGCCTGTCTCAGCTCTGGGATGCCATTGCTGGGTGCTGGTCCTTCAGCAGAAGGAAGCAGCAGTAAGCACGTGGCTCCCGACAGCCCCTCGCAGCCATCAGGATGGGAACAGCTCCAAGAGAGGATACTTAGCAGATGAAAGATGTTTGTTTCCAACATCATCTAGCTTGGATAAGCTAATCCTTTTTGTCATCCCTCAGACTCGGAAGTGACTGTGTGATAAGGCCTGACAGGGAAACTGTCAGAACAACAGGGAAAGCAGACCACTGCTGTCAAACACTTGACTCCTCAGTCCCCCTACGTCTCTCTTAATTCATTATTATGCACTTGGGCCATGAGTCTTTTGATCCAAAGAGCAGGTGGCAGGAGTGTCCAGCATGTGAGCAGGTTTGAGTGAAGTCTGACCCAGGCATTCTCTGTCAGCTCAACAATCCCACATGGAATATGTATTTTCTTGCAGACGTCTGCCCACAGTCCTGGCCATGTGTTGGGGCATGAGCTGCTGTGCATGGGGGCACAGCTCCCCAGAGATGGAAAGACAAAACTGGGTTTGCTCCAAGAAAATGGACCAGGGACCTGTCCACACCAACCAGGTAGCAGGTTTCCAGGTCACAACTCCTCCTTTTACTGGTACTGAATTACAGAAAAGTCCACAAACTAAATGCAACCAACGACAAAGATTTTGTGTATCCAGCTGCCGTGCTGGTTCTACCCATGGGGGAGTTGAAGTTCCTGACAACTCTCCAGGGCTATTTCACCACCACTTGACCACTGGAGCACAGGTCTGATGAGGGAGCTGGAAAAGGGGCTCAGCCTGGAGAAAAGGAGGCTCAGGGGGCTCTGCACAACTCCCTGACAGGAGGGGGCAGGTGGGGGGGGTCGAGCTCTGCTTGCACGGAACACGGACAGGAGGAGAGGGAATGGCCTCAGACTGGACCAGAGCATGTTCAGTTGGGTATTAGGAAAATTTCTTCATGGAAAGGGCTGTCCAGCCCTGGCACAGGCTGACCAGGGTAGTGGTGGAGTCCCCATTCCTGGAGGGATCTAAAAGCTGTGTAGATGTAGCACTTGGGGACATGGGTCAGTGGTGGCCTTGGCAGTGCTGGGGGAATGGTTGGAGTTGATCTCAGAGGTCTTTTTCAGCCTAAAAGGTTCTCTGATTCTATGACCCTTCAGTCTGGAGTGTTGCTTACCTTGACTCAGGTTTCTGAGGGCTTTCATAATAACCACATTCTTGGGTATTTGCTGTGACTGGGCACCAAAAAAGAGACACATCCCCTAAGCTGTCCAAAAAAGCCAGAGAAACATCTGCTTTGAATATGTCCTTAAGATGTTCCTGTTCTGTGCAGGACAGAGGTTGATGTGACACCCATTCCCACCCAAGAGACATCAGCTTGGACCAAATTTAATCAACTTCTGTAGCCTAAGAAATAAATGGGTGAAGGTAGGAGCTGATGCAGAATGAGCCATCTCACTGCCCCTTGCAGAAAAGATGTAAATTTAAGATTTTTGTTATTGCATTCCCTTGTTGTGTCAGGGCAGTGGAGCACAAACACCACTCATCCTTCCTTTGTTCTACTGGATATTCCAGTAGGAACTCTGACACTCCAGAGCAAGCCACAGTGAAAAATTAAAGGATGTCTTACATCTGACAGCAAAGATATTTATTCCAGGCTCTAGATTGATGCACGACGGTGTGTTAGACAAAACAGTTCCTGCTGGTTCGTCCTCCCCTCAGGATGCCTGTATTTCAGAGGTGGGAAGACATTCTCTCCACAAGTTTCAAGCACAACAGAGAAGTAGGTCCAGTCTAACGAGCCCTGTAAAAGCTCTGTTGCACAACTGAGGGCTTCCTCCTGCTCTACACCAGCTGTGCAGAAACATCTTCCTAAGAAGTGCATTTTTACTTTGATTTTGTTTTGGTTTAAATAGCCTTTGAGGACTCAGTTTGCCTCCTGTAAAGTCTGAGCCAAGTACTCCTGCAGGCTCAGTAACCCCACCTACAAAGAAAGAAATGTCCTAAATAGCATCTGTATAGGATGTGAGATTCCCAATTCATGAACAAACAAGAAGTAAAACAAGCTTACAAAAACCCACTGCTTATATTGAAGCAAAATGTTTCCGTGACTTAAAATCTATTTTTATGGCCTTGAAGGGCCTAATGGGGGATTATCTTATTAGCTCTGGTGATGGGGGATGGACAAGATACCTTACAGGTGACTTTATTTTCAGCTTTTTTCTGATGCAGACATTGGCAACACAGGAATTGGAGGCCAACTTGGCTTTCAAAGAATTCTGTGTGCTTCATCTCAGCACTTTATCACTACAAAAGATACATTTAGAGAGCTTTGGAAATTTGGAAAGCCAGACTTTGCCCCACTGAAGCCACACAAGGTCAGAATCAATGCTGGGGAAATCAAATTGCACATCATTGTGTGCAATTTTCATCATAAGGATGGATACATCCCAGGGCACATGGCATCCAGGTGCTAGGGATCATCTTCATTTCCAAGGGATCGTCTTCATTTCCTTGTTCACACAAGCTTCTTTCAGCTCCAAAAAGCTCATCAAAGCCCATGAGATCGTGGCTGGAACCTAGACACTAAAAGGTTTTCAGCAGTGATAATGCTTATAGAATGAGCTTCCAAAGAGCAGGTGGGGAGAATGGAAATGAGAAGGATTTCCTTCTAACCCCTGATGTGATGGAGAGCATTACCCTGCGACGTGTCTCTTTTCTACAGCCTCCAAAGCAGAGCTTATGGAAGAACAGGGCTGGAAACCATTTATCTGAATTCTCAGCAGCTGCTCCGTTCAGCCACGCTCAAACCTCTCACTTATTCTTTGCAAGTCATCTGTAAACAGCCAGGGAGAGGGCTTTTTGTTCTCACAAAACATTTGGGAAGTGCCTCTCTGTGCTAAATATCCTGGATTGTGCACGTACAAAAATCTATTTGTTCTTCCATTGACAGAACTTCCCAAACATCATTCATAAATAGCAGCTAGCATGACTGTCTGCTTTGATAACTGCTGAAAATTGTTTTTAATAGTTCCTATCTTCATACTTACAAAAAGAAACATTCCAAAAACTAAGAGGAAATTAAACCTGTGAAATAAGGGATTTTTTTTTTTGGTCCTCTATACAGCTGCCAGATACTACTTGCAAAAAAAAAAAAAAAAAGCATCATTTGAGCTTCCCTGTCAGGGTAATTCAAAGTTCATCTGCATATGGGGGCAATTTAACAAATTCCTCAGCTAACGTCCAGATCCAGCAGGTTCCCCCATGGCTACACCTTTGTCCACACCTGCCAGCGTTCCTGCTGAACCCGATTTAGCAGGCTAACACAGCAGCCGTGGTGTCCATTCAGAAACCCCTGCCTGTTTTTGGAATCCAGTCATGTAGGATGTGCCCTCTGCCTCGCCTGCGTGCGTTGCCGAGGCAATTGCCTGCTGCCATCCCACCGAGACTGCCAGTGGTGCTCCCAGCCTGCCACTGCCATGGATCAACTGAGCGCAGTGGTTTGAGTGATGAAAATGGGGTGTGAAAACCCAGAAATGCTGCAGAACAACAACAAAAAACCCCCAGCTTATCCACATTTGTGCCTCATTATTCCCTGCCTACAAGCATAGATTCCCTTCTCCCCAGACTTCAGGGAGTGCTGCTCCACAGCCTCATCTCTTCTCATGCAAATAAGAGCTCCCTGTGCATGAATGAGCAAAGAAGGTTGTGTTTTCCTCCTGCTTTAGAGAATTCAGCCCGTCTGGAAGCAGAAATGATGTTACTGAGGTGATGGCACAGGGCAGGAGAAAGGAGTAGCAATGGCGATAGAGACGTGAGTGAAAGCTGAAGGAATACCTCCAAACTCTTTCACAAGCACTTAAAATACTAATTAGCAAGTCAAGATGCATCGAGAAAAGCAGTTATAATTAAACAAATAATTTGGCTGCTGATGCTGCTGGGCTTGCTGTAGTGCAAGCAGTGCCTTTACATGGCACCAGACAAGGAATCTACGTTCGTGTCCACCCTCACTCTCTTTTCAGTTTCCTCTAAGCCATGGGAGCAACTGTTCCCTTCCAGTATTTTCCACCTTTTTATGCAAGGAGAAGGGAGGGAAGCTGCAGGTGGGCTTGGGCTAGCATCCAGCTGGGCTCTGTGCCCAGAGCTTGTGTACCCTCAGGTGGCATCAGGATGTGGGGTCACTGCAAATGGGGCAGATGCACTTGGAACACAAACGGTGCCTGGCCCTGCTGCTGCTGTGTTTCCTCTGAGGTGCCAATCACTACTCTTCTGCATTTGCCTCTTTCTTATAGAGAAGGTCAGCAAGGACAGGGTTTTGCCTTATTTCCGTGCAGAGAATTTCGTTTGGTGGCTCTTCTTCCAATTTCCTTATCCTTGGGCCAGGGATACCCATGGTGCACATCCCCATTTGCTTTTCTTTACAGGACACCATTTGTTTGGTAACAAAATCCAGCCATTTGGCACCTCTTGTTGATGGGGTGAATCCTTCCTCTCTCCTTTAGTGTGGTGCCACCGATCCAGATACTTCTCCCTGGTTTCCCTCTAAATGCTTCACACAACCTGGTGTCTGCCTCATCAGGTCTGATAAACTTTCCTGAGGGAAATTTGAACAACGAACAGGAAGGTTGCAGGAGCTGGTCCTTCCTTCTTCTCTCAAAGGGGAGGAAATGTGCAGGACACACACTACCCCAGAGCCATTCCTGGCACCTGCACAAGGGAACAAATCCAGAGTTTCTCGAATTGAGTGAATTTGTGGGGATTTGAAGGTGGCACTTTGATAACTGAACTTGCAGTAGCCACCCAGTTCCAGGAGATGTTGCTGTGCTTTCAGTAAAGGCCTGGAGGAGAAGCACCCAGACCGTGAGGTTTGAAAAGAGTTAGGGAAAATATTCTGAATGCTCTTGGAGCAAGTAGAGTTGGGGACTGTGACAGCATAAGTAAAAGCTGTGTTTGGGGAAGTTCTGCACTTCCCAGGCTGCTGAGTGGAGATGAAGGAGGCATCTAGCAAAAAGTAGATGGGTGTTAGCACCCAGGGTTGGGTCCCTTTTTCTGGGCTTCTCTCACACTGCAGACAGTGCTGCTTTTCCTTACTTGCTGGTCTGATGCCACACAGGAGGCAGGTCCCTGCCTTAATAAAAATCCAGTTCTTCCCAATTGCCTTTTTGACCTACAGCAGGAGAAGCATCCCACTGCAATTGCCAGTTAAGCACAACTGTCTAAAGAGTGAGACAACAAAAGGTGTAAACACTTAATCTAAGCATTTAGACACGATTCTGCATCTTATGATAGCACCAAGGCTCTGAGCAAAGTTGCCAGGAGGGCCAGAGAAGGGCCAGGGCTCAAGTCAGAAAGGATCTGACTGGAGGAAGCACGGATGTGCCCAGAAGTCCAGGTTTAAGTGGGTCTGTCCCGGCATGCCAGCAGGATCAGTCAGTGTGGTGCCTTGGGGTTTGCTTGGGGTAGAGGCTTTGTGCTGTCTCCTGTTGGCCCCTCCCAGGATGCAGCCCTGGGCACGAGCTCATTCCCAGTGCCTGCAGCAGCCAGGACAGATGTCTCTTCACAGAGTCACTCTGGTGCTTGTGGTCACCCTGTGTGACCCAGCCTGGGGTACCTGTGGCCTGTGTTTGTTTGCAAAGAGCGGCCACCCTACGAGCAGAAATAAGAACAGCCAGGGAGAACAGGAGCACTAAGGTTGTGTTTGTTCTCCATGTGCACAGAAGGAGCTGTAACATGGCATTGTCAATACTCAGACCTGATGGCCAAGGTGAGCTGACAGCCCGCCTCAGCTCTGCTGGCAGACAGGAGTACTGTGGTGACCTATTTGCTGTTGGCTCATCTGGCTGTATCCTTCCCATCCACCATCCACTCCTTCTGAGAGGGTGCAGGACATCCCTGCAGGTCTCTCACAAGTGAGGAGAACCTTGGAGCTTGGCACTGCTGGAAGCACTGTCTCCAACCCAGGCACAGGGTGTCTGCTGGTAGAGCCTTTTCCCTGAGCCATGGCTTCATCCAGCAGGAGCTGTGGAAGCCAAAATCCCTGTGAGAGCAATGAAAAGGGTGTTTGGGGTAATTAAACTCCTCTGCATGAGTTGTGCTCCCTGCCCCAAGGAAATTGCCATCTCATCAGGGGCAAACACAGATGTTACAGCAAAAACTTAGACATGTTAATAAGAGGCTGCTCAGAGGATTGAGCCAGCATCCATTGGCCCACAGCACAGGGGATGGGAATGCTGAAATAGCTCTTTGTGAGGCCAGCAGCACTCCAGTGCCTAATCCCTGTTAAACTCCCCTTCATCTGCTCTGCGCCCAGGTGAGTGCATCCATGCAAGGTTTTTCCAGGTGGAGAGGGATCCAGGCCGTGCAGATCCTATTCATCCACCCAGTTGTGTGAGGAGTTATGCACATGTGCGGGGCCATCCACACACAGCCAAGTACCTGAGGCACACATCGAATGCTGTTATTCTTAGAAAGGATCTGAGTGTACAACGACTAATGATGAGAAGCCAATAGTGTCTAGACACAAGTCTGGTAACAGCAGTTCTTTGTCATGCTCAAGACTGCTGTGGAGGGGAAGCGATGTGTCAGGAGCACAAAATGCTGCTTTGTTCCCAATGTAATTCCTTACTGCGTGTGGGAGACAGTGCCTAAAAAATTCAGGGCACCTCCATGCTTTGCATAGAGCTTTGATCCCCAAATGGAAAGTGCTCCTTGAAACAGAGCCTTGCTGCTGCTACCTCCCTGCCCAGCCTTTAACTTTCTAAGTTTTACTAACAATATGTCAAAAACAGACTAGAAATTCAACTAGGATATGTCAAAATTAATGGAGACCAGGGAGAAAATGGACTGGTTTTTAAGTATTCTGTTTTTCTGACTGAAGGCAGCTGTGGGCACAAGGGATTCGATGCTGAGCAACACAGGGACTTGAAATCTCCATTTGCTGTCACTTCTGCCCCTCCTAATGTCTGCACCTTGAGACATGGACTGGTGCAAGAGGAGCAGCTGGCTCCAGAAGCATGGCATGAGAAGAACTAATGGAAATATGTCCTTTGTGGTGACCTCTGTGTTGGCAAGCTCTGAAATATCAGCTAGAAAAGCGCAACATGGAGGTAGTGGTGGGAAACACTGGGTCAGCCATGACTGTCAGCCTTGAGCAGGTGGGTATTTGGATTGGGGAATTAATTTGAAAAGTATTTGCATTCACTGAAGTGTCTCAGAGTTCGTAACAGCCTAAAGGATGCTGCAGAATGGCAGCTGGGGCTCCAGAGGCTCCTGGTCTGTCCTAGACCAATTAGCTCTACTGAAGTAGCTCTGAGCAACCTGGTCTGGTGGAAAGTGTCCCTGCCCATTGCAGGGGGTTGGAATTAAATGATCTTTAAGGTCCCTTCCAAGCCAAGCCATTGCAGGATTCTATGAAATAGGGCCATAGCAGGGACTGTTTGATCTTTACTGATGCTGAGCTCTCAGCTTGCACCAAATATTGCTTTTCCAAGCAGCACATGAGAGAGCAGGAGCCCAAGGTTCAACCCAGAAGGCATCTTTTTCCTTTGTCCATGAACAAATGAAGCCGATCCATGCAAAATCATGCAGGGGTTTTCAGCTGTGGCTATCCTTGCACCACTGACAGGCAGCAAAGGTCTGAGGCAGAGCTGAGTTTACATCATGACATTTAACATGTGTGGCAAAACCAGAAGTTGAGCATCAGCTGTTAAGATTAGATCCCGACGTCAAAGGGTTTGGAATTAGAAGCACAGGCAAAAGGGAAAGCAGCTCTACCTCACAGCAAACTCCTGTTCATTCTTGAGATGCTCTAATTGCTACTATTTTTAATTGTGTATTTATACCACAGGCTATTTCTTTCCCTTTGACAAGACAGGAGTGAAATCAACTTATAATATTTCTACATCTTTTCATAAAAGTGTTGAAGTAACTGCCTGCTCATTTTTACTTTTTTAGGGCTGCAAAAAAAAAAAGGAATTGATAAATGCCAAAGGAATGAAAAGTCAGAGTTTCTTCCCAGCTGGGAAGGGTAAGGGAAGGAACCCAGGAAAAGGGGGAGAGGGGGTCCAGGTCTGATGCTTGTGAGCCCATGGCCACTTCTCCAAAACAGGCTCCACCTGGCAGGAGAGTTCAGTAGGGAACTGTGGCCTTTGACAGAGTTGATGAAACACCTTCAGAGCAACTTGAATTTAAAAAATCCTGGTGCTCCCAGGTCAGGGGATTGGTGAGAAGGCTGGGACCAGTTTTCCTGTACTTGGAAGTTCAAGGAGGAAGACACAGCAAGAGAGGTGGTATTGCCTCTTTCAGACTTGCAAGAACCCTCCTCTGTTGCTAGTCCAGATCTTCACCTCCCAGATGTTCACCTACCAACCTTCAGGGAGAATAAGGTGAGGGGAAGAAAGCAAGGCAGGAGGAAGCAACCTCCATCGCATAACTCTTAGTGAATGCAGGAGTTATGGAAAAGAATGAGGAAAAAACCCCAACATAATATTTTAGCTTCCAAATTTGAATTTTGTTCAACTGAAAATACAGAAAATTAAAGTTTTCGCCATTTGTGCAAACAGTTGTACATTTTGTTGGACCTTTTAAAGTTGACCTGTTACACTGGACATGCCCAATTACATTCAGAAGGGCAAGTGGAGAGACAAGGAAGAAACCTATTTGGAGGGATGCTTTAGGGATAAAACACATTATGGGGGTGGTCCTTTTTGGGAATTGGCTAAGGCAGGTGGATAAAATACCCAGTGTAACCTGTAGAACAGTAAAGCAAATGAATAAATGAGTTTGAGATTATGTGAGGGGGAGGGTTGTGTGTTTGGGGGTTTTGTGGCTATGGTTTTTTGGTTTTTTTGGGTTTCGTGTGTGTGTGGTTTTGTTTGTTTGCGGTTTTGGGGGAGGGGGTGTTTGGTTTGGTTTTTTTAATGCCTTGTAGGAAATAAAACTCAGAGGGGCTATTTGGGTACCATGGAGCAATGCAAAAATTTTATCTAAGCCTGAAAATCAAGGTACAGCTCCAATAGAAGTCCTGGATGACCTGGCAGTGGGATCACTGCTCATCCTTCCCAAACCACTTTCTTCAATGTCAGATGGCTCCAGTCACCCTCCTTCCCAAAGCAGGAGCAGGACAGGGCCTGGGGGAATCCCTGAGTAACCCGCCGTGTAAGATCCTCCAGACAGAGCACGAACCACTGACCACTGCTCTGACCCAACAATCCCAGCAGTTTTCCTACACTTTTAGTTGTCCACCCATCCAGGCAGTAACACCCCAAACTGGATACAAGAAAACTGAGGGACACTGCAGCAGAGCCTGACTAAAGGCAAGGCAAATGGCATCCACGGCTTTCCCTCATCCACAGATTCAGTCACAGAATATCCAGAGTTGGAAGGGACCCACAAGGATCATCAAAGTCCAGCTCCCAGCCCTGCACTCTCCCTGGGCAGTGGGCAGCCTGAGAGCAAAGGGAAAAGCACTTTTATGTTGTAAATCAGACTGTCAAAAAACAGCTACAGAAGCTCCCAGCCACAGGAGCCACTTGGAAGTTACAAAGAGCAAGCTGAACTTCAGGATAACAACAGCTGAACAACAGAAAGTGCCCCAAGATATAACAAACCCTACAAGCAAACAGCAAAACCCAAGGAAAACCTCCCCCCCAGAAAACCTGCCTGTATAAATAATTCACAAACAGTCAAAAAAACAAAACAGGAAACCACCCACTTCCCCAGACTGCCAGAAATGAAAGGGAAAGACAACAAAAACAAAGTCAACAGCCATCCAAACAAACTGCCCAAGCCCAGGAACAATAACGCCCTGCCTCCCCAACCTGCTGAAGAGACCCACAGCAGTAATGTTCCCTGCTGAAAAGCCATCCAGAAAAATTTTTGTTTAAGAAAGAAAAAAAAGAGCAAAATAAAGACAGAAGCCAAACAGTAGTTTGTTGGTTTCTTGGAAATATTTATGAACCATATTCAGAGGAAATGCTCTCAAGGGGAAGTCAAGTAACCAAGTACAGAACCCAGGCAGAGATTGGGAAAACAGATGGATCTTGCGCTCCAGAGGGGATTTCTGATGCCTAACAAGTCCAAAGCCATCCGCTCATTCCTACCACACACATACATCAAGGCTCTGACAAAGAACAGCCTTGTACCTTACTTAGTGGCACTCCTGATCAGTCACTTTAGCTGGCAAAGCTTTGATTTATCAACTCAAGAGCTGACTGATGCCAGTAGAGTCATCCAGTTTTAGGGGGCTTTCCAATCCATTTCCTTTTTTCAGCTGAAAATTTCAAAAGTTCTTTAACTAAATACCCATAGGATGGTTTGCTGTTAATGATCCTTGCAAGAGAGAATTTTGCACCAGGGGAGACCATTGTGGTAACAGACCACATGCCAGGTATCAATAATTTTGAATAAAATAAGGCAATAGTGATGAATTCTGGTCCATGAAAAGATATCTTTGTCATTTAGCATCCATTTGAAGGAAATGCAGTTAAGCACTGGGCTCATATGAAGATTTTAGTATTGTGTTGCTTTAATGTTTTGTTTGACCACAGGCAGGAAATAATTATTCAGAGGATATCACATTAGAACACCTCTTTATAAAATCCACCTTCCACGTCCCTAATCAATACTGACATTAAAAACCTCACTGGGAGCTTCTGAACAAGCAGGGACCTTACTCCAAATGTCTACTGGGGAAATAATAAATAAATTCCACCTGGAATAAAACGTCATCCTCAAAGGACTGCTTGAAGTCTCTGTCAACACCCACACAGCTTCCCATGTACTGGTAATTAGTGGTGCTGCTCCCAGCCACAGAAGACAATTTATTTGGAGGTCTAATTGGCATCTTTAGTGCTTGTAATGGTCTCTTCCCCCTGAATTTTGGCAGCTGAGGTGACAAGTGGCCACCCCCTGTTTTGCATCCCCCTAGGGCTGTGCAGGTGGGACCCTCCGTGTGGTTTCACATCCAATTGTGGCAGGACAGCATTCCTCTGCACAAACACGGGCTGAGCTCTTCCTCCAGTGATCTGTGCCCAGCAGGTAGAAATAAAGCCGAGGTTGCTCCTGGATGTCTCCAATTGCTACGCCAGCAAAGCCCCAGTTAATGAATGCCCAGCATCTGGGGGTGTCCTCCTGCCTCCACTCACAGCAAACATGGGAAACAACTCTTTTTGCAACTGCATCTGAAAACCCTTTGCTGGTTTTCCTTAAAATTTGGCTTCAGACAGGCCCCATTAGGACTGGGGTCCTTGTCCCTTCAGCATCCCCCTGCGAACAGAGCTGCATTACTGTGGGTCCTGGGACACATTCCATTTCCCAGAGTGAGAGATCTGCTTACAGGACACCCAAGCTCACATGACATGGGTTTGGGGACTTGTTTACAGTGAGTAAACCCAGCAGCCTAGGCAGACTTGCTAGGACATTTATAATTGTGTCACCAGGCTATGCGAGCCCTGTCCAAGAGCAGGACAGGCTGTCCTCTGCCCTTCTCAGCCCCTTGCATGTCCTTAATTGGAGGGTGATATCACTGCTTTGACCTACTCTTCTTTAGCAAAAGAATAGCATGCTTGCAACTGTCACAAATGCACCAAGGCAAATGTGCTGATTGTCATGAGAAATATTTGATTCAGGACTTTTGCCCTCAAGAAAGTCACATGATCTCCAAGGAAATTTAAATAAATTCCAGGCAAGTCTCCATGCACCCCCATATGCAGCCAGCCAGTACTCATCAATCTTAGGAGCCATTTAAAAGCTCTGCAAGAATAAAAATCTGATTTTATGAACATTTTAAATATACTGGATGTTTGATATCCTGCATTAAGATTCCAGGAGACATTCCCACTATGTTAATAATCTTTTATCTCTCAGTAATTCTCATTTTTCACTCACGAGTTACAGTACTGTTGAGTCTCCTACAGCACATTTTTCTTAAGTTCCCCAAGTGTTTAAGCCAGGGAAGAAGGGAAGGTCAAAAGAAACTAAGCAATCTGCTGAAGGTCCCTAAAAAAAGAAGAGGTAAGAAAACCCAGGTGTCTCCACATTGGCTCAGCACTCTTATAAACAGATTCATTTTCCTGTCCTTCGAAGGTCAAAGCCAAAAAGAGGCTGCAAGGAGAAAATAAATATATATCTACACAGAAAACTTTGCATGACAGACTTAAGAGTTATGCAGATATTTAAAAAGCCTGAATAAAAGCATTTTCATTTGTTGACCATCAGAGCTCAGAGCTCTCGTGTTTTAGGAAACACAGATCCCTTCTAAGTGTCCCCACAAGACTTGGTGTTTGTACAAGTGTTGAGAGGAAAAATCCCATCCACCTCTTGAGTAGTACCAAAATTATTCTCTTGGCAAGTTGCATAAAAACTGGTCCTGTTGATGCTCGAGCAGGGAGTCTCGGACACCAGAGTCAAACCTTGGCCAGATGGGCCATCAGAAGTGAGCATGGAACCTCAGCACCTCTGAAGCCTTCTGAAGGATTGCCATCTTCTTGAAGAGTTTGTTTCCCAAAGAAATAAGTTTGACTCCTTTGCTAAGGTAAAACAATCAAAAACTCCCCCAAACCACAGAACAAAAGCCAAACCCCACCTTTGAGTCAGAAATCTCCTGTAACTCTGCACTGGAAAGAGCCCAAGGGTCTAAACATCCCTGTTTACCCTGAAGGCCGATACCTGAAGGCACAGGAGCAGAGGGCATGAGGAAAAGCAGAGCACTTTTAAGACTCAACAGCCAATGACTCAGCCTGCTGTGACAAGGCAGCAGCCAAACTCTCCGATACCCAGCAGTCCAACCTCCACAGCACCAAATGAGAGCTGGGAGAGCTCTCATCCCAGATGGTGCACTCAGATGTGCCCTCCACAATTTCCTGAGTTCTCAAAAAGCTCATGCAATTTTATTCTAAGCTTTTTCACACTTTAGGACAGGCTAACAGAGCATCCATTATTTTACCTCCCTTCCACATCCTTTCTGTATCCCCCCTAACAGCATGGGAACACCTCCCATGCCAGGGAGCATTTCCAGCCACGTTGAACACCCACACTCGGCAGCAATGCGAGGTCACTGCACAAAGTCAGTACGGCTTCTTGAGTCAGAGCTTGGCTTTCCAGATGAAAGCTTCCCACAGGCTGCAATTCCACTCTCTTTGGCCCAGCTCCTTAGAATCTCACAGCCTAGCAAGGCTCAATCCTCCCCAAAACCTTCAGGAATTTGTGAGAGGAGAAACCTGCTGCCAGCGTGAGTTTTTACAAGCCCTAGGTTGCAACACTCAGGGCAGATCTGAACAAGGTGGCACAGCTGATCCTTGCACCCTGATCCTCATCCTAAAGCTGTTTCAGCACTGAGGAACACCACAGCTGAATGCTGAGAAGTTTTCCCTCTGGGAGAGGGTAAAGGCAGCTCCTGGTCTTTGACAACATGACAGGGGCACTGGGTGTTTTTGGTCTCCTGATGCAGAGCTTTAGCTGTAACTCAGTTTACCAGAGTCAGCTGCTTCCATCCCACCCGTTTCTCCTGGCAGGGACATGCTCCAGGAAGGGACATTCAGTTTGGATAGATAAACAGTAACAGTTGCCAGCAGGAGAGATTAACTTCTGAGGTGAAAAGGTTGTCAGCAAAGCTGTGCCGAATGTTTGCAGTGCAACCTGAGCCTCAGCCACAGCCCTACAAGCCCAGGTGAGCACAGGAGGAAGCACAGCCCAGGTTGGTTTGGAGATGCACCATTTCCTCACAAATAGGGACTGGGTTTCAAGAGATCATCTTTGAAATAAAATGCTCAGCAGCAAGTGAGATTCGTGGTAAAACAGGCCAAGTGTTGGATGGTTAAATTCAGCTGTGGCAGCTGATGAACTTGATCTAACATCACATCTAGACAAGTGCTACATACCTTCTTCAGAAGCCACTTTGCAACCCCAGAGTTTCCACAACTAAGGACATATAAGGGCAGAATTTCGCAGAAATGGATGAATTTTGAAAGACTTCTTTTGCTTATGTTGTCGCCCAAGGGGGAAGGACACACGCTGGGTAGCTGTTGGTTTCTATTATGAAACTTTACTACATATGAAGTTTTGAGTCCTCTGTGTGTGCTGGCTTTTCCCTACTGCAGCTGAACCTGTGCCTCCACATCCCAGCAAAACCTGCCCCTGGGTGCTTGCTGTTCTTGCCACCACTCTCCTGGCAGAGCGATGGGGTCAGTCCGAGGAGTCAGATTTGGGAACTGGAGGAGGGAAGAGTGAATGGAAACAGATGCAGCATTATTCACGTGGCTGAAATGTTCCCGGAAGTTTCCCATGCTTGCCTTCCTTTATAAATATATATATATATATATAAAATAAAGCTTGGCAGCAGTTCAGACCTAAGATTAAAATAATCTCTTTGTGTCATCCCAAAGCAAGAGCAGAGGGCACCCCTGTGCTTTACCAGCTTCTCTGCTCCTGCTGCCAGCACTGTGTAGGCTCCAGCTCCTCCTGGACACGCAGGAGCCAAGAAAGTTCCTTTTCATAGCCATTATTTGGAGACATCCATAGAATCAGAGAATCCAGAATGGTTTGTGTTGGAAGGAAGCTAAAGCTCCTTCAGTTCCACCCCAACATGAACAGAGAAACCTTCCACTATCCCAGGTAGCTCCAAGCCCTGTCCAGCCTGGCCTTGGACACTTCATGAAGTCCACAGCTTCAAGCTGTTCCCTCAGACATACTTTGCTTGGTTGGGAAGGCTTGGCTTGGGAGATTTTTAAAACCAGCTACCAGTTCCTAAGCTCAGGGGTGATAACCTACACTACGCACAAGTCCAGATGGAGAAGATCCATCTCAGGTGGTAGCAATAACCTCCAGGAGTGTTCAGTTCACCCCAGAAGAGTTGTGAAACATGCAGTCAGCTTCTGTAGAGTTGCTATTGCAAGAGAATCTGGCTTTTCATTTAGAAATAGATTTATTTCCACAACTATGAGGGCCTGAGTGTTTGAGAACAAGAACTCAATGTTCACAAGTCAATAAGCAAATTAAGACCCTGAGGTTTCTTTGTATTTAGAAGAAAAAAAAAAAAAAAAATTATGACTGAGGCCTGACTTGAAATTTTCAAATTCCTGGAGGCAGCGAGCTCAGTATTCCATAGTCTCTTGTGGATTGGGATATTCACAGGTTTCTCTGCACATAGCTGACAGAAGTTTCACATGAGCCTTTCAACCCCATTGCCGTGCTCCATGGAAATCTGTTCCATTGAATGGAGTCCAGGAAAACTGGTCTGTGACTTCCACAGGAGATGCTCATGCATAATACATCTATCTGTTTGCAGCAAATCCAAACCTCTAATGAAAAGCAAAGGCATATCCCAGTTTGAGCTCCACTGAGCACCAGACCATATCCTGGTGATGCAAATCCATGGCCAGGGGCAGAATGCAGACCTTCAGCCTGCCTTAACCTGGAGCACAAAGCCAAAGACTTTACTTAAATGTGCTGCTTCACCTTTCAGAGCAGAGATTTATAGATATTGGCCCATACTATTGGATGTTCTCTTCAGCACAATCAGCACAGGGGTTTTCTTTGTATGCACTGCTGCATAAAAATTTTTTAAGCAAGATTTTTTTAATGTATTTTTTATGCATATAATTATAGGATCACAGACTGGTTTGGGTCAGAAGGGACCTTAAAGATCACCTTGTTCCACCCCCTGCCATGGGCAAGGACACCTTCCACTGTCTGGTTGTTCCAAGGCCCATCCAGCCTGGCCTTTGAACACTTCCAGGGATGGGATGTAAATTTTTTTTTATACATGTACAAAATATTTTTCATCTCCACTGCTGCCCCATGTCAAATACCCGAGGCCATCCAGTGCTTTAGCAACAGGAGTCTAGAGGAGCTTCATACTTACATAGGCACTGCGTGGGGGTGGCTGAGCCCCCAGGATGTCCCCAACCCCCTACCCAAAGCCTTGACCACACACGATGGTCAGCAGGACAGAGCAGCCTCTCAGCTCTTCCCAGGAGCAGCCCTGTCCCACATGGTGGAGTAGGCTGGGTTTAGGCATCTCTGTCTGGGGAGAGAGGGCCAGAATCAGGGCTGATAGGTTTGCTTTGCCCCAGGTATCTCTGCTCCTTGCCCAGCCATTATTCCAGGTTCTTCTGGGGGCCATCTCCACCCCAACTGCCCAGCACTCTCCAGAGCCTGCAAATTGATAAGGCTGCTTCATGATCTATGGCTTCTAGTTTTAATTAAAGCTGCCTCCTCTGCATAGCTCCCAGCCTTGTGCAGACAGCAGCACAAATTATTTCAACCTCTGTGATCCACCAGATGCCAAGCTCACAGTTATGAGCTGACATTATTCAGGAAAATTCTCCCCCTCCTCCTGCTGGCTCAAGTGAAGTTGGAAGCAGAGAACTGAGGAGAAGATATATAATGACAGCAAACCAACCCTCCACTTGTGACCCTGACTAAGCAGAAAGCTGGTTAAGCACGTCACCTTCAAACCTCCCCATCTCAGGAGCTCCTGGAGGGCAGCAGCAGAGGGGATGAGGAGTCAGCCCAAGTGAGCCTCTCACTCTCAGCCTCCTTCAGGGCAGCAGGCAGCTCCTGGTCCCTTGAACTAACAAGACAGGTCCCAGTCAGGAGAGCACAGTGTTTCCTATTTTGAGAATCCATTCTTGATACCTACTGACACATTCTGGGAGTGGGGTGCAGGTTAGGGCTCCATTTACACCTGGAGTCACTTCTGGAGTTATCATTACCTCACTCCTCTGCAGGTGGGACTGGGGACATTAAGGGGCTGTGACTGCCCTGATCACTCTTCATGGAGCCCCCACAACTCTCTGCCCTGCACAAAGCCAAGCCCAGAAGGCTTTCCATGGGCACCATGTGTTGTCCTCACTTTCATGCTGCTTTTAGAGCACATGAGGTTCAAGCAAGTCATTTTATCTTCAAAGCACCTTGGTGGAGGGGGAAAAAGAAAAACCCCAGACTCCTGACCCTGCATTCTAAGTGGGGATGTCCTGCACTTGGACCTTGCTTTTAGAATGACCCTTGGTAGAGATAGTACTTAAATTCTGATATACTAGACCACTGACAGATAATCTTGTTTGCAGAGCAGGAGGTTGTCTTCTTCCCTGTATAATCAGAGCAGAAGACACAGCTGCCACCAGCTCATTCCTCCCAGGCTCCCTTCACCTCAGGGCTCCTAAAGTTTGGATCAGAGGCACCACAGTTATAGTCAGCTCAAGACTTGCTGTTGAGGGTCTTGGAGGGAGATGTCAGACTCAGGTGCTGTGTACCAAGACACCTGTGTCATGCAAACATGTAAATAAGCACAAATATTAATTGATGAGAGGGCTCTGAGGTCACTGCAGGATTGCAGGCAGCTTCAGCTCTTTCATGTGTGGGATGTGCAGTGTCTTATTTCTCTCATGTCTCCAGTGTTGTCATAGAAGCAAGCAACATATTTTCTGGTAGAGATCTACTCTGGTACATCCCAACTGGTACATTTTGTGCTTTGTTTCTGTCTCCAGAGGACAAGAACAACCATTTCGAACCTGTGTGAACTTTAAGGATGTTGCAGCATGCTGGGTGTTTTCAAAGGACCTGTGGTATCCACCTCCAGGAAACAGATTGAAGTGGCAGGGGTGAGTGGTTGTACCAGAGAGTGATGCTGCTCCATGGGCTTGGACTGTTAATGCAAAAGATAAACAATTAATTTATGTGAAAATACCAAATATTTTTAGAAATTATTTGTACATTCAGCCTTTTAATAGAGGTGGAGGGGAAAGATTTTTCAAGATGACAATTGACATAGAATTTGACTCAAAGGAAGAAGGTGAAAATGCCCAAATTCACGCTTAAGAGTTTATTTCTTCATTTAAGGTTTGAAAGCTATATAAAAATGGGTACAGCTCCGAAATCTTTTCCCATAATGGAAACCAAAGTGATTCAAATCCAATTAATTCCTGAGTTCTTTAGCCAGTTTGCTCACACTTGTGACACTCAGTGATCCCACAGAAACACAGTTCAAAGCCAGGTTCCTGACCTAGAGCCCTGAGCTCCAGTTGGGCTTCAAAGGGAAGCTTGCTAAGAAGGTCGATCTGGAGACACAAGGCTGCTCCTCACCCCTGGGAGGCTGTCCCTTATTACACCCAGCTGGGAGACAGCGTCCCTGTGCTTCAGCTGGGGACCAACCCCCCAGCCTTTTCTCAAAGCTGGATGTTGTGATGACTCAAATGAGCATTTCTGCCTGTGGTCTAGCAGGAGCTGCACACTGTGCTGTGTGTCCTAGCTGAGGAAGCGTTTTCCATAACATATGGAGCCCCAATCTATGTTTATAACAAGGCATGTCACTTAAGAGTACAGCACTTCCCCCAATGTCAAAGAGAAAACAACCACCCAGAAGATAAAGTGCTACTCAGAGCTATCTCAGAACCAAATGGTTTTCTTCCCAGTGAAATGGAAATGCAGTATGATTAGGACTGCCAGCGTGAACACAGAGCTCCATGCAAAATTCATACAATTTGTGTTTCCTGAGTCCCTTTCTTCCTTCTCACTTAGGCACCTTCTACAAAAGTATCAAAGCACAGTCAGCAGCACCCAGCTGGTCCAGGAACATCCCTTCCTCCTGCAGAGCTCAGAAAGTGATGGATGGAGACACTGGCCCTCTCTGGAGGCAGCAGGACACTGCAAGCAGGCATTTGCTCTGAGCTCTGCCTGGCCACATACTTGCAGTTCTCTGGTATGCTCAAAATGACACTGGTTCCCCTCTCACACCGCTGCTCATACTCATGAGCATGTCTCTGCAGGCACTTATCAAGCTGTGCCACCCCTCCATGGGCTCAGCCTGGGAAGAGCTTCCATCTATACTGGAAGGAGTCCTTGGGAGTTCTGCTTTCTGCTGTCCCTCCTCTGCACCTCCCTGAGGTTATGCTGGCAGTTCCACATGGTCTTGAGAGCACCTACTCCCCCAAATCACCTTTTCCTGGCTGAAAAGAACACCCTCCTGCCCTTGGAGGGGTGCCAGTAGCCTCCCATCTCCAGCCATAGCCTGGGATCACCTCCGTCTGCAGCAGCTTTGGGGTGAATCCAAACTCAGGTAAAGTGCTCTTGCTTTTTCCAGGAGAAAGCTCTGGTGCTTCCCTCTGACATAAAAGATGATGGTTGGGGCTCTTCTGGAGTCACAGGTGATGTCCTAACTACAGTTACAGCTCATATTTTAGCAAACTTAACTTTGGTTCTCCTCATAAATTCTCCTCAGGTTCAACCTTGATGGTTGTCTTCTATGAGGAAACGTCGCTTGTCTCTGTCCTACCTAAAAATATCTATTGGAAAGGGGTAAGGATTGGAGCAGGGTCTTCTCAGTGGTGCCAGAGCAAGAGGCAACAGGCACAAAGTGAAATAAATGAAATTACACCTAAACATAATAATAACTTGTTTATTGAGCAAGTGGATGGACAAGGCAGCAGGTTGTCATGAGAGGTTGTGAACTATCCAAGAAGTTCTGAGAATCCTGAGAAATTCAAGCACTGCCTGCACAGTCTTGGGCAAGCTGCTCCAGCTGGTCCAGCTTTGTGGAGGGCTGGCTTAGACACCTCCAGAAACAACTGGAGAGATCCCCAGCCTCAGCTATCCTGTGATCTGTTCACCTCAGCCAAAAACATAATTGTTGCTGGAGTTGACAACACCTTTCTGTAGCATGTGAAACTTCCCCAGCCTTTTGGGAGAAAGCTTGGGTCTCCAAGGAGGCACCATTAACTGTGCCCCTTTCCCTGACCCTTAAGCAAAGTCTTCCCTAAACAGAAATCTAGGTCATAGTTTAATTTTATCTTTTTTTTTTTTTTTCTTTCCATAAAGTAATGTCCCAATCATTTTTTTTATATCCTGCATGTGGCAGAAGGCAGAAATCAGGGGGAGGATGAAAGCCAAACATGGGACAACTGGGAAGCAGCATCAGAGCCACTGAGTTACCTCGGGGTTGCTGTCAAATCCGTTATTATTCGTTACAGTAATCTCCTGCAGACTAATGGACATGTGTCCTATTAGTCCTGCAGTCACCATGGGTAAAATAAAAAGCTTTGGACAGTTCTAGGAAGGGTCTCAGTTTCAAGCCAGTTTTATATCACAGCCTGTTTTTGGTCAGTGGTGCTCACTTGGGTCCTCCTCAGAGCAGCTGTTACAGGAACAGAATTTCTTCCTTATAGATGACCATCTCTTGTTGGTTACAGCTCATGCTCTGGGTGATAAAACTGCAGGGAGTTGTATCAGAGTCAAGGTGGAATCCAGACCTGAGCCCTGGTGAATTGAATGGGGCCAGAGCTTCCTAAGTGGCCGTTCAAACAAAAATAGGTATTTGGGAAATTTTATTCGAGACTGCATTCAATCATATTGCAATATTGGACACTATTTGCTGGTGCTAGCTTTATTTTTTTTTTCTTAGAAAATAATCTTTTAGCAAAAAAACCATGTCATTGTTCTGCAAAGCTTGCTGACCTTGTGCTAATTAGCCACACTTTTAGGCACACAGCATAACCTCATGCTAAGCCAAACAATGAGTAGCCTATGAATAAAAAAACCTACTGTTAAATTTCACATTTGGCTTTAAACTTAAAGACTTCCATGGGGGTGGGAGGTTGCTTCACTCTATATTTATCTCTTTAAAATTAACAGAAAGGAAAAAATAGGCCCCTTTGCCCTCGGACTGGAACATAAGGTCAGGATGACAAGTGGCACAGGCAGGGCTGAGGGAGTCTGGCAGCTCAACCATCACCATGGATGTGCTGGCAGTCCCCTGGGCTCGACATGCTGCATCCAGCAGGAAATGATATTCCCCTTGTGTCCTGAGTCACTCCTCTGTAAATCCTGAGATTTTACATCCATGACATGTTAAAAAAAAAAAAAAAAGAGAAATTAAAAATAGTATGCTCAGTCTTTCCTGCCAGTTCTTGACATGTGATTGCTAAAAACATCAGGAGAAAAATACTTGCCATTTGTTTCCAGAAGCCCTGGGGAATGGAGATGTGAAACCTGGGAGTGGCTCAGAGGCTTTCCTAGAAAATGGCCCTTGTCACACAGCCAGATATTTCACAGGTCCCAGGAGCTGCTGGTGGTGAAGGGATGAGGCATCCCCTCATCCCTGAGCTGTGTCAGGGTGTCCACTGCTGTGCTTGGCCATGATGAAAGCTGTCTTTGGGCTGAAGGGAACAGAGACCCTCCGGCTCTCTTGGTGTCCCTGCTCTCCTCTGCTCTTCCTGTGGCTCTGCTTGGCTCTAGCCAGGTTGAGGATGGGCCATCTCCATAAGGAAACTGGCACAGAACCTGCCAAAACATAGGGCTGCTGGGCTGAGCCTGCCATGAGGTGGAGGACAGGTGGTGGCTCAGATGCCATCCCAAGGCAATGCTTTATCTCAGATTTCTAAATTATGAACCTAGGCCTCCACAAATGGCTATTTTTGTCTCTCTAATGGGGTGGGTAGGCCCTGGCATAGGTTGCCCAGGGAAGCTGTGGCTTCCCCATCCCTGGAAGTGTCCAAGGCCAGGCTGGATGGGGCTTGGAGCAACCTGGGACAGTGGAAGGTGTCTCTACCGGTGGCAGGGGCGAGATGGGCTTTATGGTCAACCCAAACGAATCCATGATTTTATGACATTTGGACACTTCAGGGTCCCAAATGCTAGAGTAACTGACAAAGAAAATGTTAGAAAGTGGATCCTGTTTTGATAAACCTGATTTTGGTGTTAAAGTAATTCTTCACTGGTAAACCTTGATTCAATCTCAGTTGCAAATCCAAGGTGACAGGTCATAAGGGTCACTGGTAAAACAGGGAAACAGAGGATAGACATGGACTGAGGAGTCTTTGACACTAGTTACAAATACAAGTGAAGGCAAACATAGAAGACAGTGACTTTGACAATCTCATCCCTGAGAGAAGCCAGGGAGCAACAGGGACCCTGAAGTCAAGTCTCACATCCCTTGATGGAAAGTTTCATGGTGGGATTTTTCCAGAAGCATCCCAGGTTAGTCTTCCTGCCTGCAAGAGCCTGTGGTCATCCTGCTCTGGCTGCAGCCGTGTGAGGGCCATGAGAGCCTGGCCATGAGCCATTGGTCAGGTCCTCTCACCTGCTGAGCTCAGCAGCACCACAGCAAGGGGGAAGCTGAGAACACTGAGAATTATCTGATTAACAAGAAGCATTAACTGCATTCTTTAATCATCCATGGCACATTTTTAACTGCTGAAGATACAGTCACACCACTCAGATCTGTCCCAAGGACTGAGAAACTTGAGGATGCTGCTTTTTTTGTCCCTTTCTCTTGCTCATCAAGGGCCATCTACCCTGGGCAGATGTACACCACCACTGCAGTGCTTCAGGCACCCAGCCTCAGTGGAAAACCCGAGGAAATTTGTACCCGTGTCAGGCCAAGCTCTATCAGCCTGTAAATAGCAGTGATGGCCCTGAAGTGCTGGGGGGAATGGGAAATAAATATTCCTTCCCCTGGATACTACTGGGCTAAAACACATCATCCAAAGTCCCCGCTGTAGGGCGAGATTTCCCCATGGGGCTGCACATGAGGATGTTGAATTTGAGGCTGCTTATTGGCATTTGGAAGGAATTTGTTCCACCACTGGAAACTTTCGTGGCCGAAGAAGTTAGAGGGGGAAAAGCCAGTTAAACTTTGGCCTTTTTCTATGGAGGGTAAACTTAGAAACATGACTTAGATGCATAATTTAGAAAACCAAGATAAAAGTCAAGCCAGCTGCTTACCCTACAGCTTTTTTAAAGATTATTGCTTACCAGGCTTAGCCACAGGGACTAAGTGCATGTTTGGAGTGCAGATGTTTCTGGCTAAGCCATGAAACCCACCAAGTGTAATTTTTGACCATGTAATTCATCCTCCCTGAACAGACTCAAAACCTAGTGAAGCAGGAAGGAACAGGATGTGAATTGCAAAGCATCTTTGTGCACACAGGCTTTGGTGACCAGTGATATCCATGTTGTGGTGTGATGAGATTTACCAAGGGGTTTTCTGATGAGAGAATATCAGTGGATGGTAAAGTTGAAAGCCTTGACACACCAGAGGAGCTGTGTTTGTGTATGGACAGTGAAAATAAGTTTGCCACTTATTTTGTCTTGGTCTAAACTAAACCAAAATTAATGCCATGATCTCATCTTGTCCTAGATTGGCTTCTAGTCAACAGCTCTGAATAATTCAGGAGAAAGCCTCTCTCCTGCCAATTACCACTGAAGCCAGCACCTCCAGCCCCTTCAGTGTGCACAGCCCTGGCTTTTTGCTCCTCTGGCAGACACTGCCTATCCTGGGCAGGGGGACACTTCCATGTAAAAATGAGATTTCTGCCTGCTGCATTGGTTAGACACTTCCATGTGATAAAGGGAAAAGGGAAAATCCAGCTATTCTTCATCATGTTAGGAATAAACTCCGTTCGTGTGATGTGCAGCTTTAATAAATTCATTGCTGCAGTTAAAAATCTTTCCTACTGAATGAGGTTGTGGTTAACAGGACAAATTATAAAAATCTGTGCATTTCCACAGATGCAAATCACTAGTGGGACACTCTCCTGCTCCATGCTGCTCCTTGAGCACCTCTTGTGACAAAGAACTTTTCTGCAAACAGAGTTGCAAGAGCAAATTGAGATGTATTGAAATATCCTCAGTCACATTTTGTACTGGTGCCTGACAACAGTCAGGTTTTTCTGCCATTTCACCCTGCTCTCACACACTGTCGCAGCTTCCAATAAGAAAATATTGAAAGACGGGCTTTTTTCAGACTTCTGTAGGCTTTGAGAAATTGATCTTGCCAGGGTTCTGGGCACTGTAGTTAATTTGTTCTCTTTCTAATGTTAAAAACTTTGTTGTGATTTCACTGTCCCAGACAGACATCATGGAAAAAATTGTGCATGTCCCTGATGCCATCTCTTAATGGATTAAAATAGACTTGGAGGTACAAGGTAAGAGCAGAAGGTGGTGAATTGCATCATGCACAAGTTCTGCTGGTTTCCATTTGAACCCCTTGAGCAGAAGCCTGAGTCCCTTTCACAGCAAAAGAAACTTCATGCCAAGATCTTGAAATTACTGTTTTAACATCTCTCCACAGTGATCTTCACAAATCCAGGCAGTCAGAGCTGCTGGCAGGCAGGTTCCACCTGCTTCCCTCACTGGGACTCATGGACACCCCAGCCAGGATATGGGGAAGCCAGGGAAGGATTTCTAACGAGCTGTTTGCCACCTGGCTGGCCCCTAGCACCTTCTTGTGCCTGGAGTTGTTGCTCCAGAGGGGCAGGACCTTGCACTTCTTGTTGAAGTTTGTGTGGCTCCTGCCAACCCATTTCTCCAGGCTGTTGAGGTGCCCATGGATGGCAGAACATCCATCCGGGTCCATGAGCCATTCCTCACAGTTTTGTGTCATCTGCAAACTTGCTGAGGGCTCTCTGCCCCATCATACATCCCTCAAGTCATTAAGGCAGAGGTCTGGGCAGCACATTGAGGGATTTCAGCCTTCTTGGTGGTCCAGGTTGGTTCTGATGAGCCCAGGACAGGATTTCTGGATACACTCAGGAGCCTAGCTTCTTTTAAAAAGCCTGAACACTTGCAAACATCAGTGTTAAACTGTGGCTGTTAGATTTGCAAGTACAAGCACTTCAGAAGTGCCAGCATTAAAGTTTCATATCCAACTTACATCATTTCTCTCAGCTGTTGTTCACTGGCTCACAGACACTTTTCCCCGGAGCAGACAGAGCTCAGGAATGTGTGGTTAACGCGTGGTTTGACATGACACTGCCTCGCACTGCAGAAGTGGGTAATGGGCCCAAAAACTGCTATCACCAGCTAGTCAAGGACTTCCTCTGGACCGTAGTTTCTTGTCCCCAAGTGGTGCCAGGACAACTCTTCATGGGGCCACGCTGTCAGATCAGTTGTGGACATTACCTGGTTTAAAAATGCCTAACAAGGAAGAAGCAGCTTACTGTGTTGACTTGGCATTAAGTGCTCCTCTGAAGATTAAAGCAAGGGTTCCACTCAAAAACTGGATGAACTTGCAAGGGAACTGAAGCTGAAATAAAGTTTTGATAAGCCATGCCCTTGTCTAACTTTTGAGTGGGTGACTTTTTTTGGAGCTACTAATGAAAATAAGTCCAATGGCCCGTGACTCACTCTCAGTGACTCCTCTTCATTTAGGAACCAGTTGGTAACAGACCGACATAAGGAGCAGCCAGCATGTGTCATTCCCAGACACTTCATCCCCATGGAGATCTCCTGCCAATACCTGGTTTGCAGTGAGATCAATGACCTGGCAGTTCACCTTTAGGCTCCATGGGAAAGTAATTGCAGGAGGAAGCATGAGGAGGTCTGCTTTTGTCAGGCAGGCTCTGGCAGATTGTCAAACTGGCAGCTTCCATGTGCAGGTGAGGAGAAGGTGCTTAGCCTGGTTTCCTGTGGAACTGGGGCTGCTGCCATCAGACTGCGAACAGCTTAACCTAAGGGAGTGAGGAGGCTGCAGTAAAGAGCTTAAAAAAAATAAAGTCCTCTAAAACTTGTAAGAATAGAGAAGCACATAGAGAAAAGCAATGTTATTGGTGCTGGCACAGAGGGAAAGACAGGGAGAATTTTCCTTCTAGACATTGCCTTCAGCAGATGCTGCTGGCCGTGGTCGTACTTACCAACTAATCCATGGGAATAAAACTCCAGGGAACGGCTTGTGCAGTCCTCTGGCTGGGTGACACTAAAGGAGGAGAAGAGAGACATATTTTCTGTGGTTGTCATGGGTGACATGAGAGAGGAACTGATGAAAGGAAAGATCTAAGAGAGGAGAGCAGAACTGGAGCTGTTTTGAAGAGAGCAGAGCTCTGTGATTGTGTGTTGTAGAAGGTTTGCTGAAGCTGGGGCTATAGCAGTGCAAGAGGTACAGCAATGTGTGACTGTCTGCAAGAAACCAGGCTACATGAAATCTTTTTTATCATTTTGATAGCTCCCACAGTAACTTTTGTGCCACGGATTAATGTTTCTGCAGAGAAAAGGATCAGAAAGCTGGGAGAGTTGTTCATGGGTCTTCCTCCATCAGCAGAAATACATCTCACATTCAGCCACACTTGGTAAACCAAGATGTGTTTAGCCTGTAGCTAGAAATGTTTATAACTTGTTTTAATATTTATAATTTGTCCCTGAAAACTGCACTGAGTATGTCATCATGCTGGAAAGTGTTCAGCTGGTGTCAGCTGAAGTAAGGGAGGTGGGCAATTATCTTTCAAGAAGTCTGTGCATTCAGGTATTAAAACACCCACCACTGCTGCAGTCTGGTCCATGTGAAAGGCTCAGCTGCTTTGCAGTCTATTTTTACAACTTCTTGGGGTCAAATCATTTCTGCAAAGGAGGATTTAATGAGAAGGACTGACCCGTCCTGTTCCTCCTGCTATTTGGCCATGACATTTTACCCAGCTTGTCTTCTGCTCGGAAGAAAAATCATTTGTCAGGCCCACTTTGTATAATGGGTATTTCCATGAGATTGCCATGGCACCCCTAGGGGTTCCAAAGGCCTCTTATGGAGAAGGATTTGCCCGGCACTTGTGTTCCCTGACTAACCAGCCCTGTCCCGTAAGGTCACGACATCAGTGCAACCAAGCCCCCAGCCACCCTTCTCCACCTCAGGAGCCTGTGCCAGGAGAGCACAGCAGAAGCATTTCTCCCAGCAAAACATGTCCAACCCAGCAAGTTCACCAGGGAATGGTTTGCCAGCAGCTGGGTTCGTGGCAGCTCCTCAGGATCCCCACCAGACAACTCGCTCTGAAACCCAGTCATCCAAAATCCTGGGAGGAGTGAGAACATGCAGGTACTGTGAGTCTGACTTCACCAGTGCACTAGGCCTTGGTCTCAGGGCTCCGTGGCTCCTCGTGGCCTAGCATTTTGCAGCCATCACAGAAAAAGGATGGGGAGAAACAGGTTGTAATTCCAGCAAGTCCATGAACTTCCAGTCAACTACAGATAGGAGTGTCTTTGACTCAAAGCTCCAAGCATTTGGAGGTATCCCTCCTTCTTCTACCAGGAGAAAGAAATGTTCTTGCTGAAAATGGGGGCTGGGCTGGGGTACATAGAATCACAAAATCTTAGAATCATTTAGGTTGGAAAAAACCTCTGGGCCCATCAAATCCAGCAGCTGCCCCAGCACTACCACGGCCACAACTAAAACATGTCCACAAGTGCCACATCCACATGGCTTTGAAATCTCTCCAGGGATGGGGACTCAGTTACTGTCCTGGGCAGACAGTACCAGTACTTGACAACCTTTGGGACAAAGAAAATTTTCCAGTATCCACCTTAAAATGTCCCTGGTGCAACATAAAGCTATTTTCTCTTGTCCTATTGCTTGTTACTTGGGAGAAGGGACCAATACCCCCAAATCTGCCCCTAAGCACTGTCTAGCCTCTCAGGACACTTGCATTTGAACCTCAGATTCATCTTGAGTTAAAAGAAGAATGCTCAGCACAAACCTTAATACAACTTGGCCTGGGGTCTGTGTTCTTCTTGCCTCAAACACTGAGCTGCATTTTCCTGCAGCTGTGACTGGTGCCATCAGATTGTGGTGGCAGCTCTCCATAGTTAATTTTGCTTTATGAGATCAATCCCTTTAGTAA
Source organism: Lanius collurio (assembly GCA_020086605.1). Taxonomy (NCBI): domain Eukaryota; kingdom Metazoa; phylum Chordata; class Aves; order Passeriformes; family Laniidae; genus Lanius; species Lanius collurio. The sequence goes on from JACBWW010000050.1 coordinate 691,197, forward strand.
TTTGTTTTCTGCCATTACTGCAGAGAGCAATGATCAGAATATTTAAAATATTAGACTGCAGCTTTTCTGTAATGGCCAAGAAAAAGTAAATCTGGAATGCCAGAAGATAATGGCAAGGTGGTTGGATGTTAGGGTCTTTTTGTGGTAGGCAGAGTTTAAATTCCTGGCCATGATTTGGTTTATATTAGGCAGAGAATTTGAATTTTTATTATAACATTTGAAGGACTTTTGGTTCTGAAAGATGAAAAGTTTCTTCTAACTCCATCTACCCTGAAAAAATATATTCTCCCCAGCATTTTGTGTTCCCTGCCCAAGCAGACAAATCTGAAGTTACCTGGACCAGTTACCTTTGTGACTGCTTGTGGCAGAAGATTGCAGCCCAAAAGCCACACTCATCCAGGGAGATGCACCTAGATGTTTTCATTTTCTGAGGTGCTATGTTTGCATTGCAAAATCATCCAGTCTCATCTATTTATGGTTTATGGCTTAATATGGCCCAGGTTTATATTGTCAGAGAAATTGCTGGGATTTGCTCTGTGAAGCAGAGGAGTTCTGGGCAGACATTTTAATTTCCATCAGCTGTCATATCCTGGGAAGATAATTAAACACTCTTCATTTTCCATTTTAAATGGTATACAAAAGCTGGACATTAAGCTCAGAGAGCTTTCCAAAAGGGGACATGTGGGTAGCTTCAAACTTTCCTTTGGCACCCAGCCACCAGCGAGGGTCAGCCCGAGTTCACTGTTTCCCATTGTGTAAGGCTATTTGTTTAGCATTTCTTTTGTCTGAAGTGGCCTTGTCAAATGAGATCTCCACATAATTTTCATTTGGCCCTTCACTCACATCTGAGCTGTCACTTTCATGGAAGCAGTTTATTTTGAGCTTAACAGAACTGTAGGCATAAGTAGACAAAGCTTTAAGAAATTCACATAATTTTCCAGCTTAATTGTAAAGGTATCCCTAAAAAAATGGAGTAGGCAGCCTCACAATCTCATGGTGTAAAAATCCAAAGACACTTCCAAGGACCAAGGTTCAATAACTTGGTTCACTCTGCCACTGTAGACAGGCTGGCTCCCGAATGTCAATCTCTGTAGTTTAACTAGATTAAGAAAATAATTCACACATTGTTTTGAGTGAGGGACACATCCTTCTTCACATCCTGTCCTGCATAGCATTGCTGAGCAGGGCTGAAAGCTTCCCCTCCTCCAGCATGAGGCCACCACACACTGTAGGTGCACATCATCCCTGGTGCCCTCAGGGTCCTTCTGACACGGTGCATCCATGTGTTTGCTCTCTGGGATACAAGAACAACCCCTGAAAAAAATTAATATAATCTCCTGGCAGGTCTGTATTCCAGGATTTAGCTGGGGACTGGAACTGCAGTCGCTGTTGCCATTCTAGTTAATCCTCCTTGGCTGCAGCTGCATGCCAAGATTTCCAGCTGGGCACGTACCTGCTCGTGTACCTGCTCACCCAGCTGATACTGAGCCAGATTGGTGGCATTTTCTCTTACTTTAAATCTAAATTAAACACAATATGGAAAGGGATGTTGCTGAGCACTTTTAAACTTGTAATTACAGGTGATATCACTGAACACTGTACAGATCCACCTCTACTGGTATTTGATATGCAAATGGAAGAGAACATGTTGCTGTTGGCACAGAACCACAAGGGCTGGGAAGGGCCTCCAGAAGACCTCTACTCACTCCTTCCTCCTCATCAGTGCAGGTACAGTGAGTTGCTTAGAACCATGTCCAGTTAAATTTTGGGTATCTCCAAAGATGGAGCTTTTACAGCCTTTCTGGGCAACTGATGTCAGTTTTTCTCTACCCTCATGGTAGAAAATTCTTCTCTTCTGTAGAGCTAGAATTTTAATCTGACACATACAACAAAAGCAAAAAGCATCATCTCTAGCTGCATATACATGCTACACTCATTTCTTGTGTGGTTTGTGAACCCCTCAAAATTTCTGCCTACTCCTTAGCATTTTCCCACTGCTAACAAAATTACATTTCTCTAATCATCTCCATTGTCTCTATGCTCCATTTGTATCCTGGAAACTGCCACGGTTGTGTCTCATTTCAATTTCTTGATGGCCTTGCTCAAAGACCAGTTGCCACTGTATGGAAGTCCAGTATATTTAAAATAATCAATTATGGAAAATGATACAGTTCCAGCTGCCTTCCAGAAGGCTCCTTTGGCAGGAGTTAAACACTGCAGCAGAAGCACGCACAGGGCTGTTTTCTCACAGCTCATTGCTTAGAACATAAATTGATGCACGGGATGCAAACACCCCTAGTGGGATCCCCTGCCAGCCCTACACTACACCCCGAAAGCTCTGCCCTCCCAGGGCCATGTCCTGCTGCTGGCCCTGGCAAGTCATTGACATTCCCGTTTGCTCATGTCCCTGGAAAGGAGTGGGACATGACTTCAGTGGGTGCCATGCGAGCTGTGAGTGACAGAGCACACTCTGCGTGTCATGGCACATCCCATCACCCGTGTGTCTGTCACCTGGGACACAGAGCTCCTCCTTACAGGGTNCATGTGCAATGCCAGCAGGGATGGGTGTGCCCCAAAGGAAAGTTATCTGAACTGGTAGGAGATGAATATCTCAACGTGATCACAAGAATTAACAACACTAAACACATCTCCAAGAGGCTTTGGGCAAGGCCCTGATCGCCACAGACATTCCATGAGCTGCTCTTTGCCACAATATTGTTGTCTTTGATATCCTTAGAGAACAGAAAGTTATGCAAGTTAGTTATATCTTTGCTTTACAACAAGGATACTTTAGCTCTTCCCTGTTCTCCTATCACTCTCTGGGTGATACATATCTAGCTATACAGTAAAAATCAGAAAACTACTATTTTTGGCACCTATAATTGGAAAGGTTCTTCCTCTAACAAAATGACACAGTTCTGAAATGGTGCTCCATGATGTTAAAGAGCTGCTGTTTTTACATTTCTGCAGTGGGAGACAGTGGGAAATTTGTAAATGAACAGATATTTCAAATTTGAGAGTTAAATCGGGAACACATTATTTCAATGAGATTTTAAAAATACTTTTTTTCAGTTGCTCATGATGTTGTGGAAGAGCTTTGAATAACCCCTTCTCCACTCCAAATCCCAATGGCACCTTTCAAAAATGATGTGGATCAAAAAGCAGGATTCAGACTTCAAAAATCTGAAAATATCTGAAATTTTCATTTAAAATGAAAGATTTTATTCTTCACTTTTTCAATGGGGAAGATAAAATATGATGCTAAAGCAAATCTTTAACATAGCACATTTTTCATTTAACAAGAAAAACCAGGCAATAATTTCCGTCCCAGTGGAAGAAGTGCAGCTCTTTGCACAGTGTTCTCAAGCAGGCCCCCTCTGTGGTTACATGCACCACAAGCTGTAGCTATTTTAATGCTTTTTAGCTTCAGCATTCCTACATGTCATTGAAAGCATCCAGCTTTCCACGAAACAAATCTGTACTTTAATGAGGTAGCTGTCTAGAATACATATTCCTTCCCATGCTATCAGATAGGAAATTTGGAAATGGAACAATAAAAAACACATAAACTGGACCAAAGATTAACATCCTGTGTCCATGGTACAAGGCTCTGCCTATGTCCAGTGTGGCAAACTGCTCCTCTTTCCACAGTTGTTTTATTATTCTTTGCTTTTTTTTCAGGGCTGAGCATAAAATCTAGTCACTTCCGTGATTCTCTATCTATGTGACTGCCTTTTAAGAAGAGATGTTAATGAATATGATTAAGCTGGCACACCCTTAAGTAACATTAAGCTACTTTAAATATATTCCCCCTAATATACCAGCTGTTTTCTGTGAAGAAAATATTATCTTCAAGAGATTTCCTTCTAGAGAAGAAATATCCTCTCATTTGCCCCAAAGGAGTTTACTCCTTTACCTTTATAGTTAGACTATGTGCATTTTGAATTTGTCTAGAGTTCTCCTGCTGTGACCTTCACCACACTTCCTTCTCAGATCAGAGTTGATGGCTGGGTCTGCTTTCACTCAACTGCCCACAAGTAACTCTGGTGTGGTTTTGCTCTCAGAAAGCAAAAATCCCACCTGGAGTTTCAGGAAGGTGTTGTTGCCATTGCAGACTACCAGTTGTATTTTCCCTTCAAACCTCAGATGATCCTTCTATGCAGAAGCTGAGCTTCAGAACATCACTAACAAATGGGAATTTTGCACACCCAACTGGGCATTTTCTTCTCTTCCTGGTAAGGAATTGCTGCAGCATTGGAAAAAGCGACAGCTGGTGGGTCCCTTGGGAGCCCACCTCACCACGTGTGTGATTCTGTAGAGGTTTCCCCAGACTGTCACCAGAGAAACTCCTGGTTCTCTATGGAAATGCAGTGGGACAACCAGTGAAGGCTGAGGACTGAATCCACATTTTTTTTTATTTTGAAAACTAATAGTTTCCCAGTTGTTAAGCTAATTCTCCTCTCCCTTACTTTACTCCTGGCCATGCAGCACCTGAAACATCTTCCTCAGTTTTCACTGACTTCTCTTTCCTTCCATGGCTCACTCCTGTGGGATTGTGCCTTTCTGGGGAGCAGAGCTCCTCCCCTATCCTCACAGGGAGGGTGCTGCCATCAGCTTTTCTCCTGATGCAAAGTGACTGTGTCCTTCTGGGGGGTCATTCACGCTTATGCTTCCATGCATCCAGCTCCAGGGCCTTAGGAGATACTAAAAAAACCTCTTCCCTAAACAGCACAGCTTGGCTGGGCTGGGCCAAACGTGAATTGAGCTCTACTGACTGCAAGCGGAGCCAAGGAAAAGCTTTCTAGATTAGCTGTTTAAATTAGGTAATGAGATCACTCCCTGCACTGTCCCTCTGATGACTGTCCATCACCTGCCCAGCACTCATCCCAGGCTGGCTGTTCAGTTTTGGTCACTGCAAAGAGGTGGGAATTACGCCTCAGCTCACTGCAGGAAAGGACAGGATTTTGTCATGATCCAGTCAAAAATTTATTTTAACTGGCTGTAAACCTAGGGCAGGATCCTGCTAGCAATGACTCAGGATAAAAGTGGGACTGTGGCCCTAAGAACCAAAGGAACTAAATTGCATTAAAATATTTAGTTTTGGTGACAGACTTCACATCAACCCTACAGGTGGTTTAGTAATAGAATCATTGAATATCCCCAGTTGGAAGGGACCCACAGGGATCAGAGACTCCAACTCCTGGCCCTGCACAGACACCCCAACAACCCCACCCGGGGCATCCCTGGCAGCGCTGTCCAAACGCTCCTGGAGCTCTGGCAGCCTCGGGGCCGTGCCCATTCCCTGGGGAGCCTGGGCAGTGCCCAACCAGTGAGAGACTGCAAACATACCAGGACATTAACAATGCCATTCAAGACTTCGAATGCTGCAGCAATAAAGCCAGTTCAATGTGTAATTTTCTGAAGAGATTCTCTCTTCAGGTCTCAAAATGTGTATATCTCTGCCAGTTCTTCTCTTCTTTGCAAATGAAATTTTTATCTTTGCATCAATTTCTCCCACCATCAGATTTCAAAGAAGGATGTTCAGTTATCAAAACACTGAAGCTGGTTTGGGCGCTTGCCAGCTTCAGAGGCATCATGTTCACTATCCACTGGACTGCTTTGAAGGATGCCTTTCTTCTAAAATACTACATCTTTTAGAGGTACATTTTATTTATATTTTATTGAGTCTTTATTTCTACAAGTTTCTTTAACCTCCCAGTGGCATCCAGAGGAAATTTCATGGCAGGGATGAGGTAAATTAAAACCAACTTTCAGAAGGGAAGGGTTATTTTTGCTAGTGAAATCAGCAAATGCCTCTGTCAGGAAGCTGTGGATTCCAGGAAGGACAGTTGCTTCACATCAAGCAGGAATACAATGTTTCCTCAGACAGCATCTTTTAATCTCTGGGCAGTGGTCACCAGAGGTGCTGGGGGACAATAACAGGTAGTGCTCAGGACACTCTTCTGGTCTGGCCCAGAGGAGATGCAGCATCCTGGGGCAATGGGAGGCAAGACTTCCTCATTTTCCCTTTTAGCTGAAGATTAAGCAGCAGCATGTTGCAGCCCCAAGGTGTACACAAACAGGAGCTCTAGGAGCACAGGCAGCCACCTCACAACATGGACACAAACAAAAGTACATTTATTGCAAGGCTGGCAAGGGAACTCTTCGAGCCAATCTACCAACTCTCCCTGCAAACGAGCCATAGCTGCGATCCAGACTCAGCTGCCTGAGGTGCCCTGTCCCGAGGATTAACATTTGCCTCGTGTTCTGCCCTCTGCAACTCAGAAGAGCTTCTGTGAAAGTATCTCTGCTCACAATCTGTGGCTCACGTGGAAACAGGAGCGTTCAAACCGTCTGCAGGGAAAAAATGCCTGCTCACATTTTGTGGGGTTTTCCTCATTCCTTTTGAATCACTTCTCCTTTGGGCACTGCTCTGCACCAAGGTGTTTGCTCTGTCAGCAGCTGAAGGGAAGGCACAGGTAGGTTCCTCCAGCACTGGGTGATCCGAGCCTGGAGTTTTACTCACACAGTGCAATATTTCTTCATTAAGAGCACTGTGAAATCCTGATGCCAGTGAGATAACAGTTGCTGAACTAAGTCACTGCTGACAGGGAATTTTCATCCTTTCCCCAAGACAATTTTTTCTTTATTTTAGAGATAGTTTTTTCATGATGTTTTTCACTATGATGTCTTTCATGACATCAGTGTGCATATTATCTAAAGAACTGAGTAGGAGCACCAGATGATGCAGAGGTCAAAGTGTGTTTTGGTGGTTGAATACAAAGTTAGGAGTTAAGAGTTGAAATCATCTTCTTGGGAACTGTTTGCCTGGGAAATATTTGACAAGTGAAAAACTACCATAGATGACTTATAGACTTGGTCCAATGTAGATTAACTTTATGAAAATCATATGAATAATTTATTTCTGTAATTTTAGATTTTACCTAAATCTCTGCCACTATGCAAAAATCCAGAATGATAAAAACGCTCAGGAGCACTACAGAGAACTATTTTGCCATCACTTTTAAAGATAAAAGATATCAAAATATGTGAAGTAACATGATCTTAAAGCCCAGTAACATACAGCAGAAAATGGCAATGGTTACTAGTTAGAGAATTTTCAGTAGTAAAATAACAACTTCTTTCTTGTGACTCTGTCTAGCAACCTCTGCTGTGAACAGAACTATTGATCCAGGGAGATGTTTTGCTCAGAGGCTGGAATTCAGCTTCCCTGTGTGCAGGCAGCTCTGCCCCAAGCCTGCTACCCAGCAGGGCTCCAGCCAAAGGGAGATGACCTTGCAGTTCAGAGTCTCTGTGTTTTCTGACAGATAAACCTAGGCCCAGCCCAGGCACTGATTTCCCTTTCAGCTGCACATGTAACAGGGGCTTTCTTCTGCATCATTTAAAAAATGCAGTTCCTCTCTGTCACATTGATCCAGATTTCAGGCCAGCTTTCACTTGCTTTTCAACCTTCTTATCATCTGCAGCTGAGTCATCTCCCGTGTTTCCTGTAGTCTGGATTAATTCCTTCTTTGCCAGATGGGATTTCCACTCCCACTCTTCCTCCACAGACTCCTTGAGCAAGTCATCTTGCTTTTCTGCCTCAGCTTTTCCATTTCTAACATGGGAATCAGGACACTTTCCTTCCTTGGACCAATTTTGAGAACAAATCCACTTCTGTCTACAGAGTACTGTGAGGACTGCCACTGAAAACTGTGTAATCAGTGTAATCCATAGTGTGCTTTCACAAGGGTATCCATGAATAAAGAAATGCATTGTATCCCTCTTCCCAGCTAAATGCACCCTAGGAATGGAGAATTACAGTCACATCAAAGTTCTAGGAGAGATGCTGAAGGACAAGTATCAACTGTACCACAGACAGAGGCAGGGTGGCAGGAAAAAGGCAAAAATTGAGGTCTCCACGTGGAGCTGAGGATTTGTGGGGCTCAACATGAGCCCATAGAGAAGGAGGAGGAAGAGAAGATGCTAAACTGACCACGCCCAGACATCTGGTTTCTGAGATAGAAGCAAGAGTGATGGAGAATAAAGCTTGGAAGTGCTTTCAGCACCTCACTCAGCAACCAACCTGAGATTTTAGTAGACAGCCCTGTAAGTGCCCTTCCTCCACAGCCCTGGTAACACTATGGTGGCAGAAAACAATCTCACAGGGAAACCCACAGAACTGTAGAGTGCTGAAGTCAATGAAAACATCATCCAGCTCTCCACCTGGCACTTGGACTGTGCCAATATTGACCAAATCATTGTTGGTGTTAAATAGACTCCCTTTCATTTGAAATGCAAACAGGCAAATATTAGTGCTATCTCTAATAAGACTTGGAGAATGCACACACCAACCCCTAATCATTACCCTTGGACATGGCCTGGAGGGTACAGAGCAATGGAGAGGATGTGCTGCATCCTCTGAATTAGACTGAAATGGAAGAAAGCTAAAAGCTGAAAGAGCTCCCAGATCATGATGGACACAAGCTGGTGCATTGGAAATGATACCAGAATGCCCTGTATTCATGTTTCATCTGTATTTTCTGAGCTCAGAGTGAGGTCTGAACAGCTCTCCCTGCAGTGATGGGTGTGTGAGGTCATTGAAGGATGGATGTGCCTGAAGAACTTCCCCGTCCCTCCCTGTAGTGAATGGGACCAAAGGACACCTGAACTCCTTTGGCTTCCAAGGAAGCTTTAATTTATTTTCACCAAACCAGAGAGGACACAGCTCTGCACTCTCCTTGTTAACATTCTTTGCTATGAGTATGGACTCCTTCTTTGGAGAGTAAATAAAATATTTACAGTCTATAAATCTAGGAAAATTGTTTCTCTTTATGCAGCAGATCGACTTCCCTGGCCTGCTGCAGGGCAAATTGAGTGCCAGTCTCCAGCTCATCTCATAGCCTACAAGACTTACATATTTTTAGATCATCTTGGCAAAGATCTTGTGATTTACACACAATTTTTTTGCCAGAGAGGATACTGAGGGCTTCTTCTACAATACAAATTATATTTTGTAACTACTGTTACGAGAGTCTTTTGTAACAAAGCTTTGTAAGATGCTGACTTTCTTTTGTTGGCTTCATTTAAATCTGCTGTGTTTTATGGGTTCTGCACCACTCACATTTCTGAATCATTTGCATTATTCCTCATACTCTTTTGGCTGAGAGGTGCACCGGGTTTTACATAGAACTTTACTAGCAGGACATGCATGTTGAAACAAATCGTAATGCTTGGGATTTGTATCTTCAAAGTGCTCTTCAAATACAGCCAAATACAGCTTTGCACCATTGGGTTGAGGAACCGAGAAGAGTTTATTCCTCTTTCACTGGAAAGTGAGTCGCTGAAGTGATGCTGTGTCCCCATGAACCCAGAACATGCCCAGGTGGGATATCGGTGCTGGCCCCCACCAGGCCAAGGGAAGAGCAGGCTCCTTTTATTTTGGAAATGGTTAGTCACATTCAAAGGAGCCCTAATGCTATTTTGAACCATAGAAACACCACCTTTGGTGTGTTTCCATGCAGTCTCAGAAGTTATTGGGCTGATTTTCTCCCTGTCCAACACCACAGAGTTGGGCAAGGCTGAACTTCCTCCAGTGCTTCTTTGGTTGTACACACAAATACATAATGAGATTATGTGTAGTGTGCAGACTCCTGTCTGGTCACAGTATAGAAAATATAGATAACACCTAGATAACACTTAATCCAGTCAAATGGAGTAAAATTGATGGGGCAACTGTTTTCCAAAAGGAAGTACAGGTGGTTGCAGAGATGAGTTGAGTCATCTCCAGCTACTGGGATATGTGTTAGGACATTTAGGACCTTGATTTGGTCCTCATTAAAAGGAAAGCAGAAAAGCAGTCACCCTCTGCTTTTAGATAACTAGGATGTGCTCAATCTCTTAGTTACTCTATTTTTTCCTTCATTTAACTGCTCCACCACCAGCTAAAGTCACAAGTGTGGGCATCTGCTAAAGAGTACAAATAGGTCAGGCTTTTTCCTCCACCTTCTGCACATGAAATGAACTAATGAAATATGAGGTGCTGCTCATCCAGACACCTCAAAGCCTGACATGGAGTAGACCAGCCTAAGGAAGATGTTTGAGGACAGACTGACACCTGCTGAGACACCAAATGCCGCAGTCACTGCTGACAGATGCCTTCAGACCTCCTGTTTTCAGCCAGTCCTTAAATTTCAGATTTAATCAGGCTTTTCACGCTGCTCAAACATATCTGGGGAAAAGAGTTGCACAGATGCACAAGGAACTCCCATGAGAGAGGTTTTGAACAAAGCTCATGGGAAAATGTTCTTCTATTTGTGAAAGGCTTTGCTGGACTGACATTGGGTACTGAGAACTGCCTTCCCCTTTTTGGTCACGTGCAGAAATAGCACGAGCTGTAGGTTCAGGTTAGCCCCACACCTTTGCAATGCCAACAGCAGGTTGCAGAGGCGAGCAGAGCCCCAAGGCCACCTAGGGAGGAAATAACACTGTGCATTTCCTTACCATAGTTGTGCAAAGGTGGGGAATCTTCCTTTACCATTGCACAGATGATGAAAATCAAGGGTTTTTAAAAGCCAGATGAAGTGTTTCACCTCTGAACATTAACAGAGGCTTGTTTAGGGATCTTTAAAGTGTTTTCTTTCAATCTGGTTGAATCCAACTTTTCTTTAGCATCGCACCTGGGCCTCTGAGTCACAGCGAGCTCTAGAGACTGGCAGTTCTTTCCTTCTCCAAAAAACACACAGACTCAAAAGAAACAACAAGCCAGTAACAGATGTTTGCATGGTCTCAGGCTTAGCATACCATAAAAAAAATGACACTGCCACAGTCCTTGGAGGTAGGTTAATATTTAGTTTGGCTAACAGTTTCGTCAGACTTCCAGGGCAAGAGTAACCTTAGGGGATGTGTCTCCGTATTTTTTGAAGCCTGGAGCACCCCATCCCACCAGTAGCAGTCTGCAGATGCCATTGGAGCTGATGCAGAAAGGTTGCAGCTTTCCTTTCTTCTCCTGTAGCACTTTTGATAAGACTTTCAACTCTTAGCCCCACCCAAAAAAAAAGCTGCATTATCTGTATGTTTAGCTGGATCACCTGGGTGGGTACTAATATACAGTCATGTGCCCAACTCCTGCCTCTGCTGTGGCTCAGCAATTTAGGGAAGATGTTAGTGACCCTCAGCTGGTTTTGTAAAACTACAATTAACATGGTCTATCACAGGCTCAGACTGTGGAGGAAATATCTCTCTTTTTTTCAGATTCCCTTCCAGTCCCCATGGTCACTGGTGACAGATTCTTCTGGGTATCCATTGTCTTTTTGCCATGAAAAGCACCATATGGCCCACAGGGCAGACTTGCAGGTCTCCTCCTTGCAGAGGTTTGTTTTTTGATGGGGGTGACAGGAGACGAGCACCCTCCTCAATCCATTTGGGACCCTGCACAGGGATAAGGAACACCAGTAGATATTCTGTGTGGTTCTTCAGAGACAGGTTGTACCAAAGCAGACTTGGGGAGAGTCGGGCAAGATGTTCAACCTTCTCCACATCATCCTGTGGACCTGTTCTGGCTTTCCCCTCACCTCTCCTTGTTGTTCAGCAACAGAAGAATCTGGTGAGAATGCCCCACTCCACAGAGGTTCTTTGGACTTTAAAAAAGAAATACAGTTGAATTTTGTGATAACAAATAGCACAGAACTGCATTTTGCTACTGCCCTCCACTTGTTTGAGAGTGGCCAGAATGTTTTCATACCATATTTAACCAAACACCCTCCCCATAGCCTCTCACTGGGATGTATACATTTTTGAGCAGGACATTGAATCTGAATTTCTAGGTCCATAATACTCTCCATTGTCCAGATATTATGATGGAAAGTGCATTTTTTTCATTCTGCTTAAACATGCCTAAATAACATCCCAACGATGTGTCGTATTTTAACATGTTTCAGTAGAAATACTAATTCTGACTTGTCCCCAGACCAACTAAACTTACCTGGAGTGAACTCCTAAGTGATTTGCAACTTATAATCACCCAGAGTGTCTGTTATGACTCTGTGGAAGACTTGCCTTTTAATGCCATCCCAGTTCCTATCTCTGTGTCTAACCTACAGAGATGATTAAGAGGAAACTGCTGGCAATACCTTCCCTGCCTTTTTGTAAGGAACATCCTTCTTTCTACTAACATTTTGCTTCTTCCTTCCAGAAAGAACCTTTTGAGCAGCCTAGGGAGCAAGGGAGTTTGTTTTGATAATGAACTGAAAACCTTTTTTTCAGTAGTTACTGCTGAAGTGGGAACATTTCCTCAGATCTGCAAGCTGAAAATGACAAGGAGGAAGAAGGACAGATAGACACTAAAAACACAGGAGAGCAAGAAAGGCAAGACTTTTGACATGTTTATTGAGAAGAAGCTCCCAAAAATGATGAGGAAATTATTGTCCTCCTAAACCCCATCAAATTTCCCCCAAGGGTGGATTCACCTTACATGGCTTAGACATAAGGACGTAGGTGCCTGTGCTCGTTCCAGTTACCCCAGCAAAGCACAAGCCTCTGGAAGATCATTCACTTCATGTCAACACAAACCAGCCTTTGGAGGTCCTTATTTCCCTTCCCTGACTCTAAAGGGATCCATGGAGTACTTCCTGTAGCACAGACATCTGACTCTGAGATGTCAGGAGAAGGGAGGCAAATCCTAACCCACAGCTCTGCATCATCAGCTATATGTAAAAGCTACAATGAAAATATGTGATTAATCACATATCCTTACAAGTTGTGAAATTCCATGTAATAGTTCCCTTATGAATCATAACACACTTCCTGTCAGCTAAATGTTTTCTGTAAAGGTGCGCAGCAACAATTGCTCCAGAAGAGCTCAGTGTTTTGGACCAAGTTACAGTTTCTAAGGGAATCATAACTTTCCCTTGATCTGAATGAAATTAAGTACTCTGCCATAATAGCAGCATAATTACAAGAATACTTTCTCTTTATTTCCTCAGCTTGGAAATTAAAAAGGAATAACACACATTGGTGCAGAAGGAAAGAGACCTTAATTTCCATGCACACAACAGTATTCTCCTTTATGGTATGGAAAGGGATGCAGGAAAACCCAATTATATATTTCTTTTCAGTGCCCACTTCCAGTGCATGAAAAGCAGGAAGTTGTGCCAGCACTTAGAACATGGATGCCTAGCCACGGCTTCTAGCTTTTCTTCTCAGCCCACTCTGGGCTTTAGGCTACTTATTGAATCCCTGTTTGTCTGCCTGAGTTGTTGAGACCTGAGACTTGATCTGATAAAAGCTGTGTACAGGTTTAAGTTTGCACATGGCACACAGTCCCTTGCTGTGATGCTGATAAATGCCCTGGGTAGAGCACAAATGATGACTTTACCCGTGCCAGTTCTGCTGCTTGAAGCCATCCTTCAACTAGTTACGAACTTCCAAAGTTGTTTGTTGTTTGTCTGGGAATTTTTGTGCATAAAATATCTTTTGAAATCCCCAAATTCTTAATTACTGTTATAGTCACCAGTTTTTGCTTTATGTTCTTGCAAGCAGTGTTTTTATGAAAGACTGATTTACATAAAATTTAACAGTGTTTATCTCCTAATGTAGGAGATGCAATTGAGATCTTAACACAACAAGTAAACTGCTGTTACTATATTCTGGCCCCCTGCCAAGGAACCATTACATGGCCACTCTTATCTCCTATCACACCAACCCAACCCTTCCCCAAATAACCAGACATCAAAGGGCAACATCCCTATGTGAAGGGATGCCTTCCCAGTAACCCTTCCCATTGGAGCCAAGGCCTTAGCAGGTTCCCTTGAGGCATTTGCCACAGGAACACATCCACATGGATGTGCTCTGTGATCACCAGCAGCCTGTAGGGGTTGGTAGTGCAGAGCCCAAAGTAGTGTTGTACAGAGGGTCTCTGGATGGGACAGGTTCTCTTTTTGTCACTTAAAACTTTAACTTAAAACTAGGCTTTAACTTAAAACTGTGTGTATTCTTGAAGGAGGTGAGGAATGGGAGTAGTTCTGTGCTTTGCAAACACCTGTGCCAGAGAAGAAATCACCAGTGAGCAGCATCCCTCCCAAAGGAGATGCCCACCTTTCCCTAGGAGGAGGTAGAACTGCTCACACAAGAGTTCTCTGTACAATTTAGTGTCAGAATGAGCTGTGTTAAAGCATAAGAGGCTTAAACAGAAAGTTGTGCAAGCCTACCTGGGACTGAGAAACAAATGTGCAGCCTAGAAGAAAATGTTCTTGGCTTTTTTGGTGCTAACCTAGTAATGAGCATAACTCAGCCCGTGCTTTGGATCCAATTCTGCACCTTGAAAGCCAGAGGGACCTTCTGCTGGTGACCTGAACAGGACCACAGTACCCAATCATCACTTGCCACTCCTTCCCTGGGTTTTCAGACCATATATTGCCTGTTTAGAGAGTGCCATAATAAAGTGGGGAGAGGTTCTGGTGAACTGGACCTTCAGGCACACAAATAAAAGTCGATCTTAGGAGTTGGATTTGATGATCCTTGTGGGCCCCTTCCAACTCAGGGTATTGTATGATTCTGTGATTCTGTGATCTTTGCTGATTTATCTTATCATGGCACAGGCACACGGCCTATGATTCCAGTCCCAGCACGAAGCATACTTCAGGCTAAAACCCCACTGTACTAACTTTGGCAGTATCTGCGCTGCATCCAAATGTTGAACAGCTGACAATTAAAGTTCCTGCTTATTCCTTCCTCCCTCAGCCCTTGCCTGAAATTAACAGACAGCTTTGATAAACTGTTAATCTGGAATTAGGACCTCAGGATTGCATGCTCTGCCATGGATCCTTTCTTCTTGTTTATACAGCTTCCAAAATGTGGGTGGCTTATTGGGGGGCTTATCTACCTATTTTGTCTTATCTTCCCTAATTGCAAGCTCAGGTATAAAGGGAATAATTGAATAATAATTGAATCTGCAGAGTAAATAAACAAACACTGCACATAGAACTGGGATCAGTAAAGATTGCCTGAAAATTCCCAGGTGTATCTATAGGTTTCTCTTACAGCTGGGCTTACTTTGTGTCTTGGGGTTTTAATGTAGGCCCTGTTCTGTGATGATGAAGTTGTGAAACAGAAAACTCCAGAGAATTATGCAGCATTAAATGACACAGAACAATCTTTGACTCTTTTTAAATATTTCATTCTTCTTTTTGCCCTTTGAACAGGTGTAGTGCAGGATGAGGTGAATGGGAGCAGTTCATACTTCCAAGGGCATTATTTATTCCGAGATAATTATTTATTGGTTAAAATGCATTCTCTCTTATGTGCCCAGAATTTGCAATCCATATTTTTCTTTATTGCAGATTAACATCCATTTCCATTTTAATAACAACAGTGAATGCAATGAGCAGGGCCAGACTGTGCAAAACAAACATCCACTAATTTGTAGTAGTTTAAATATGTAAAGCTAGTCTTTGATGTTAACACACCATTAAAAAGGAGCTGGGAAGTTCACATGTCTGTTCCTGTGTCACTTGTCAGGCAGCAGAACAGCTCAAAGAGCAGCTTGTTGGTTTGCAGCATCAAACCCACCTCAACAATTTTGGCATCCTGTAAAAAATTTTGGTACCTAGCATCTTCAAATTTTATAGGACATGGAAAATCCATGGGAGGAAACTGCATTTGCAAGGCTCGTGCCTTTCTGTGCCCTCTCTTCTTTCTCCAGTAGCACCAGAAATGTGGTCCACATGAGCCTGACTCCAATTCTCCAGCAGTCCTTGGGGATGGAGGAATGGCTTCATCACCCTGGCAGTCAGAGTCCACACACAGCGACCATATTTTCCAACCCTGGGGATTATGTTTACAAAAATCTTTGAATATCAGCACAGTTAGGAAATTGTTCGATGTTTCAGGACAACAATCCTTAAAGGGAAAATGAATTTGTCATTGTAGTGTTTACTTTAGGCAGGATCAAGGTGATAGCAACTAATCAAAATCCTTAAACTGGCAGCAGCTTGTGCAGCGTGTTAATTCTCCTTCTGAACTCCTGTTAACTGAGAAAAATGTGCAGCAATTTCACCTATTTTTCTATAAGGTGAGCCATGACTGCTCTCATTTCTCCCATTTCTGAAGTGAAGAGCTTCACTAAAATATTGGGAAATTATCAGTGCCTTTCAAAAAATATAACAGGGTAACTCAGGCCTTTGAAGCAGTTTCCAGCCTGAAACACAGTTGTGCTGAGCGCAGCTACCTGATTCAAGTAATGAGTCTATTTTTTACCCATAGCAAGTAGGACACAGGCACAATACAAATACTTTTGGCATAGACAAGTGAACTGCATTCCCATTTTTAGGCGAAGACAGACAGATCCTGATTATCATTGCTGTATTGATATAACTGAGGCAACATGCGAGGCATGCACACACTGATTACACTGCAGTACCATGATGAAAGCCAATTTTTTTTCCCCATAAATAGGCCAAATTGGTGTTTCTACACCACTGTTTTATCTGCTATCTTAAGAGGCTTGTTCTTTTCTTTTGGCATAGAGGTGGAGCTGCTCTCACAAGAAAACAACCAGGTACAAGCCATTGACTTTCCATACTCAATTATATCCTCATCTTTCCTCTTTCCAAGAGTTTTGAAGGGCTTATTATTACAAAAATAAGGATAATTTTCTCTTTGCAAATATTGGTCTCTGGCTACTTTTAGTCCATGACTCTCCCAGATCCAAGTCAATTCATTTCCGCAGCAGCAGGAGAACTGAAGCAGCAAAGCCAATTTCTGTTCTCACGTACAAAAAAGTCAGGATGAAATTTGTCCTCTTCTTACAGGAACTACCCCCCAGTACTTGGTTTTGATATTAAACCCATAATTTATTCTTGGGTAATGAACTAATACCTGGTTTGAGCATCACGAGGCAGGGACAGAGCACCAGGCACAGTTGATGGGCAACACTCTTAGTACCAAATATGTCCTAGATATCAGAAATTGTTTACACTGTTTATAATTTTTCAGCTTCTAAAAATAACTCTCCAGTATGCACTGTCTCATCACAGATAGGAGAAAAACAAACACCAGAAATCAGGGAAATAGCTGTTTTCTGCTTTTAGATATATTGTTGACGACATGAGAGTGGCAGACAAAGACTCCATCAACAAATTTGTGCATAAGGAAATGGATTTTCATGTAAATAATTATAATGAATGTTAACTAGCTGCACACATCACAAGGAGAACATCAGGGAGGTTTATTTGTGGAGGCTAAACAAAATATGTTTGCTTTGTGCTGTACTTTTATGGTCATTTTTATTGGAAGCTCAGTTTATAGAGGCATAGCAATCATATATGTTTCACTGTAAAAGCACCACATTTCTCTGGGAACAGCATCAAGCTCTCTGCAGAAAAAAACAAAGTTGGCCAAACTTCATAGTTATCAACCTAGAGTTGAAAATATTCCCTCTTTTGGAATGTCTTGATGTTGTTTATGTGCATCTTTATGGCAGTGATTTCCAGTGCAGCGAAAAATAATTAATTGCTATAAAATTGAAGGTAGAAATAACTTCAAATGGGATCTTGCCAAGGATTTGGCAAACAAACTGTTACTTATTTCAACATTTTCGTCATGGTGAAGGAAAAATGTCCTTAGATGAAAACTTATCTGCCTGGATTATTGAATGATACTAAAACTGTACGTGATGAAAACGATGGAAGCTTGCTGGAGTCTTTCTGGTTCACATAGTAGCATTTCCTGGCAGGAACAGTCTGAGACAGCTTTTCTAACCCAATCTTCAAAGAGGCCTCACCTCCATCTCCAGTTTTTCAGTTGTTTTCCTGAAAAACTCTGCCACTGTGAACAGAAAAATAAGGGTTTCCAATGAAAATTTGGGTGCATGGTGCCATAGAGCTGATAGGCATTTCATTTGTGGGAATACGACTTCCATGCTAAGGAGGAGAAGCACTCTGCTGTCCCCCCGCTGAGTAGGACAAGGACACCAAAGTCACAGGGGCCTGTGTTTGAGATCCACATAAATATCTCAAAGGCAGGTGCCAAGAGGATGGTGCCAGTCTCTTTTCAGTGGTGCCCAGTGACAGGACAAGAAGCAATGGACAAAAATTAAAACACAAGAATTTTAACAACATGGAACCATGGAACAGCCAGAGTCGGAAGGACCCACATGGTCATCAAGTCCAGCTGCTGGTCCTGCACAGATACCCCAACAACCCCACCCTGTGCATCCTTGGCAGCGCTGTCCAAACGCTCCTGGAGCTCTGGCAGCCTTGAGGCCACTTCCCTGGGGAGCCTGGGCAGTGCCCAGCACCCTCTGGGGGAAGAACCTTTTCCTGATAGCCAACCTAACCCTGCCCTGGCCCAGCTCCAGCCATTCCGTGGGTCCTGTCCCTGGTCACAGAGAGCATTGATTAGAGCTTCTCGTCCACTTCCATGGGAAGAACTTCTTTCCCTGGAGGGAGGCAGAGCCCTGGAACAGCTGCCCAGGGAGGGTGTGGAGTGTCCAAATCTGAAATATCCCAAACCCACCTGGAAGTGCCCCTGTGTGACCTGCTCCGGGTGACCCTGCCTTGGTGAGGGCTTAGACTGGATCACCTCCAGAGGTCCCTCTTAACCCCATCGATTCCATGAGTCTGTATTTGTACATCTGTGAGCTCACCGGACGCCGGGAGCTTCCCCGCTCATCACCTCTGGCCCTTGGCGCCGGGCTCCGTGCGCTCCCGGCTGAGAGGTGCCCGTACCCCCACACCCCGGCTCCTCCCCGCGGTGACGGCCCTGCGCCCGCCCCGCCCCGCCCGCTCCCCGAGAGGCCGCTCCGCGCCGCTCCGCTGCCCGCCGCCGCCGCACATCGCCCGGGAGCCGCTGCTGCCTGCGCCCGCCGCCCGCTCCGGCCCGGGGGAGCCGCTCCGAGCAGGGCTGCCGAGGTGAGCGCCCGGGGCCGGGGCAGCGTAGGCCGGGGAGAGCCCCCCCCATCCTCCGCGGGGCCGCTCCCGCCGCCGCTTTCCCGCTCCCCTCTCCATTCCCTTATTTCTCGTATCCCGACCCCCGCCTCCCGCCGATGTTTTATTCATGGCCCGGCGGGCTTTGTGCGGAGCGGGCTCGCCGGGAGCGCCGGACCCGCGGCGGCGGGGAAATGGCTGCGGGTGGGCGGCTCGGAGCCCCCCCCCGGCCCGGCAGCGCCGGGGCCATCGCGCCCGGGGGGCTCGGCTGCGGCTCCGCGGCCGGGGCGGGAGCGAACCCTACGAGCGGCTCTCCGCAGGTTTTTGTATGTATGGCTGTATGTCGATATCTCTATTTGTCTGTGTTCTTTTTCGATGTTCGGCAGCCGCGTATTGCAACACTGACCGCCCGTGCGCCGGGCGGCACTTACACCATCACCGAGTTAACTGTAGATGTCAGACTGTGCTTACTCTGGGGTGATGTCAGATTGGTAATACCGCGCAGAAAAGGGAATTCGGTGCGGGCAGACCTTGATGGAGACGGCACAGACCCAGCTGGCGCGGACAGACCCGGCGGAGCCGCTCTGTTCCCCGGTGCAGGGCCTGCTGCGGGGGCAGTGTCCTGGCGCGGGCGGAGCGTGGGGGCGCTGCGATAATTAGCATTATTTGTGGGTAGCTGCGGACTCGGAGGAGCAGATATTTGTGCCTGGAGCAGAGATACTTGGCTGATTTTGCCTTACAAAGGTATTCAGGCGTGTGTTGGTTACAGAGTCGGCTGCTGCCTGTCATGTCTGCAAGTTGTGCCATAAGGCAGCCTCCTCGGGTATCATCAGTCCAGAGCAGGAATTCTGTTGTGTGCTGTGGAAAGCTGGCTGTGATCAATAGGCAGTGTCATGTTAGCTCCCGATACTGCCTCTCGATTTCTCTCAAGCTGATCATGGACCAGTGAACTACAACTGAGAGATGCTGAAACATGTCCCTCACTTTATTCAGTTCCCCATTCGCCTGCCCTTCACTTTCCCTATCCCCCGGTTGGTTGGATTTCAATGGAAAAATTCTGGTTCTGAGCCTATTCAGAGAAATCTGTGTGTTTTGGTTTTGCTTGTCTAACTTGCTTGTTTGATAATAGCTGAAAGGCTGAAGATCCCCGTGCACAGAGTCTGGGAGTATTTGCCCCTCTGTACAAGTGAAATGAACCGATACTGCTTGATGTTGTTTAACCTTGTATTATCTTAAGCGTTGTATGATGAAGCAGCTTGATTTGTTTAAGGCTTTGTGGTGATGCAATGCAATAATAATTATAAATCTTCTCATTGTCTGAAGAATCTTTAAATACTACTCTGTCTTGGGAGGTACTTCACGTGTGTTTTTTCCCAAGAGGCGCGGGCATGGACGAGCAGGGTTTGATATTAATCATCTTCATTTTGGGGTGGAAGGGTGGGAGCAGTTTGGCACAGGTGCTTTAAGTTGTAATTTACGGGTGTGATGTCATGTGCTAGATAAGCTTTTATAGGATCTGCCATGTAAATTATGGCCTTTGTTTATATACGTGCAATTACTTGTTTTGAAAATCCATGCTGTATGGTTTGCTCTCGAGCCTGCGCTGGAGCTGTGAATAAGATCCAACAGAATGTGCTTCAGTTGCGCAATGGAGCTCAGTGGTTGAGAACATTTTGCTTTGCTTTGTGCTTGCAGCCTGCTCCAGGTGCGAAGGTGCTCCGTGGCATCTGCATGCTGAGATGTGCTTGGTGGTTGGCTGTGAAAGCAGTGGCCAGGTGCTTTGTTTATTTTCTTCTTTCTCCATGATCTAGTTTGTTCTGTTTTTTAGAAGAAGTGGGGTGCTGAAATGACTGATTTCAACTAATGTGTGCCGGAGAGAGCAGCTTGGTTATTTCAGAATGCTGTGGTTTGTTATGCAATCAGATTAACAAAGGTTGAAATGATAATTCAGCTTTGGGCAAATATGATCGATAGAACAGCGTGGATTAGGGTGGCTGTTTACATTGGGCAGATCTGCTGCAGTCGGTGTGTTGCAAATATTGGATGGAAACAGAATGAGGTGACACAGTAATGTATTAAATAAATTTTTAGTAATCTCTCTGGGATTATGATGTGTTTACTATCAATTGTCTGTGCTCCAAGAGTTTCTGCAGTGCCTTAGGTGTTGCCTGCATGCATGGGCACTCTTACTTTCAGCTTCATTTAGTTGACAGTCCAAGGCCTTGTCGAATGTCTTTGTGTACCGCTGTTGGGCTCTGGGCTACTGCAGTCCAGGGGTTGGGTCAAGCAAGATGACCAATGCTCAGCTGGAAGTTTCCTAAATTAAACAAAAAGTACAATTCCAGCCACATTTGCTGAAGCTGGCAGCTCCTCAACTGGTCCATTATTAGTTGGCTGTTTCCTGTAGTCGTGGAGGCAGCGTTGCTGCAGGAGATGTTTTCAAGGCTTGTCTCCCTGAATTTGCTCAGCGAGGAGGCGATGACGAGCAGGCCTCACCACAGAGGTCGGAGCAGGCACCGCTGTGCTGGAGGTGAGACCCTGCCAGGAGAGACAAGAGCTGAGAGGGGAAGGGGGAAGCTGGGATGCGGGGAAAGTCTCCAGAGTGTGGGGAGGAGAGGGAGGTGTTGGTTCAACGTGGACCTCTGTGTGTGTGTGTGTGCAGTGCATCGCTGGGACCCCCGTCTGCAGCTGCACTGCGGTGGGCTTGCCTGGGCTCTGCTGCTCTAGGAATGCCCCTTGCTCTGAAAATACAGGATATGATGGTATCCAGGGTTTGAGGGAAAGGAGGAATAACCAACTCCTGCAGTCAGTTTGCCAGAGGCCTTTGTGTTGGTGTGAAGCCTGAGCCCTTCCAATCTTCTTCTCATTTAGGGAAAGGTAAGGGACCCTCGAGGATGCTGCTTTTCCATCCTCTAGCAGGGAATGGAACAAGGCTACATTTTGAATACATGTTCAAAAATACTCTGGAACGAGCTTATTATTGTTATTATTTATTTCCTTGCTGGCTGTGTTTAATTCTATATAAACAGACATGTAATTGCAAAGGGATTTCACAGGCACTTGCAAATGTCTATCACTGTGCTACTGGCTGCTCTGTGTGCTGTATAACATCTGTGATAAATGTGTACATAAGCACATTTTGGGTACACTGGAATCTAAAGAGGTACTTTGGGGAAGAGGTAATCTTATTAAGGCTGTGTTGTAGGATGTTCAGAAGAGGCAGTGTGGAATCAGTAATGTTAAGACTATTTCTTTTACTGGTGCAAGTTTACTTCAGCTCTGATTTATTAACAGATTGGTTTCTTGTCATCTTCAATCTTGTGAATGAAGTAAGAGCAGTTATTCTGTGTCAGACTAGAGGTCTGTCTAGCTCGGTAGCTCTTCTGATGGGACTGCTTCCAGGTGCATAGGAAAATGGGAACAGCGATGTTCTCCTCCTGATAAACCCTTGTAGCAGTCACTAGGAGCTCTAGGTGACCTTTGGGCTGGCAGTTCCAGGGAGGCATATGTGTTTAATAGCTTCTGATGGATTGTCTTCTCTAAAAAAATGAGTTAATTAGTTTTAAAAAACTTCAAGATGTTAATGTTCACAACCTCCTGTCCTGGTGAACTTCTGGTATAATTGTCTAGTCTGAAAAAGGATTCTTTTTTTTTTCATTTTACAGTTTGCCATTTGAGGTGCTTGTGATTTTATCTGAATTCTGGAAGAATATATTTCTTTTTAGATTTTCACACAGAAATGAACTATATGTGGGGATGCTTAGAAAGTATGTCAAGATAACTGCTTTATATTTGCAGTGAGGTAGAATCCCAGCCCTGTTTACAGTCACCTTTCATGCATAGGTACCATTATGGCTGTCATATTTAGGTGATTGCATGAAAAGAAATGTTCAGATAGAAGAAGTGCTTTCTGCAGCTGTACATCCTGGACCTAGATTGGGGTAAGTCTTGATTCAGAACCACTCGGATGACAAAAGAGTTGCTGCAAGCCAAGGAATAACTTCAGCAACGTTGCTGGAAGATTTACCAAAGTAAATCTTCGCAAGGGATCTGGTGTAACATTTTAGGGGATGTGGAAGGATGCAGAGAATGGAATGGAATTTAGAAGTTGTATTAAAGAGCTTGAAGTTAAGCAATACGTATTCCAATAAGTTCAGCATGATGCAGAAAAAGCAGTGACTCAGTCCATGAACTGTTCTATAGGTTGGCTTCTACCACATCATCCTCGACCATTTCAGGAATAGATGAGTGGTAATGAAGCTGTGGTTTAAATTCCACTTTTTCTTTGTGTGGCAGGGGAGCAGGATTCTTTGGCTGTGACTTGACCTACAGTGTTTTCTTTTGTGCTGGTGGTTCAGGAGTCTGGGTTACAGGAGTCCTATGGGTCACAGACTTCTGGATACTGGTGGTAAAGTTGTGTTTGGTTTATTAAAAGAAGCTCTTCAAAGGTTGGCAATTTATTATTAGAATCATACAATCAAAGAGTATCCTGAGCTGGAAGGGACCCATTAGGATCCCCTGGCCCTGCACAGGACACTGCAACAATCCCAGGCTGTGCATCCCCTGAGAGCGGTGTCCAAACACTCCTGGAGCCCTGGCAGCCTTGGGGCTGAGCCCATTCCCTGGGGAGCCTGGGCAGTGCCCTTACTGTGGCAGATTCTGAAATCCTGATGATAAAAATGGGTAGAATTTTCATGTTTTTAAACCAAATAGAAATTCTTCGTCTTGTCATTTCTACTATTATTCCACCCTTAAGCTTGTAAACTTATGATTAAAGTGGGTGGGATTTCAGCCTGATTGTTATGGGTGGAATAATAGTAGAGACTGACCAGACAAACATTTTCTTTTTGTTTTAAAAATAGAGAGGCTTACATAACGATGCTATGCAGAACAACAGTATATGCATATGGATAAGATTGCTGGAACAGTGTTAATCCGACAGGATCCCTTGCCTGCGTGTCTGCTGTTGCTTGTTTCAAAGGAAGGTAATTGTGAAGAGATGGCAATGCCAAGTGATTTAACTGGAGTATTGATCCAGTCCTGAACAGACTTTAGGGAGAGCTCTGGGTTAGAGATTTGGAGAAACAGGTTTTCAAACCATTGTGAGCTCCTGATTTGTTATCTGAATAAGAGAAAGCCTCTTTTTTTGTGGAGCACTATCTGTCTCTTTGTGTTTTGAGTTGTTTGCTGAGATTCATGTCTTAATGTGTGGCATGTGCGTAGGAAATATGAGGCCTCACTTTGGAGAATAAAAATTACAAACTAGTGAGAATGTCTGAAAGCATCAGGATGAGACCAGAGGCTTTCCTCTTGCTATGAAAGTGGCCTCAGTTTGTTCTCCTTCTGTCTCTGTATCTCTAACAGAAAAGCATAGACTTTACCCGTCAAGTTTGGAAAAAGAAAAAGAGCAAGTTCACTTGAAATATATATTTAATAGGGAAAATTTTCTGGGATCTATATATACAGGTGGGCATTTTCCCAAAAGTATGTTAGGTGTTGAGGCCATAAAAATGTTGCTGCTAACCAAAATTCTAGCCCTGGATGTATCTATAAATACCATAGCCTCACCCCTTTGGCTCTGTGAAATGATATGTAGCTGGAATCATTTCATACATTGAGACATAAAAGGACCTTGGTGAACTTGTGCTTTTATAATAAACAAGGAAAAGTTTGTCCAGGTTGCCCAGTTTATCCGCACAAAGACAGCTCTTTACTTGGAGAGGGGGTGGGCCTTACCTCTTAGACTTTCCTCCTTAGGATTTTATCTCATCTCGTCCCAAGATTTTATTCATAAAAGCAAAACAAATGTAATGTTTATGCATGTTAGGCAGACAGAGCTCTGCGTTTTTGGCTAATTAGATTTGTGGAGCCTGTGCAATTTTGGATATTGGGCAGGGAAATTGTTTTTGCAGGAAGACACAGGGAAAGGAACACAGTGCTTGTATTCCCTTTCTTACAGTGGCAGCAGCATTTTCCATCCCCTGTGTGGGTTCATGATTTTGGTGTGCTGCTCCTGGGGAAGCAGGCTTGTTGAAGCTCACCTTTGTGTTTGGAGAATTCCTTTTAAATTGCTATTCACTAAAGCTCTGCGTATCAGATATTTGCACATCTCCAGTGGAAAACAGTCTGAGGGAAGAATCGGCTCCTAAACCAAAACAAATGCTGTCTTTCTAAGGGCTGGTAATGGGCTGTAAGCCCATTTCTGCTTCAGCTTTGAGGGATGACTAAGATGTTTCTTGGTTCTGGCAATACCCACTTTGGATCATGCTGCTTAATTTTGTTTACAGGCCTGCTCACCCCAGCTGCATCTTGAAGGGAGCACAGCTGATGTGCAGTAAATGCACTGACAGAGTGTGCAGGAGCCGGTCTTTTGTTGCTGATGGATGTGCCTGGCTCCAGGGCGTTCTCTGAGCTGGGGTGTTGAGGCTGTGGTTGGGCTGCTGAGCATGGCCAGCCATGTGATGCTGAAGGACAGGCTGCTGCTCCTCTCCTCCCAGCGCAGCCGTGCCTCTTACGTGCCTGCAGTAGCTGTGGTCTGGTGGATGCCCAGAGGCTCAGCTTTCCCTTCCGAGCCTTTATTTTTGCAGGAATCTGAAGTAGCAGAGCTGAAGCTGCTGAATAAGCCTGACTGAATCCAGGGGAGCAGATCTGGCTCTCCCCTTTGCCCACCACAGAAATGTGGAGAGCAGAAATTCCTGCAAGTACTTCAGGAAATTGTTTGATTAGTGGGTGAAAGGAAAGCTAGCCAGGGTTTTCTAATCCCATCTCTATTTTTTTTACCACTCAAAGGTCTGTTGGGGATAATTGTTTCTTCTTACGATTTATGTTTTTAAATTAATCCCTAGTTTTCAAGTGTGGGAGTCTTATCAGCCAGTGCTACTGAAATGAGAATCAAAACCTCGCGATGAACAAGTTCCTGAGATGATCTCTGTTTAAGAAAATAGTGAGAGGGAGCTGTATTTGTTCTGCTTTGGTCATGTTGGATAAGGTGTATCTTTGAGATTAAAAACTCCTGATGCTCATGGGAGGAGGGGAGTGCTTCTTTCTTTTGTCTCCAGTGTTGCAGTGGAGATGCTAATTAACCAACAAACAAATTGGATTTGGGCAAGTTTGCCTTTGCTATGGCAGTGAAAATGTTTTGTTTGGGAGAGCTGCACAAATTACACCTGCAGGCTTTCATGCAGAGGTAAATCAGCCCCTGGCTGCCCTAAATCTTCCTGCTTCAGTCCGAAGAAATATGCCAGAGAAGCTTTGGAAATGGCAAGAGTCAGTGAGCATGTTCTGGAGCGCGTTGTGTGCGGGCACAGCCCCGAGCAAAGACGTCACAGCAAGGAGTGACTGTGATGCCAGCACAGAGAGGCTCTGTCAGCAGGATGGGCACGTCAGGGTGAGCAGCTCAGAATGTGGGGCTGCTCTGCTGTTCTTCCCCAATGACAGCACTCTGAGCTGGATGTTCTTGTGACTGCATCTTCAGCATTTTGGCAAGAGAAAGACTGTTTTCTGAAAAATCAAACATTAAAACATGGAATAAGAGGCCTCAGGCTTAGTAACAGTGTTTAGGAGAATAATAAATGCTCAGCCTTGTGAAGCTGCATTTAGTTGTACATTTATTTGGGGATTTTTTACAAGCATAATGGAAAATTATGCACTCGACTCTTCTCAGGGTTGCCGTGGGATTCAGGGGACCTAATTTCCCTAAGACTATGAAAATCCCAGGCTTTACTATGTAATTTTTGTTTGCCTTTACCCTCCTGTGCTAGTCTGTGAGCCTTCTTTCATCCACAGCAAATGCTTGGGTGCTGCAACAGAAATAGTTTAAAAGCCAATGATTTGAGAGAAAAAGAGCTGGAGCTTCTTAGATGTCTGGAGACTGGATGAAGTAGGATTAATCTGGCATTAAGGCAGAAATTTGTGAGAGAAGCTCGGTCAAGTGACTGACTGGAGAGAGGGGGGGGATTCATGAAGTCAAAGTCATTTCTTCAGCCAAAGGGGGATCAGGCTGACATATTTCTGACAGGGTGTTTTGCCTGGCCTCTCCCACAGACTCTGGGTAGCTGTCACATACTTTCTCTGCAATTGCTTGCCATTCTGAGAGCTCATGCCTTAAAAAAAGACTCTTAAGAGCGAGCAGCTTTCCAGAAGGTCATTGGAAATTTAATGCTACAGTGTAATGAGGTTTGTGAGTTACCTGTAACACAAATAACAGTGCTGACGAGTTGCTTTTCAATTATTCATTCTTGTACAGTAAGTTGTTGGCCATTAAGATGGGTTGTCTATGCAAAGTGGTTCCATAAAATGCAAATCATTAGCTTCTATGTGGGTCAGAAAACATTGCGTACTTGGTGTAACTCTTCTAGTTAAATAGACTCCTTTGCTAAGCAAATAATTTAAGTACTCGTTACCCTCAGCATTGTCAAAAGCATACATGAGTTCTTGCTGAGTGTAAATAAAAGGGTTTCAGCTTTGAATGATGACTGCAGGATTTGGCTTAAAAGTTATTTTTGGGCCACGGGCACAGCCCAAAGCTGGGGGATGTACGTGGCTCCACTCCTGGAGTGGCGTCAGGATGGAGGATGACTAAGTCACCCCTGCAACTTTATCATTGCTCCAGAAAGGTGGTGATTTATTGCGGCTCTGTGTCAGCAGTAAATCTCCGTCCACCCTTGCTGATTCAGCCACCCAACGTAGCTGGGAGTTAGGGATGTGCCCCGGGTCCCTCCCGGCTCCTTCCCACCCAGCAGCTGCTGAGGGTGGAAACAAGGCCGTCGCCCTTCCTGCTCTGTGTCCGGAGTGCCGGCCGGGCCATGGAGCCTGTCCTTGTGGATGCACAGGATTGGGATGGCATTCCTGCTGAGTCAGGGAAGATTGGCTGGGCAAACCCTAAGGGCTTTGGGCTTCTGAAGATGCTGAGGTTGAAGCAATAGCAAATGTGGCAGAATCAGCACACAGTGATGTTGCTGCTCGGTGAAAAATTGGTCCAAACCCTTCCAGGCCCTGCCCTGGCTTTCCTTTGTAGGCAGAACAGGTTGGGCAGCAGGACAGGACTGGGGAGACTACACAAAACAAGGGGGAGTTCACTGAAGGTGTTCATTAAGTGTGATGAGTCGAGGGTTCTTGTTTTTCTGGGGTTTACAGTAGTGCCTTCAGTGCATGAGGATGGATTTCTTTGCTCCCATTTTGATGAGTAAGCCACGTAGTTGTTCTACTGCTGCCTTTTCTCTCCTGCCCACTCTCCAAAAGAAAGTCCAAGATGCAAACCCCCACCGGTCTATAAAGACCTGATTTTGAAATAAAACACTTCATATCAGGTACAGGAATGATCTGGCTATGATGGAGACTGATGGCAATGCCCCCTCTCATCTACCTTGCTCTCCCAAGAGTCAGTGCTGTCCTGGGAAAGCACATGAAGAACCCACTTGCTCGCTCTTGTTTTCACAGCCCTTATCTCTTTAGTGGAGAGTAAATAACCAGGATAATTGTTATGTTCCTGTATGTTTTGTGCCCTAAGCCAAATGCATAAGAAATAACTATTTTCTAGGGCATTTTTGCATCATTCTGTGCTTTGAAAAGGCACAAAAAGGCTTGTTGTTGACCATAATCAGCATCAGCTGCTTCCCGAGGTGTTGCCTCGCCAAGCAGGAGGCAAGTTTTGATGCAGTCCTTGTCAAAGGCAGAAGTGGGAGGGAAGATCACAGGTAAATTAACTATGCCATAAGGATAAGGAAATTATGCCCCAAAATCTGTGGGCTTTTCTAGCGTGTGGGGTCAGCTCCACTTGGTTGTGACTGAATATCCTCAGGAATAAAATCTGCAAGTAGGAGTTGAGGCAGCCCTGAAGACTTCTGGATTTCTCTTTCATGGTTATTACCTGGTGAATGTCACTGTCTGGTTTGCTGATGGATTCTTTCAATGAGTAAATTGGTGACCTCTCTCTTTTTTTAAGTGTTCCATTTCCTATTCTTTTTTTCCTTGTCTATAATTTTCCATTCCTTACCTGTTGTCATCTTCCCTGACATGCTCTGAGCATGTCTGAATTTTTGTACTGAAATGGTTTTATCGCTTTCAAAATACTGAGTGTGACTGGGTGTAAAAATTAAAATGGCATGTGAGCTTCAGCCTGCTGCTTCAGTGCCAGTGAAATCAAACTCCATGAGTTAGCATCCATATCCATAAAGTGTTTTCCAGGTGCAGACTGTGGGAACGCTGACCAGTGTTGAGGGGGAAAAACCCCAGCACTGGAGGAGTGCAGGGACCTTTCCGTGTCATCAGACTGCGAGACTGGTTTTGGGCCTTGATTTAAATGTCAAGGAGTTATGGAAAGCAGAAGATGGGAGTGACTTTGGCCCTTAAGGCAGAGTGTGCCTGTTGGTGGTAGGGGTTGGAAGCTGTCTCCAGTCTCCAGTTCCTCATACCTACCTGGTCATTAGCCACCAGGCTGAGTAGGCTGGAGGATCTGAGCTGCTCTAGGACTAGGTTTAAAACTGCTGGAAATTACAGCAGGCTCAGGGGCAGCACCTTAGACCTTCAGTTGTTTGTACTTACCTGGAAACATAGGAGTGCTGTGTTCATCTGTCTTTGCAGTTCCCCTAGTTTCTGTCCTGTTTGCTGCTTTGTTTTAGGGAATACTGGGGGAAAAAGAGAACCAGCATGCACTGGTAAAATAGCTTTGAAGCCTGTGATAAGGAGGAGAAAATGTACATGCTTCCAGATATTGCTGGATTAGGAGGGAGAAAAATGACATGGGGTAGGGAATGGTGCACCAGAGTGGGAGGTGGGAGACCACAACTCCTTTTCCCAGGGGATTGTGGAGCTGCTGTGATGGGAGTTGCCCATCCAGGCTCTCTGCAGCCACAGTGTCTTTGTGTTAAGACTTTGAGCTTGTTCTGTGCTTTGCTATCACAAAAATAAAAACTGGCTCTTTTTCTCACCTTTGAAGTGGGGTTTTTTGGGTTTTGTTTTGTTTTCTTTTTTTTTTTAACAGAGTGAAATCTGGATTATTTTTCAAAATCCTTTGATCAACTTGAACCTCAGTAGCTTAATTTTGCTCTCATAACAGATTTGCTTGTCAAGTACTATTTTTAAGTTCAGAATTACAATGGAGAGTATTTTCTCTTGCTGCCTATGACAAGTACTAATGCTCAGAGTGCAGTTCTGGGGCTGGGGTGTGCATCCCTATTTCCTGATGATTTTGAAGCTTCACCCACCTCTGCAGGGCAAAGGCAGTGCTGCTGGGCTGCAGGGTTGTATGGCTAATAACTGTAAACAACAATTCTGACTCAGTGGTCATGGATGACAGAAGTACAATCAAATATTGTGGCTATGTTAATTTGTTTACAAATAGGAAAATTTATGTAAATTTCATTGCAGATGAGGTTTAGCACGTCTTTCTGATTGCCCTCTTTAGAAGGTGTATGGCTCCTCTGCACATCTGGCATTGATTGTCCCCCAGCTTCAGCTCCCCACCACCTTTCTACAGTCCCTGCCTACCTCATACGGACTCTTGCGCTTAGCATGTGTTAAAAATTAACATCTAGGAAGAAGTTCTGAGTAATGGTTGGCCTCCATGAAGCCCAGCAAAGGAGGTATTCACAGATGTTCATAGCATGGCCTGGGTTGGAAGGCCATGCTATATTATTCCAACCCCTGGAATAGCAGGGACACCTTCCACTACACCAGGTTGCTCCAAGCCTCATCCAGCCTGGCCTTGGGTATTTCATGTTGGCTGACTCTTTGTTTTGGGGTAAAGGCAGAGCTTGAGCCTGTTGTGTCTGCCTCGTCACCATCCAGAGCTGGTGTCAATAACCAGCAAAATGGCACAGAGGGTGGGACTATAATGTTTGTAAATGTAATAAACAAGGAGGTGGCAAGGTGGAGGGCTGAGATGGAATGTGAAGAGCTAAACAGCTGATGGCGTGAGGCTGGAAATGTGAGCAAGAGAAACTGAGGCATGGCCTAGCAAAACCAAAAGGAGGCACTTGCTGTTGGAGAGAAAATTGTGTAAGGGCACACGTGTGCTTTGCATTTCTGTCTCAAGGCATGTGGTTGGGGGCAGAAATGATCAAATGCATCTTTCCCCTGTCCTTCATATGATGTGTGTTGTGAATAAAAGCTTTCTGAGTGAGGGCTCAGGGCCAGAGCTGATTTCTGTAGGCTGCCATGACTTTGTGTTGCTTTTCGTTTTTGTTCACCCTTCTCTTCTAATGGGTGACATACAGTTGGGCTGGATCCAGACAGAAAATTTGTCACTTGAATCATGCTGAACAGCACCACTAGGTATGGGCAAGGCAGAAGAGGAAAGATTCAGTCAGGGTTTTTCTTCAATTCTGAAATATTAAAGATCAGCCAAAAAGCTTGTAAATATTCCAGTTGTGAGCTGCAGTGATTCTGCTTAATGTGCTTTACTGATCTTCCTGTCATCTCTTCCAGGGAAAATGTTAATATTCCACTTAGGAGCAGTATTTCTTTTGATCTTTGGCTGCACCCCTTGTTTGTTCCCTAAACCTTCTCTCTTTCTGCCACAAACCAGTTAGATAACTGGCGTTACAGGAAAATAATCACCACTTATGTTAGTTCCCTGATTCTCAGTGGTGCTGATTTGTATTCTGGGATTTGATTGCAAGACAGACAAGTAGGTAAGTACGTAAAAGGCAAAGCAACAGCAACAAGAAAAAAAATAAATTGTTTAAAATCCATTTCTCTACAGTGCCTTAACTATAGCTAATCAGATGTGTGTTTTGGGGGGAGAACTGAGGGTATGGGTGAATGGATGAGCCTTTACTTGGTAAACTTGGGATGGGGCTTCATGGAAGAAATCAGTCTCATCATGGTATGGACACATTGTTGGGAAAGAGGGAGCACTGGCTGTAGGAATACAGTGATCTGTAATTCCAGTAGCTTTGGCTGGTTAAAGGCTCTGCTCTGTAGATGGAGGCTTGTTGGTATTTCTGTTTTATGTCCCCACCTGAGTTGTGTGGTGTTACAGTGACCTGCAAAACCCAGAGCAGCACGAATTTCTGTTCAGTTTCATGTTGCCACTTGTGCTGGCACACGGGATGTTTGACAGGAGAGGTCCTGGCAGGACACCAAGGAACAGGAGCTGGCTTGTCAGCAGAGGTAATGGAGGGAAGGTATGGAGCTGGTGCAGCAGGGCCTCATGTCCAGGACAAAGAGCTCCAGTGCTGGTTTTGGGCAGGGAAGATCATTTGTATGGTATCTGCAAAGTCTTGGGCAACAAAGTTGTTCCATGTGGGTCTTCTTTATTGGTATAAAATTTTAAGGAGTTTCTAAATGACTCTAAAAAATTCCTTGGTTAACTTTGCTTCCAAGTCAAAAGGATGTTGTTATGGAGCTTCTTCTCACCAGCACTAGCACCATTTCCTGTTCTCTCTTCTTATATTTCCTCTCACCACATTACCAGTTGTATTGTCTTGGTGCAGTGAAACCCCAGATGAGATCAAGTGTTGTTCTGGGAAGTGCAGTCATGCCTTTCAGCAAGGGGATTGGCTTCCCAAAGCTCACAAGGTGGGCAAGAGGGAAGGAACAGGGAGATGGATGGGCGAGCCCAACAGTTTATGCCATAATGATCAGTCCATGCTGACTTGCTGTGTTGCACTTCCTACAACTTTAGTCACTCTTTGAAGAAAAAAAGAGTTGCTCTTGTACTTGGGTTGGGGTAGGAGGGAGTGTTATTAGCTGGTGGTTTCTGTACTCCTACACTGTTTCCCATGTATCTGCTTTTGGTTTCTCTTGGGTGCAGGATGAAATGGACTTCATGGACCTGATGTAGTTGTTGGAAATAACTGTTTTTTCAGCTCATCTTTAAAGTCTTGGGTGGGCTTATGGGGTCTGTGTAGGATGGCTTGGGGGGATTCCACTGAATGCTTCCTAAAGAAGGAATTGCTTCTTTTTTTCTGTACATCCCCAGCAGAGCTTTTTGGATAACAACAGTTTGGGAAAGCAGAGGAATATAATGAAAGTTTGCCATCAAATCTGGAAAAGAAAAAGGCCTGTTTCTTCTATGGATATACGAGCAGAGGGATGGAAAGGTGGAGCTTTCTTTTGCCTGTTCTGTGCTACTTGTCCTTTGCTTTCCTGTCTGTGAAATGGTGTAAAAATGCCAACCACCTCTGCTCAGCACAGGGGAATGAAGGAGTAAAACCTCAGTAAAATTGAAAAGTGTTTCCACATTCATAAAAAGGAGCAACTGTTCTGTTGCATTTGGGTGGAATTTGCCTCTCTTTGATTTCTTTTACATTGTTTTCTCATCTTCCTCTCCAATGTATGCTGAAGGAAGTGCTGGTGTTCCTGTAGTCTCTGAGGAGTGATGGATTATTATCTGTTAAGGGACTGACAGTCTAATTGAAATGGTGAATTTTGAGCACACTGTGAGTGCACTTGTTCCTTGTGTGCTCAGTGCACAGACTCAGTGTCTGTGATGTATGAATGTTTTCCAGTGACAAAACTCATTTTCAGGTTTATACACTTAATGATTTGTTTTGGTAAAACCCCCTCATTTTTAGCCTCTTTGAAGCCAGTAGAAAAATTAATTTGCTTTTAGAGTTGGTCACTTTTATTAAGATTGCACTTTTTTCCTCCAAAGCCTGCAAGTAGCATTTTTCCTCATGTTTTCTGCCTACTCAACTATGCACAGCCAATCAGAATGTTATTTTTTTGTCCTTCTATAACTGGTATGGTAAATAAGCAATTTATTCTGTTCTCCCTCAGATTCCTGCCTTAGCTGAGGACAGCATAAAGTGACTGAAGTGATTGGGCAGCGACTGTAAGAACAAAGGGTTTGCCATGTCCAGTCTCCTGAAATGCCTCTGTGCAGATGCAGGAGCAGGAATGGTAGGAATGCACCTGTTCCTCCAAAGGAACTCTAATCAAAAGTGCCCATAACTGAAGGTACATTTGTAACATTGATAATAATAATCTTTATCATAGCTTTTAAGTACAATTAAAGTTTGAAAAGATCTCTAAGATCGAGTCCTGCTGTTCCCCCTCTCCATTGCCAAACCCACCACTAACCCATGTCCCCAGGTGCCACATCTGCATGTCTTGTAAATCCCCTCAGGGATGGTGACTCCAACCCTGCCCTGGGCAGCCTGTTCCAGTGTCTGAACACCCTTTGAATGAAGAAATTTTCTGTAATATTCAATCCAGTGTTCCCAATCTAAACTTTCCCTGGCCCAGCCTGAGGCCATTCCCTCTCCTCCTGTCCCTGTTCCCTGCAAGCAGAGCCAGACTCCTCTGGCTGCCCCCTCCTGTCAGGGAGTTGTGCAGAGCCACGAGGTAATAGGGATAAATAAAGAAAGTAATAAGGGTAAAAGAGAAGGTAATAGGGATAAGTAAGTAGCAGGATGCATGCAGAGACAATAGGGCAGATTGTCCAGCTGTCCAGGTAAGCACCCAGTGTCCTCTGATGACTTTGAGATTAGCATTGGTGACAGACCTACGATTCCAGGTTTGGTACCTTTTGCATGTTCCGAGTTAATTAATGATTTGTGTGGAGATTGAATTGGATGGCAGTAATTACTGCGGTGCCTGTGCCGAAGGAGACGTGTACAGGTCTGTCAGGATGTTGGGAGGGTGGGTGGGTGTCGGGCAGACAGACATGGCAGCAAGAAGCACTGGGTTTAGGTTGAGTTTTCTGCCAACTGCTTGGCACCAAAGCCTCACTTGCCCCTACCTTTCACTCTCCCCCCCATTTTACATGTGTTAATTGGCTTCAGCTAAAAGAAGTTGCTGCCGAGCTTGTTACAAGTGGAAGCCAGTGTAAACCATGTTGTAGCAATGTATGTATTCAGGCACTTTGTCTGAGGTGATCTTCAGAAACACAACAGCAGCTAATGTGCTGAAACTTTGTCTGGAGCTGTGGAAACCTGTCCTGGCTGTGTGTTTGGTGTCAGCAGTCACCCTGGTCTTGGTGGCTTTCCTTTCTCCTTTGTCAGCTTTGTGAGGAAGCAAACTTGAAGCTGGAGGAGAGGATAAATAGATACTGAAATGAACATTAAGCACTTCTAGATTAATTTCACTGACAAAATCTCTGCTTGATTTCTGTGGGCGGAGTGTTTGCCAGAACCATGCCAAATTTTCCAAAAAGGAGCTGGAGAATGTTAAGCATAAACCTCACAGCATTTCACAGGAGTTTATTCTGTTGTTTCAGTAGTGACTCATCTCCAGAATGATCCATCCTCTTCGCTGTGTGTATGTGGAGAAAAAAAAATCACTGACAAAGGTCTCAAAGCCATCTCGGAGCCATACAGAATGTAGTGTCCTGTTCTATTATTAGTTAAAGCATCCAAGTGTCTCAAGCCCTTAGGCAATTATGAGAGTAATCCTGGCAAAAGATGTTTGCAGTCAAACCTGATTCACTTCTTGTTAAACTTTCTGAATTTTTTTTAGGAGTATGGAATGAGATAGAAGTGGTAGGTATAGACAGAGAAATGCTAGGTATGATTCTCTGAATGGACAGAATTATTGTTTTTGAAACCTCAAGGGTTGTTAGAACATCTATTTTTTCCTTTCTGTACATCACATCTTTGGCTAAATGACCTGAAGATTAAAGATCAGCATTCCAGTGTGTTTGTTAAATGCTTTGCTTCCTGAGGTGGTTGTTCAGAAAGCCAAGGGCTCTCGCCTTGATTTTCCTCCTGCCCCTGCTCAGTATCCTCAAAAGTCAGTAGTGAGTACAAAAACAGGAAAGGGGAATGATAAAGTGTGGGAATTAAGGGAGTGCTGAGTTAGCAATGCCAGGAGGAAACAGCTCTAACAACAGCCTTGCTACTGGTGAAAAATAAACTGGAGGTGAACTGACGGAAAATACTTCTGAAAATGGAGTTCTCTTTCTTGTCAAATTTTTCTGTGACTTCTTCTAACAATTTTTTAATGCAATAAAGTAGAAAGCACACCCGTTGTAGTGACTGGATGCTGGCATTAGTGTTTCAGCAAACACCTACACAGCATATATATGGACTAAATTATCTAAAGGGCTTGTTAGCATATCATCTGCATGCAGAAGAAAGTAAGGGTGGTGATGGATGCTGCTTAGAAATTGTGTGACGGACTCTGGCTCCTTTTTGCTTTCCTTTTTCTTTTTGTTATTTTCCCCACAATAAAAATGTCCACTGTTTTTGAGGAGGTCTTTTTCTCTCCGTCATCATTTTTGTTGTTGTTTTGAAGGAGTTATGACATTTTTCCCTATTTTATCATAGGAAAATTTTGTAAGGTATCCAGCCAGTGCTTTTGTGAAGTTCATAGAGCATGTGAAATAGTGGAGAGCAAAACCATCCACCAGTGACAGTATTTGATCTACAGAACAAGCTGTTTCTGAGAAAAGTTGGGTAATACTAGACTTGATTTTGTTTTGTTTTTCTTCAGTTTCTTGGCTTCCAAATCAGTGTTGAAAAATACCTGCCAACTGTAATTGTTTTACTGGAAGTTTAATGCAAGGTCTAATTTTACTGGAAGCCTGGAGGAGAGGAGGAGGCAGAGCTGAAGAATGGCATCTGATGTGGAGCAATGGTGATGTCAGGCATATTTAAAATAAGTGAGCTTGCTGTTAATAAAATAAACACACAATGCTGCTTTTGGCCCACCGTGGGCCACAGAAGTACATGTGGCAAGCTGGTCACTTCACTGCTGGACCAAAAGACTTGGCTGGTAGTTTTGGTTGTCTTTCACCAGACCCTCTTGGCATGTGTGTAACTTTGAGCCCTCAAGCTTGTTGTGGTTGAAGTATGTGTGTGTTTGAAGTGCTTGGCTGAAAAGAAAATCCAGTACTGTTCTGATAAGGAGATGGGAAGTATTACATTGCTTAAAATACTATATTTTCTCATGGGATTCAGGTTTTCTGTTAAGAACTCACTATTGTGCTGGTATTTCTCCATCAGGGAACCTTTGAAACAATTTCAGCATTTTGAGATGGGTATGTTAAAACCTTCTTTGTCCAG
This sequence comes from Lanius collurio, assembly GCA_020086605.1. Classification (NCBI taxonomy): domain Eukaryota; kingdom Metazoa; phylum Chordata; class Aves; order Passeriformes; family Laniidae; genus Lanius; species Lanius collurio. The sequence goes on from JACBWW010000050.1 coordinate 728,071, forward strand.
CTTTCCTCTTAAGAAGGACAGAAAGTAAAGAGAAGAGAAATTTTCAGAGGGAGTCAACACAAAGAGCAGGCTGTCTGGGGAAGATCCAGTTTCTTCCACATTATGTGATGCTTCATGGTGGAGATTCCCAGCTGTGAAGGCACAGAGATGTAGCTGATGTGAGACAGGCGAGTTAACACCTGATGGCTTTGCATCCAGCAGAAACCCAGTGATGTATCTTTGTTCCCAACAGGAATACTGGGAGAGGGAACATCTGTTGCTCTTAGAACTTGAGTTTTTTTGATACAAACCTAGTCATTCCTCTGGAGTTCTCCTCCCTCTGTTTAGGGTGAGTTGCATTCATTTTGTGGGTCATTTATTTATTTGTTTATTTATTGAGTGAAAGATCAAACCCCCTTTTCAGACCCCTCAAATCTTTCATTTAGCTTTACTCAGCACGTTATCTAGTGCACCACTGACTTCTGGTTTTGCTACCCATCACAAAAGGACGTGAGGAGTTTTAACTGCAGGGCTGAAATTGGAGAGATGATGAAGGATTGGTGGTTCAGATGTGCTTTGTGGGAAGTGTTTACAGAGCACAAGGGTGGTGGCAGGAGCAGTTAACATTACCTTTTAATAATTTAGGTAAAAGTGTTTGGGAAGAATGCAGTGGGAAACTATTTTCATGTTGTTCTCAGAGGGAAAATAGAATCCATCCTGTGAGCATTGGGGAGGACAGTGACAGTGCTGGGCACAATGCAGTTTTGTAGCTTGCTGTGAAAATGAAGGGGAAGGGTGAAGGGAAAGAGGACTCCCTTCCCTCACCCACTTTTTCTTCAGAGAAAAAAAAACCAGACCCATAGGTTTTCTCAATTTACTCATTGAGAATAAACTTGTGAAGTTGTTTATAAACCACAGGGTTTATGTGATTTATCTGGTTATGCAAATCAGCAGAATCTGCTTAGGCAAGGAGCCAGGGAGGGTATTGCTGCCTTTCTTTTAAATTTCAGATAGAACCTTAAAATTAGAGGTTGCTGCAAGTCCCTCCAGCATGTTTCATATAATCTGATATTTACACTCTGAAAGCTTGTCTAGACTCTTCCCAGTTGTGTTTATTATGTACAGCATCAATCACTGTGTGTCTCTCCTTGTCAGTTTGTATATATAAGATTCATCCTGGTCTATCTGCATCTCCCTTTTCCCTATAAAACTCCTCCCAAAAGGCTTACTCCCCTATTCCCATTAAACTACTCCTGCCAGCAGCCCAGCAGTGTCCTGAGCATTGGTTTTGTCTGTGAGCATGGAACATTTTAGCTGGTGCTCCAGGCTTGCTGCAGAAACCTCAGCTGACTGAATCTGCTTCTGGAAACCATCTGTCGTGGTTTGATAGATGTTGGGGGAATGGGAGGAGAATCAGAAAAAGGTAAAACCTGAGGGTTGAGGTAAGAGCAGCTTAATACTTGAATAAAGCAATGATGATATTGTTAGTGTTATTAGTATGCTGGAAAGGGAAACTGTTAAAGAGAGGGGAGTACAAGCCAGACAGATGAGTGACCCCAGTGCAGTCCCTCACCACCCACCCACTGGTGCCCAGCCCGTCCCCCTGCAGCCATCGGCCCTCCCGGCCAGCTGCCCCCGTTCACATCCCCTGGTGTGGAATGTCCCTCTGCCCAGGGGGATCAGCTGTCCTGGCCATGCTCCATCCCAGCTTCTGGTGCAGCTCCTCACTGGCAGAGCCTGGGACACTGCAAAGTCCTTGGCTGGGGACCTCTGCTCAGCATCAACTGAAACATCAACATTATTCCCAGGCTGAATCCAAAGCTCAGCAGTGTACCAGCTACTAGGGAGAAATGAACTCTCTCCCAGCCTAAAGCAGGACATCATCTTTTAAGCTGAGGGTGCTTCATTGTGTTCAGAGGCTGAGGGTTGATCTATTTTAATCTGGAACCCACTGCAATTATGTTTAGATGACTCTTTGCACCTATGTAAGATGGGAATTGTGGTATCCTTCAACTTCTGTGTGGTACCCACCATGTTCTGGAAACTTGTTCTGATGGCTGGAACGAGCAGCATTTTATAAGTACTGGATGATAGTAGTTGCAGTGTTTCTCGTTAAACCCAGTTGGAGTTTTTTGTGTGTTATATAGAAGTAAAATTAGTTTGAGTAGGAATTGCAAACTGTCTTCTGTGTGACCTTGTGCCAGTGATTGTTTATCTTCTTTTTTATGCTTTAATCACAGGCTTTTTGGGGGAGCCTGCTCTTGCTCCATGTTTACAGTGTCCAGCACAGTGGGATTCTTTCTCATGCTTCTATGTACTACAGAAATTGAAGTAATAATGAAATTGCATGCAGCTCTCTTTCCTCTCCTCCACAAGCTGCTTTAAATTGTTCAGCTCCTCCTTTTTTTTCTGCAGCCCTGTGAATTGTGCCTAGAATTGTTCTGAGCTTGTCAGAGCTCTCTGCTGCCTGTTTGGTAACAAAGGACACTGTTTACTTACATACTGGTAAACCCTTTACGTTAAACAGGAGCAGAAGCTGTTTGCTGTGTTCTGAGGAATTCAAGAAATCTTGAACAACAAACAGTTTTTCCTGTTTCTTTTCTAAATGCTGAAATATTTACTTCTTGACTTAATCTTTCAGAGACATCCTTCACAGAACATGTGTTTAAAAAAGAAGCAAATCTGAAATCTGTAGATGAGGGATTAGAAAGTCAAATCCCAGTTTGGAAGGTAGATGTATTTATTCTCTGTGTTCACATTTGATTACAGTAGATGCATCATTTGGTTTTGATTTTTTTCCTATCCCTTGCTGCTTCTGGAAGTATTTTGCGTATTTAATTAATAGTTTTACATTTGAATTATTCCCCTCAAATGTTTGCTTCCCATTATCGGTCTCTTCTCTTCTGCTGTCATCTGAAACACTTCTTTTCAAGTACAAGAATTAAGGGGACACTGGAGCTCCTGTTTCTGCAGAGGTTTGTGGATGCAGCCTTGAGAGCTTTAAAAGGCAGAAGAACTGCACAGAGTTCCTTGTGAATAACTGTGTGAGTGTTGGTCCTCCTGGGGCCAGAGCATCTTGTCCTGCACATCTGCAGACATCCTTGGGAAGGAAGGAGCTCCTTCCATTCCAGGTCTCACTGACCTGCCTGGCAGGAGTTCTCCAATCCTTATCTGTAGGATTGAAATTAAATCCCTTATTGCCAGTGCATTCCAGTTGAACAATATACAAGAATTTGCTTTTTGTGATGGCTGAAAACAAAGCCTGATATTGAGAACTATTTAAATTTATTTTCGTATTTAATGGAATTGTTTTCCTTCTTTTACTTATAAACAAAACACATGCACCTGAAAGGGGAAGGTTTTATTGGCTTTTTGGGGCTGGAATCCTACCAAAGCAGTGATAATTTGCTTTACTGACTTCTTTTCAATTGATTGTAAACAACATGATTTTATTTTTTTCCTGATTATGTTTGTATTGTGCTCTGTGAACATTACATGGCCTTTCTCTTCCCGACCCATGGTAGAGCAGATCTCTCTGTTGCTGGATGTTTTCCCCAGTCTGTCCTGCCTTGCTGTCACAGCCTTGGGTACATTTTTCCAGGTCCTTGGTACCTTTGAGGGTCCTGGTTCCAGCTATGCAGTACAGCTAGTTTGTGGTAACCATTCTTGTTTATACCAGGGTCAGGATGCTTGGAGCATGGATCCATGTTCCCAGCTGTTCTGGTCATTAAGACTTCCCAGTGTGGAGTGATGAACGTGTGACCTGGATGTGTATCTCTGCATCTTCACCTGGAGTCACACCTCATGAAACTGAACTCATTTGTTTAAAAAATATATCTATGGAGTGAGGACTTGGTAAGGGATCCAACAAGAGATTTCCCACCTCTCTGCAGGGAAGGCATCTTCACAGTCACGGAAATGGGCTTGGTCAAAGCTATCTTGTGTTTCTAGAGAAAAATTCCTGCTGAGGATGCAGAAACCTTCCTTTAATCCAGATCATCAGGATTATCTGGATTGTTATCGTTATTTATCAACAGGAACACCCTGCAATAAAATCCTTATGTAGATTTTAAGTTCATAAAAGGTAGACCACAAAGTTAAGATTGGTGGGGTTTTCTCTTGGATTTTAATGTTGCTAAATGATAATGGTATCCATTTTTAAACCTGCTTTTGCAGCCTGCAGCAAATTTTATTCATTGAATTTCATGCAGGTAGACTACATATAAATGCAGTATTGTCATTAATGATATGAGTGGTGTCCTAAATATCTTCATACCCGGTGTTTGCATGTCAAAGATGGTTAACATTCATTTCAGCGGTCTGATGTTTCTTTAGCAAGAAAATAATTGAATAGTACAAGAACATGCTCCTGATAAATAGTGAAGGATGCCCTGTTGTAAGAGAAACTCAAGTGCATGTTAAACAACTGCAGGCAGATCTATTTTGTAATTTAATAGAGAAGCTCATTTGAATGTTTTCCTGAGGGAATGCCACTTCAGTGAGCGTGTTGGTTGACTCGTAAGAACTGAACCACTTGTATCAGAAGGGAAGCCCTGTGGGATGTCGTGTTGAGAGGGGATGTTGAACAGGGTGTATGGGTATTTGAATTTTTTGGATATGGATTCGCTGTCACAATAAAGTTTTGGATGGGGCAGAAAATGAAGGTAGTCCTTGGTCAGGCCCAAAGCTCCTCTCCAGCTCACTTGGAGCCCCTTTAGGCACTGGAAATACCTTTTCCAGTGAACCTGAGGCTTGTATTTCTCTGAGCATTTGGGATACAGGAAATACTGAACACCAAAATGCTGGTTTATTCTCTTTTTTAAAGCAAGTTAGAAAGTAGCATTTTGCCCCTGTGCTATGTTCCCCAAACCCTGTTCTGCTGGCAGCAAGCACCTCTGAGCTTGTGCCTGGAATCCAAATGCTGCCATGGCAGTTCCTGAATGGGCTCCTACCCCAGATTTGGAAGTGGCTTCAGCAGTTTTAGAAGGTATTAAATTTGCAATTTCGATTTATCATTTTCTGCACAGAGCTTTTATTCTCTAGTCTGCCTTCCTGTTACATGTTTACTTTTTACAGCTTGAGCACCTCTGGCTCTGTGATTGAAGTTAAGGCTGTTTGGTAAAGGAAGGGGGAGTTGGTTTTGTTTCGGCTTTTTTCCTGAAATAGAAATTATTTTAAAAAGTGGATAAATGTGCTGAAAAAATGCTTGTAGGCCTCACATACAATTGTATCTGTATATAAGGCAGGTTAGTAGTCTTTGCAGAATCACAGCTTACTACCTCGGCTCTGAAATCATTATTATTTCCTGTAAAAGAGCTTTTCTATTGCATTAAGAGGTGCCTCATGTGTGTCAGCAGTGATCACCCTTTCGGTCATTACACTCGTGGCAATTGTTGACTACATAACCTCGTACCTTTTGGCTTATGAGAGATTATTCATGAAGCACAGTGAATGAACTGTGCTATCATGATGCCTCGCAGGTATAGTTTCTTAAAGATGCTATGTTAAAATGCATTTTACTGAGTCTGCTAAAATTTATTTTTATTTTGGTTTACTGTTTGCATTGCAATAGCACTAAAACCTTTAACTGATGCTCCCCGACTCTTTGCTTGCCTTCAGGAACACTCAGGATTTTACAAACTGAATAGGACATGATGCTTTTACCCTGGAAAATTCCTATTACAAGCTTTTTTCTTGACAGATAGCCAGCTTTTTCTTAAAAATGATACCTGCACTTAAACAGTGAAAAAAGTGACAAATTTTTCTTGATCTTTTTGTCCAAGTACAAATTATATGATTTATATAAAGCCCTCAGACTCAAATACAGCATATCTCCATTTTGAAGGATAAACCTAGAGTGCTATTCTTCCAAATAGCATTAAAAAAAGGCATAAGTGAAGGGGTCTAACATACACACAATTCTGTAAGAACACCATTCCAAGGACAGCCAAATCCCTAAAGCTTTAAGCTTCTCTTTGATCCCAGGGATTAGTGGAGATTTCCACTTTTGCAGGGCAAATTTTTGGGCTGTTAGAGATGCCCAGAGGAACTGTATTTTCCAGTGAGATGAGTCAGGTAGGATCAGTATTGCTCCCAGTCTTCCTCCAGTGGTTGGTAGTGCAGCTCCAGATAGGTTTGAACATTCCAAGGTTTGAACATTCCACCTGTACTTCGTTAATGCCAAGGATTTATGATGCAGCTGTTGATGGACTCAGTGACAGTCAGGCACATTCAGGTGGCATTGCCATACCAGCCTTGTGTCACAGGGTAGAGGCTCTCTGAGAAAGACAAAGTTCTTCTTCACCTTGGGTGAAACATTTGCAGTCTTCTTGGGTAATATAACACAACATGAGGGGAATGTTGAAGTCTGGTGGAATGATTCTCTTGCCTACGCAATAATAACCACATAATAACTCATGCTGGGATAGGTGTGGTTGGTCTCACCTGTGAGGATGTTTCTAGAACAGGCTGATCGTGAGGAAAGCTACAGTGAGAAAGGCTGCAGAGACACCAGAAGGGGGTTTTCAGGTGCAAGGAGAAAGCTCAAAGGTGAAATAATAAGAGATATTTGTGGTAGTTAGAAGACAGATGTTCTGTAGGCCAGCAACATCTGTATGTAAAAGGACTGATTTGTATCAGCCATTTACAGTCTATAATTAGTATTTACAGTATAAATACTGTAATATGCTTGTAGCATCACTTCTGGTGACAGTCCTGAGCAATGCAGAAATCCTGTTTAGTGGAGTCAGGGTTCAGCTGTCTGGGTGAGCTGTGCCTTCTCTCATGCCAGAATGATTACAAATTTAAACCTTGACAATAAAATAGCATCAGGCTAAAGAAATGCTCAAAGAATGGAAACTGTCTCAAAGGATTATCAAAAACACCATGTGGGGTTGTCATGAGTTCTTCAAGAGCTTCAGAAGCAGCGTGGATGTGGTCAGCTGGGGGAGGGGTGTGATCCCAGGCTGACTGCCTTCTCCTGGAGTAACTGTGCGGGGGATAAGCCAGGTAGCTTTGGTTAGCAGTTTTAATTTGGTCTCATTCAATGGTACAGTCGCTCTTCATCTTCACTGCTCACCCCCAAATCAGCATCCTTTGCCAGACACTCACTGGTGCTGTACCTGGTGAAGGGAGACAAGTTCCTTTGACAACTGTGGTTGTTAAAACCCAATTTTGTAAATAATTCACCTCCACTAGGGCCTTACAGCCTGAGCAGCTGCAGGTAGGAATCGAGGAGGCCCTTGGTGTGTATTTGATCATCTTTCAGAAGGGCTGGTTTTGGCAGGGACTAAACCAAAGGAATTCAAGGTTGTAAAATATGTGCACTCAGAGACAAATATTTTTGGGTGTAGAGGGACGTCATGTGAGAGCTTCCTATCAAACTCCCAAGTGTGCTTTTGTTATCTAAAGCAAGAAAAGAAGATTCTGCTCAGCAGCTGAGAGCAAAATTTAAAGCAGGGGTAAAAACAAACAAGCAAGAGACTTTTAATACTTTTTTTTTTATGATTTAAAGTTGTACTATTCCCCTGCTGTTTTGATAGAATTATCTGTTTCTTAGTTTATCTTCTGTAGGGGATAGATCATGCTTATGAATGGCATGAGCAATTTTTAAAGTTTATTTTATTTTTCATGGGTGTTGTTTCTCATGACCATAATGTGAAGCTCTAACAATAGGAGCCAACAATTAAGAAATTATATTATTAGTACCTGATGGTTTCTGACACTGTTCTTTACTGTAAGTTTGTCAGCATTTATACTTTGTCCTTGTCTGCTGCTTTAAAGTTTTTAGTAAAAGTTTTGTTTTGCATAATAAGAATATTGTCAGTGCATGACAAATGCTTTCTTTTTAGTGAAAAACCCCAAACCCACCCCAAACAAAACAATTTCCAAGTGATGCACTTTCATAGTGGATACCAAGCTGATGCTTCTGGAGAGCTGTGTTTTAATTAACACCTGAATTATTATTTGTTTCAACCAAAGCTGTTTGCTCTGTTGCAAGACACTTCTCTTTAACACGTGAATCTGCTGCTCAGCCAGACATTGAATGTTTTAACAATCCTTTATATTTGTCATCCCGTGTTTGGAAACACATGGAGAGCAGAACTCCAATGGGATGCAGCCATTTCTTTGCTTGGCATCTGGAATTATGCTGTGATTTCATGGCTTATTCTTAACCTGAACCATCAGAGCACAGCTCAGCAGAGGCTGCTGGCTGTTGCTTGGCATCGAGGAGAAGTTACATACATCTGAAGGCTGGGGCTGTTTCTGTCAGAAATGAAGTTTCCCAGCATTGCTGAAACCTCATCTGGAGTCATTGCGAGTGCCTGGGCTTGGGGAGCTTGATGTGCACGTGTCACAAGGGTTATGGGCCCTTCCTCCCCCACCCCATCCTTCCTCTGCTGCAGGCAGTTCTTCCCAGCTCCTTGGAGGAGAACTGCACAGTCACAGAATATAATGCTTTAATTTAGAAGTTCCATACATTGTTGTTATTTAGAGGGGGAGATCTCATGTGAATTAATAGTAATCAAGACCACTTGAGGTTTAGGTTAAAGGCAATAAATAAATTCAGCTTTTATAATCATGGGGAGTATTTGGAACAGTTTTGGATATTAGTTTAAAAAACAGTGTTGGGGTAATTAACAGGAAAGCAGTTTTAAAGCTTGCCTTGCAGCCCCTCTGGAAAGCAATTTTGATGTTTAAGATGTTTTGAGAGATGTTTTCTGTCCTGGAAACTAGCTGGCAGAAGCTCTAGCACAGACTGCTCTTAAATCTATTTGAGCTGAGAGAGCCTGGCACCATGGGAGGAAGAGGTAAGGACTGGCATTTTTAGGAATCCTGGTTTTGAAATGCAAAGATATGTATACTGGTGCCTTCTAGATGCTTTGTTTGGCATTATAGGATATACATCCATGTATTTTTATTTATATGTGTGTGTGTACACAAATTTTTAATATGTATCTGTATGGGTAGATACATCCTTGTGACATTTTCATGCCAGAGGGGAAGGTATAGAGGAGAACAGGAACACATATTCAGAGGTACCCACAGCTTCTGCTCACTTGCTTGTTCATAACTTGTCCTAGATTTGCCTCATTTACCTTGGAGACTTGGAAGATAAAAATTTTATTCTGTGAACCAAGAGCAGGGGCATCTAGAGGAGCTGAAGGTGGCTGGGCTTTTCCCTCTAGCCAGCAGTAGTTTGTGTGAAACATCTAATGAACTTTCATAAAATGTCTAAGGAGAGGAAAAAAAAAAAAGCTCATGTAGGGTTTTGATCCAGAGGTTTTCTAGGCTGAAAAAGCAATCCAAAATACTCCTTGAAAAAAGGAAATTCAAGTAACTCTTACTGTGAGATGAGTGAAAATGTACGGAATCGGTGTGTGGGACCAACAGGAAATGATCCAAGTGGGAAGAGTGCATTGCCCTCAGTCTGGGGAAGTGGGAGGAAATGTGACAGTCAGGATTGTTTTTCAGCTCTCCTTGCTCTGCTATTTTGATTGAGCCTCCTCGTACAAAATATGATGCTTCTTTACAGGGAAAACATCCATTGACAGGGCAGCTCATGGAATGGGAAGCTTAGGGTTGAGTTGAAGACTTAATGAAGGGCTGTTGGCAAGGAGCTGTCTGGAAGCATAAGCTGACTGTGATGCTGCTCAGGAATACAAATTCTTCCCTCTTAGGGAAGGCATAGGGGGGTGCACATGGACTCTCTCATGCTGAGAAAATTTAATCTGGGTAAATGATGTCTCCCTGGTCGGTAGAAATTAGGGAAGAGGAGCTGCAGCTCATGGGTGTGCTGATAGTGCCCAGCAGCGAGGGGCTCCTGGGGCTTTCACCAGAGATTGTATGAGACAGGGATAATCTGCAAGAACTGCCTGGCATGTTATGATGCTACATCATGACACCTCTCCAGAGCGTTTTCTGTGAGTAGAACTTGCTGTGAAATGGCACTGTGCCTTCAAGAAGGCTTTTTAGAATTTGTGAAGGATCTACTGAATTACAGTCTATCAGGGTGAAGCCTTCTCCTGGTGAGACCAGTTGACTGTTGATGTGCATAAACAAAATGTGTGTGAGGATGATTGTGAGATACATTTTATTCTCATGATCAGGATTGTATCTATTACAGCTCATCTTGCTATACAAATCAGTACAAATGTAGTTTTTTAAAAGTATTTTAACTTGATATTCAGAATATCATGGTGAATGATGAAATGAAGGCAAAAAATAAAATATCACAGTGCTGATCTAGCTTTTTGTGTTATTTTTTGTAAGGGTTTCACAGAGTTTTCTGAATCCCAAAGAAACGTTGTTGAGTTGTCTATGGTAAAGCCTGCGTCACAACTGTACATTATTCCTTCTAATCTGTGTTACCTTGTGCTTGTCAAGATAAGTTTATTTCAAGTTCAGGCAGCTTAATTGTCTGGCTGTTCTCCGGCCCCTTGGGCTTTTGCCATTTTCTCTAGTCTTGATGAATTTGCAGTTCAGTGCCACCCATCATGTATAGCTCTTCCTTGGCCACTCCTTGCAGGAAATGTGGTTTAGCCCATCTCTGTATTCAAGGATGAATGCTGGTGTGGGGTTTGGGGGCATTTTTTGTCACTCAAGTTGATTACTGTGTGATTGGAGTGGAATTAATGAGGACAAAACAGAGGCAGGGACCACTCACCAGTCCCAGGTTAGGCTCTGGCTCTGGAGCATTCCTGGAGGAGTTCTTCACTTATGCTGACATTCAGTGAAGCCTCTTGAGAGTAAACTTGCTCTTGTGAAGATTTCCCTCTTCCTTTCCCCCTGGCAGGCCAGGTGACATTCTGAGGTTCCTTCCAAGCCACTTCCCAGACTTCTCCATAAAGCTCCTTCAAGTCACTGTCCCTGGCTTTTGAACGTTCAAGCAACATGACTTCCCTGACTGAAGCTTAAAATTTCTTGTTTTAATGTCTTCCTCTAGTTGCTTTCAAACACTATCATTAATTAATTCTGATTTCAAACAACATGTAAGGCCGATCAGTCTGTAATTTTCAAGATCTTTCCAGAATGTTTCCCACTCTAGCTGGCTTGGATGGAAAATGGAATATTTTTCCCTGGTTAACTGTGATAAGTCAATCATTTATGGCTTTATATCAATCAATGAATCAATCAATCAATCATATTCTTGTTAAGTGGAAAGCAGGGAAGTGTCAGGGGCATGCCATGTACCTCAAGCTCTGACTTTATTACACCCATTAACTCCTCCTCACTGTGCAATGTGTGAGAAGTGACCAGGGCAATGTATTTACCTCATGTCTTTAGTTTGATTTGCTAAAATAAACAGAATTTGTTGCTATGCTGGCCTATTCTGAGCCCCTTGGTTTGGTTCCCAGTTGTGTCATCCCATGTCATTGGTATTCTGTGAGGGTGTGTGGCTGCTCACAGGGAGAGAAAGAAGTCCTGGGGGCTCAGGGGGAAATTGCCAGCCTGGGCTGGCTTTTCACTCTCAAACCATTGAGGGAAGCTGAGTGCCATGGTGAAAATACAAAAGTTTTGGATTTTGTCAGTTTGGGATGTAAAATTGGATTACCTGCTCCTCTCCTTATGACTAAGTCTGCTGTGTTCAGAAATACCAGTCTTGGTTTTTATACACTGATAAACAAATCTCTTAATGTCCCTCTCTGAGGCTGTACTTGGGCTTATATAAAATCACATCCTACCCACCCCCCATCCCCATAAGGCACTTAAACAACCCTAAGTGAAGATTAATGTTCCATTACACTTCTATCAGTTACGTTATGGACTGAAATGCATTGGTCACATGCAGATTGATCTTCTGTGTCAAATAATAGCAAAAATCAATACTTTTATTTTTCTTTTTAAACCACTGTATCTACAGAAATGCTCATTTGCATCGAGTAAGTCCCTTGTTTTATTGGATCTCAGCTGGGGGATCTGTGTGTTGCCCAGGCTGAAGCTGCTGGAAACCCCAGCTTTAAGCCCTGGGATCTGTGAGCACTCACATCATTCCTCCTGACACATTTTAACTTAATGTTATCATTGGCTCTTTGAATTCAGAGTCCTGTACAAGATCATACTGCCTAAAAAGAGAGGAGTAACTGGGCTGTTGGGGTTACAGCCTGTGTTCCAGCTGGTGCTGGCTGCGAAATGCCCCAGGGATTGCTGGTCCTGGTTTGGCATCTTGAATGTATTTAAAGTTTGATCTCTGGTGCTTGCTCAGAAACTCACTTTTTGGGCTGCTTGGGGGGAAGTTGTTGGCATTTGGGTATGGAAATCCAGGTGGCTGCTTTGTGTAGATCCTGAAGGTGATCAAGGCTGCCTCCCCAAGGTTGCTGCTGCTTTATGTCTTCATTGGGTAGCTGCTCATTCCTGTTACTTTTGCCCTGCATTTGCAGCCGGCACAGGCTGACTTAGCCCATCAAAAACCATCTGGGTAATGTGACTCAGATCAGCTGAAGACCTTGGAGAAGACAAAGTTTCTGTGTTTAATTCTTTCACCTTTATCCTTTCAACTTTTCAGCCTACTGGCCATCAGGATAAGAGAGTTGCTAGGCAACTTCTTCCCTTCTTCCCATGGCATTTCTCTCCTTCCCTGGTATTTTGGTGGACTTCAGAGCGTCTCTCCCATCCCAATAAGCAGTCACTACTTCCCATAGTCTCACTGGGAGGAGGCAGGATGATATTGGTGCAACACAAAGCTGATTTCACCTAATTCCATATCAAAACTGCTTCTTGGAGTCCTTGTGTGTTCCTTTGGCAGGTTTCCAGCCAAGCACTGGGTCTGGCTGTGTTGAAAAAGCCCTTCAGGGGTGGTGATGGTGGTGTTGTAAATAGGAAGGACTCAGGTCTTACCACACAGCAAAGTAAGGAGATGAGGGGGTGTTGCATTACAGAAAGCTGCCTATCAGAAAGAAAAGTGAAATGATTTCCATGCAGAATGTCCTGAGATTTTTTATTTTTGATTTTAAACTTAACAGCGTTTTTGGTAAACCTGAGCACTTAGATTTTGCTTTGGTTTTAGCCAAGAGTAAGTGAGGAAAAAAAAATAAGGAAAACATAAGATTTTTAGGTTTTATTTCAGCATCTTTGAAAACATGTCATAGAATCCTGGAATGGTTTGGGTTGGGAGGGACCCCATTTCATTCCACCCCCTGCCATGGGAGGGACATCTTCCACTGGCCCAGGTTGCTCCAAACCCCACCCAGCCTGGCCTTGGACAGAAACTGGTTGCTGTTGATGAACTAGACACAGTGTTTCTGTCCTTGCTGTTTTTTAGCTTCAAGCTCTCACAATGATGTTCTGGATTTAGCCTTTGGAGTTTTGAGGTTGTCAGCTTCACCTGGATGCAGTAAAGGTTTTTTATGAGCCCTGACATAAGTATTAAATGATTCACAGTAGATGAGAAAATAGTGACTCTCCGTCATGTAATTTTTAATTATAAAAAATGCAACTGAAGAGAAACAAAGTGAAGAGAGAAGAATCTGGTTATTATTTCTGGGGTGGATGCTCCTCTGCTGTTGCTGTCCTGAGGATGTTTTTTGCAGTGGGATAAAGGCACCTTTAAATAGACTGTTTAAAGTATAATTGGCAAGTGCTCAGCTACAGTATTGTAATTCAGTTGCGCAGAATTTGCATGCAATATGGGGATGGAAAAATACAGTAATAGTGACTGAAGGATTTATGGCGTTTTGGTGCATATTGCTTGGATGCTGATTTTCCTGAGCCTGAGTTTATCAGTTGTCTGGCAGTGGATGATTTACAGGTGCTATAAATGACACCAGCATTTACAGTTGTGTTGTTTTGAGTTAAAGTTCTAGGAAACTGGACTCAGTTAAATTGTTTTTCTTAAAAATAACATTGCATCAGCTTCCAGCTACAGGCTCCTTGCACAGCCATGACCATCCCGGGCATGGGTTTGGGAGGGAGGTGCACAGCCTGCAGGACCTTGCACAGCACTGGTTTGTACCTGGGGCCCTGTAGCTGCACTGTTTCAAAGCTGGGTTTGTGTCGTGCAATCACAATTGGTTCTCCCATTTTCCTTTTTTTTCCCCTTCTAATTTTTTTAATATTCAATTCACTGTTTTTTGAATTTAGTCTCAGTATTGCTTTCCTAACAGAATAAAAGTGTATCTAAGAGAGCCAGCCTGGTTTAGCCTTCTTAAACTTATTTCATTTTCTAATTTTAAAAAGAAATCCTCCTCACACTTGACCATTAAAGGGGGAGAGGAAGCCTATAAAGATATTGCAGAATTGACTCTCAGGAAAGCAGCTGTTATTTTCATGTGCAAAAAGCTAAATGTGAGAATGAAGGGGCCTGTGAGCTTGACGATGTCCAGCTGCTGGATGGCTGCTTTTTAATATGGGATGCAGCTGTGTCTGAGCATCTCTGTCACAGGGAATCATGGACCCTGGGCAGTGGAATGGTCCTGCTGGGCCGGCAGAGCTGGACATGGAGACCTCAAGTTACTGCAGTTAGTCCTTGCTGGACTCAGGGAGGGAAATAACAACAAAACAAAAGAAGGAACGAAGATATAAATGGAATTTAAGCAACACTGTATCACTTCCCAAAGCAATAAACATGCCAGGGTAAAACTATCTTTTGAGTCCCTGGGGAAGATCATAAAACCTTGACAACCTTTTAGAGAGGCTATCAAAAAACCCAAACTGATACTATGCTGTTGAATCAGAGAATCCCAGAACGGTTTGTGTTGGAAGGGACCTTAAACCTCGTCTCATTCCATGCCCTGCCATGGGCAGGGACACCTTCCACTAAACCAGGTTGCTCAGAACCCCATCCAGCCTGGCCTTGGACACTTGAGTATAAACACCTTTGAAATGTGATGGTTTTCATGTAGTTTGTGCCCAAATTAGCAGCAGGCCAAAGTATGTAAAGTTTGAAGGCTGTTGAGATGGCGTTAGCAATTCTTTGTGGCTGTGTGGGCAGTTCACAGAGGTACATGTTGTTCCTTGGCCCCTTACCTAGTGACACTATATAATAACTGACGCTATATAATAACTAAGGCCCTGATGTGTGGACACTGAATTGGAAAAGGAGCAGTATTTGAACATTTGAATAATAAAGTAATTGTAAGGAGAATACTTGTTGGCAGAAGGAGAAGGACTCAAAATAACTCCTAGAGGATCAGTTCAGTTGGTCCCCATGAGAAAGGAGTTCTGCTTGGAGTACAGTGGAAGAACTTGGAAATACTTATGAGACAGTGCTGTCCTCAAAATAATAAAAACATTATGGTGGGTGAAATTTTCACTTGCCTATGGATGTTGTCCTCTGTCCTCAGGTGTGAGTGAGGGTCCCAGTGTGGGCCAGCCTGGGTGATGGATTTACACTCTTGGAGCCAGTCCCTGCTCAATCCCTTCTCAGGGCCAGCCAAACAGACTGTGCACTTTTTTTGAAGTTGTCTCAGTCTTTTGCAATCTGTATTTCTAATTTCTTTAGGGTCCTTGTATTATTTTGTCCCACTCTCACAAATTGAACAGTGTTGCATTAACTCTTCTCCCCATCAGTTCTCTCTTCACGAGAAAACTGCATGAGCATCTGCAGAGCTTTAGCATGTTTGGATGTCTGCTCTGGCCTATTTTCACCTGAGTTTTCCACATGAATTATGATCCTGTAGCCATTTGTATTGTTCTGACAGTACAATTCTTAAATAAAATCCTATTACATTTCAATTCCTACTGATTGTATTCAATGGTCTTTGGAAGCCTTTTCAATTATTTATAATACATTTTTTCTCTGCTCCTACAGCTCAGCAGAATGTGTATTTTTTTCCCTGCTCTCTATGGCTTTTCTCCTTGCTTTGACTGCTGTGAGGCTGTTTTCAGCTGAGCCTTTCCCCCCTTCTATTCACGTGTTGATTTGGCAGAAAAATGCCAGTGTGGGCTCAGCAGTGTGGCTGGGCGGCAGTGAGAGGGTGTGGGAGAATGCTCTGTTTGCTCTGTGCTTTCAGGATTGTTTCCTCCAGCCTGCCCCTGCTCAGTGGTACACCTTTCCCAACTGCAGGATGATGAGCCAGCCGTTCATCTCCCTGCATCCAGAAGCTTCCCAGTCCCACAGCTGGACTGACGTGTGACCCCCTGCTCCTTCCTCGATGGGTTACGTTCCATGTGCTGCCTAAAGGGAGTTGGAAGCAGGAGTTAAAATAGTTTTGGATGGTTCCTGGTCAGCTTCAGTTTCAGTGTTTGGTGGTGAACAGCACAGGTTAGTTTATACCCTCCACTGTTTCTGCAGAGATGTGAAGGCACACACACACTTTGCAAGGATAACTTGTATTATTTAATGCTTTCTGCAGTCCTTGCACCCATGCAGGAAGCACTGGCTTGGTGTTTGCATGCACGAGTGCTGAATCTAACCCAATATCTAACAGGCCTTTCCAAAAGGATGCTATGTCCCCTTGCTTCAGGTCTGCAGGAGTTTTACTGAGCTGGGATTTGTGGGCGAGGTATAAATGCTCTCTTAAACCTCTTTATGTACCAAAAATTGCTTCATTGCTACTATTCTGCATGCTGTTTGGTTTAAATAAATTCAGGTGGTATCCAGGAAAAGTTTACACCATGAAGCAGGAAGTTGTGCTTTATACACGATTGGTTTTCAGTGGTGGTTTTTGAGTTTAATCGGGTCCCTAAACTGTGGCTCAAAGCTGAAGAGCACTATACAGGTGTGTGAGATACAGAATAGGGCCCAGCTCCCTATACACAGAAAATTATTGAGGTCACTTTTGGGAAATGTAACCTTAAGTCAGAATACAGAGAGAGGATGCTACCAGCTGGGGTAAGATGTAGGTAGAAGAAGGCAGAAGCTGGTTTCTGTGTTTTAAATCCTAGTTGTCCTGGGTTGCAATGTAAAATGTACCCAATAGTCTGTATTCTGTCACCATCTTCATAAACTGTTAAAACTGGTGGGACAGTGTCCCCCACCTCCCTCATGACTCATCCCTGATAAGCTCATGAGGCTATCTTCTGTTAATGGGCCAGCTGTTGACACCAGGTGAGGCAGAGTCCTTTATCTCTCCTATACTATCTCCTGTTAATGGGCCATCACCTCATGACTGATAAGACTATATCACCCATTGTGAGATGCTCCGCCCAGAGGGAGGAACCAAGCCTTCCAGCCTGGATATAAGGGAAGATTTTGAACACCACAGGGAGCCTTTCCACTGGATTCTCAGAGGAAGACCAGACCCTTCTACATCGCCACTGGACCTTCAGAGGCAGACGAGACCTTCTCTACAGAGCCACTGCTTCAACGGAACCATCATTTCAGGAGGACTGCAGCCACCATTTAAATTGCACTGCTGCTGACCCCCTGACTGTCAGGGGGTCAGGTTTGTACTCTGACTCTGTCAGTGGGTTGTGGGTTTTGGGTTTTTTTTTGTACTATTACATTTATTTTATTTCTTTCTTATTAAATTGTATTTCTGACTTGAAGTCCCTCACTAGTTTGCTTTAAAACTAGCACACTAGTGAAATCTGTTGCTGACTTGGCTGCTCCTTGTCAAAAGAGGGAGGAGAGATCTGCAACACTCCCTGCTCCTGTGCCACTGATCCAGCTCTGCCCTGGCTGGTTGTCTTTGAGTTACAACTGTGTTAACATGAACTGAAAATATTGCAATTGGTTTTGGCTAGTCGCTCCTCATTTATTTATATCATAGGCTGAAACAAGGTTTAGATCTTATTTTGTGAATTTCTAGGCTTGGTTATGGATGTATGCATTCAACATCTCAGCATGGAACTGTAACTGATGATGTTCTAAGACTTTTTTTTAAATTAAAAAAAAAAAGGGAAAAATCCCCTGTCCAAAGTTGGGACTGGAGTATTCTCCTAAATCTATGTTGAAGGAGTGGAGTAAAGAAATGTTTTAGCCTCCATCAGGGATGTCCAGAAGCTTCCCTGCATGAGTGCTGGATGGGGAGGTGGCATCAAAGTAGGGAATGGATCACAACAGGTTTTACAGGAGCAGAACCCAGTTCCTCTCTCACCTGTGTTTTTGCAGCTGCCTGTTCTGGGCTGGAGGTTTCTGAAGCTCTGCTGCTCAGAGCACAGCCTGCTTTCTCAGCTCCCCTCCCAGCTGGGGATTCCCAGGGATAACCTGCGGGATAGGGTATGAGATTGGATAGAATATGGCACAGGACCCTTGGATCAAGCCATACCAGCACAAACATTCCAATACCAAATCGTGTGTTCTCCTCCTTGATGCTGAGGAGTTACCCTGCAAAGCAGGAGGAAGCAATCAGCAGTGTGCAGATTGCAGTGTGCTTTCTTTTCATCCCTGCTTGTGCCATTTCCATGGGACTACAGTTAGGAAATCATAAAAGAAAAACTGAGTAGAAGTGCTGAACCCTTTGCAGTTGTTCAGAAGAGCTAAGAGTGAAGTGAGCTGCTTTGTTAGCTCTTATCCTGAATTTTACCTGGTGATTTTTATCAAGATTGCAGCTGTTGGTTCAGCCATGGAGGAGGCAGACGTGCATGGAATGGGTGCCTGTGCTGGGATCACTCTCAGCAGCCTGGATGAGTCACCTCCCGTGGTTTCAAGCAGCATCTCTGCATTTATTTTGTCATTTAAGTGTTATCAGGTTAGGGAAGAAAGATTTCTTATTTCTCTAGCTCATCTGCAAAAAAAGGAGGCCCCTTGAAACTGCTCCATCTCCTAATTGCACAGCAGCAGCAGACATGCATATGGCAAATGTTTCCTTGCTGACACACTAGCAGCAGGTCCCCTGCATCTCAGCCCCTTGGCTGCTGCATAGCTCAGTTGTTCTGTGTTAAGTTTATCCTCAGTGGCACATAAAGTAGCTCCTCCTGCAGCTCTTTGGATGAAAAATGCCTTGGAAGCGAGGTGGGGGGTGGGTTGTGGGCTCTGTGTGGATGCAGAGACAATCAGGGACATCCAGCCACCCCTCTCCAGGGGTGCTGCTTCCATCTTCCTCTGTGGACAGCAATTTGACCCAAACATGCTGCTTGGCCAAGCTTACCAGGGTGCAAGGACAGGTCTCTGGGTGGAAAGCTGGAAGCTCACAGCATAATGGGGGAGTGTGTATTCAAGGCAGAGTCCAAGCAGTTTCCCGAGGTGAGGTGGGTTAGATCTGTGCTGGAGTTTTGAGCAGAGAGTTGAATTGCTGCTGTGTATGTGTTCATCATTCACTGATGGAACTGAAGATGGAGGGAAATTCTGGGGTCTGTTATCTCTTTTGTGGGTATTTTTAAGGATTTTCTAGGGAATAACCAGTCAACACTGGGGCTTTCTTTTTGTAGAGCTGTTAGGATAGATCAGTGGGTCTAAAGGGAGGTGAGACACTGAAAAACATGCAATTACAGGTAATTGCATTAGGACCCATCTCAGTGTGGTTATTTCTACCTTCATGGCGGCACACAGGAAAGATTAAGAAGTAGTTTAGGAAAGAAGTCAAAGTGTGAAAGAACAAAGAATGAAGATCTGACATTCAAGTCTCAAAATTCCAGGTCTTTGCTACTGCACTGTTGGGTGGTATTAGACCACTGATGCTTTTCCTGTTAAAATAAAGAAGTATGTGCTTCACATTTTTAGGGGAGACTTGTTAAACTGCTGCTTTTTTCTGGGAGAGGGGTAGTCCTAAAAAGAGCTCAGCTCCAGGCCAGAGTCAGTGTTGACATTTGGAGATGCATCCCCTAGCCCTGGTGGGTAGAGGAGGAATTTAGGAGAACAAGGCTGTTTTTTTAGTGTGGTAATTATCCCTCAAGGTTTTCCTCCAAAGTAGTGGGTCTTGTTGATGAAGTGACTGCAGTTTCTACATCATTTATTTTAGTCTGATTTGACATGATGGTGGTGACTGCCTAGGTGTAATGGTTCCATCTTTAAATTATTTTATTAAGGCAGAGACAGGGGAATGAGTCTTCAAAAGGGAGATGATGCTCAGACCTGTGCTTAGATGTGTACAAAATATTGTATAAATCACTGTTCCTATACCTCAGGGCCTTTTACTGTGTCCTGCTCAGTAAAGCACATCTTGCTCTTAAACCATGACGACAGAAATGAAATTAAATAGGAGAGCTTATTGCTGGGGTTTTTTTTATACTTTAGAGGTGCTTATGCTACCTTCCCATTACAGTAAGTGCTGGAGATTATTCTTAGATACACAAGGAAGTCGTGTACTGGGAACTGAACCTGGCTTTTCCATAGTCCTGTCCAGTGTCTCACATCACATCAGCCTGGGCTGCTACAACCAGCACTGCATTTTCAAAATCCCTTCAGAAATAAATCACAAAACAGTCATTGTTCCCTGAAACTGGAGGTTTAGGAAGTTACCTCAATCCACCTAAAGTCAGTGGAAAGGTCTTGTTGCTTTTAATCAGATCCCTCATGGTGGTTGCTGGTGGGTTTTCACTTATCAGGTGTTGACTGAAGTCTTTTTTTAGTATGGGGCAAGGATAATGGCTTCAAACTGCCAGAGGGCAGTGTTAGATGGAATACTGGGGAAAGAATTCCTCCCTGTGAGGGTGCTGAGGCCCTGGCACAGGGTGCCCAGAGAAGCTGTGGCTGCCCCTGGATCCCTGGCAGTGTCCAAGGCCAGGCTGGATGGGGCTTGGAGCAACCTGGGATAGTGGAAGGTGTCCCTGCCTATGGCAGGGGTGGGACAGGATGGGCTTTAAGGTTCCTTCCGACTCAAACCAGGGTGGGATTCTGTGAACATCTGTCTGTCATGTCCTTCTCACAACCACAGCAATCTCTGCTGTAGAAGCAGGAAATATTTAGATGTTCTCAGCACATTGTAATATAATCTTATGTTTTATGAAAAGTGCTTGGTTTTTTTGCAAAGTATTGAGGATAAATGTCCTGAATCTTTGGAAATCTGGTAGAGTAGCACCAGCTTCTATGTTAAAGACAAGCTCTGGTACCGCTACTGGTTTGGAAAAGGTTGTGCAGATAAAATATGTTTGAAAAGTTTCGGTTCTCACCTGAAGCAGGCCATCTCTGTTTGCAAACAGAAACAAATATTCTACGGTGTTGCCAGCCAATTAAATCTCATTTATCTTTAATATTTTGTCTATTAATTCTCACAGAAGGGTGTGGGGGAGAAATGATTAAATATTTGAACTGTATTCTGTAATGATAGTGGCAATCTTTGTATCACTACTCCTGAAGTATCTAAGGGTAAAAAAATATAGAATGAAATTTAATTTTCTTTGGAAACAGCAAAAATGTTAAATTGTATGACTGACATCTCTTGTTCTGCTGGGCTTTTCACACTGATTTTACTTTAACTACACCCTGTGTGAATGAAGAGGATGATTGCAATGCCATTCACGTTCCCTTCCATGTTTGTATTTTACTCTGTGATGTTTGAAATCATCTTCCTTGGATTTACTGGTGGTACTTCTCCTTATGAATCGGAGGAAGCAGAAGATGCTCCCAGGAAGTATAATGTTGCTGTTGAGAGCTCTTTGGAAATCACTTGTTGCTTTAATATATCAAACCCCCATGTATTGGAGCAGCAGAAATGCTGATTGCAAACAAAAGAAAAGAAAAGCAGCTAATTTTGCTGATGAAAAAGGTCATCTAAGCCCCAGCTTAAGCTGAGGAGCAAAGGCTATTTTGTATTAAGCTGATGATATGAATCAGTAGAATTAATTCAAACTAGGCACTCCCTTTTGGGAAAAACTGGGTACATGAGCTTCTCTGTAATGTTGGGGGTTTTAGCCATGTAATTGCAGTATCCCTGTTTTCCCTTGGAAAAGGGATTTGTGCTGAGCACAGCTTCCAGGAGAGGACATGTGGCAGCTCCCCTACGGGACTGGGCAGCTGGGCTGGTGTAGTGTGTCAGTGCTGGTTTAAAGCCATGGTGTGTTTCCCTGTGCTCGTGGTTGGACAGCACGGAGCTGATTCCCTCCCCTTGCAGGCACTCACTGCTGTGCTCACCTGGCTCTCTGGGACTGCCCTCTTTCCAGTAGGACACTGAAGTGTGTAATAAACACAGGACTTGTGCATCACAGGGACAAACAATTCGCAGAAGGGTAGAAAATGCTTCATTTCGTGGCTGTTTGTACCAGTGGGTGAGGGGAGTGTGTTCTGTCCGTGGCTCCCAAGGAACAGAAATCACCAGTCACTTTGACTTTTCTTTTTCCCCTTGAGCCACTGGAAGATGATGCTCTGGAGTATTTGCACCTCTGCTGTTCATTCAGTCCTGCTCATTTCGCAAGTCAGCGGGTTAATTTTCAATATAACTGCACTATTCATGCCAATTTGAATAACCTGAAGAAGGAGAAAGGGACCTTGTATGATACTTTTTTTTTAATCTTTTTTCCTTCCCTCCTTAGGCCATTGATGCACTTCAAAGGCAAAAGTGGTATCTTTTTGGCTCCAAAAATGTCTTTTGGCTATTGAATAAAACCCAGAAAAGTGTCTTTTGTGGTGGAGGATAGCTGAGAAAGGGGGATGTTGCAATGTAGAAGTCCCAGGTGCTAACTACCAGCAGCCCTTGTGCAGGATAAATTCAGAATTCATTCCTGCTTTCTTCTTTTTGGGAAAAAAATGAAATGAAAATCAAACAAGCCTATTTCTTATAGGAAATAAATGTAATTAAGAGCAGCAAGGTGAATCCCTGAGTTCTGCTTGGAACAGGTTGTTTCATAGGAAAAGCCAGTGTGGTTTTTCTTTGTAGTTTAGTGTTTTTTTATGGTTGCATGAAACTCATTGCTTTGACCTCTTGAGCATTGTGAAATTTTAACCTGATTTCCTGTATGGTCAACACGGAAAGAAACTTTTAGATGTATCTTCAGCCTGAAGATGATGAAAGATTGGTTATCTCAATGCAATAAAGATGAAAACAAATACACCTGTGGTAATAGAACGGTTAACATGCATTTGTTATGATACACTGGAGGTCCTCCATTTATATGGAGTGTTTGTGGAAGCAAAATGTGTTTTGTCAAGGATGCAGCCTCTAACTGTCAGAAATAAGAGGTGAGGACGTAATGAGTGGATTAACAAAGTCTTGAAAGACTTGGTAAAATAAAAAACACATCACAGACATTGCTCAGAAGAAAGAAAAAAGGAATTACTTAAGGTTTCCAAAGGTAATTTCTGTTCTAAGAGTTGAGCTCCCCCATTTTTAGCTCAGAAGAAACCTGGGGGACAAAGTACAGCATCTGAGAATGTCTCTGGTCTTCTCCTGACCCGTGTGTGAGATGTTAATCCTCAGCCTGCTGCATTTCATTTGAGGGTGGTGTAGACACTTTTGATCTGCCTGAGAGATTTTTCTCACTAGCATTTTGCAGATTGGAGCCTGCAAATTGCCTCTCAAAGCTTGATAATTAGTATTGGTGGGTGGTGAACATGAACTGCAAATGGTTTGAGGTTTTCTTCTTTTTATTTTTGGTTTCTGAAAATCTCTGTGCCCCCAAAATGCTGTGGAAGACAAAAGGAAAAATTACATTGGTGCAGAAGTGGGGGAGGAGGAGGAGGAACGGATGTGTTGTTCTCTTACTCTGTCAAATGCTGTTTCACATCCTCAAAGCTTTGCCAGGCACTGAGTGAGGACCAGCACCTCACTTCTGAGTGATTCCCAAACCTCATCCCTGTGGGCTCTGGTCCTCAGGCAGGGGAGGTTTCCCAAGGCTGGAGAGCATCATGCTGCCCTGTACCTCAGATTTCATCCCTTGTAAAATTAATGCTGCTTTTCTCCCACTCTGGTCTTTGTATTAAATCTGCTGCCATCCCTGGGTTGTGCTTAGGTATCAGTGTCAAGTGTCTCACAGCACTAAGTTAACAGCAGCCCAAGGAACATGCCTGGAAATGTGTGTTAGACTCACCTTGGAGGTCATTTTGCAGTAGCTTTTTCAGCCCAGTTTATTGGCACAGGAGAAGTTGCCTCCATAACTCAGCTATTAATTGTATGGTTTTTTCAGGTGCTGCTGTTCTTTAATGTAAAAGGTGAAACTTCCAGTTCTTGTATCCCCATCTGTTTCCTTTAATCACAGCGTGCTTTCAAACATGACTGTATTTTTAGAGGTTGATGTGTGCTACCAAAATGCTGCAGGAGAGATTTGACCGTGGATATTTTTTCCTTTTCTTCCCCAAAGAGCTTTATCCTTCCGTATTCCTGTTCTGTGTCTCCTTGTTCCTGATTGTTCCTGCACCCCAATGGTCCTGGGACCATCACTGTCCTGGGCACTAATCAGTAATTAAATATTTTGCAATTTGTTGTGCTGCACATTGGCTGTGTAAGGCTTCACAAAAAAATCTCCTCCCAAACCCCACCCACCGCTCCTTTGTGAAATACATTTGAGTTTTATTACTAAGCAGTTGTTTTCCCTTTTGTAAATCATCCCTGCTGAGAGACAGAAAAAGAAACAGGAAAAATAATTGAATAAGGCAGGAGCATAATTCATTCAACAGGTACTTCTGTGCCTGCAGTTCTGCTGCTCAGAGGTGCTGAGCTGTGGTGGGCAATGATTCCCCCATGGACAGCCTCCAACCTAAGCCTCACCCAAACACCTCCACATCTTTTCCAGGGTTGCATCAAGCATTCCCTTGCTCCTTTTCCCATGGTTGGCCACACTCTTTTCCCTGGAATAATACTAATGGTTGTATTTTAACTCAGAAGTCAGTATTTTCAGGCTCTGTCTACCTGGAGGCTCCTGCTTTTCTTTGAAATCTGAAGCAAGGACTCTGTTGGTCATGTTGTTTCAGCTGGTCCATTAAGAGCTCTTGTCTTTAACCAAATTTTTGTCCTCTGGGAACATAAGTCCTCATTTCATTTCCAGCCCAGGTAGTAGTTTCTTTTCCCAGTCTGCTGTTTCTCCTCCATCTCCCACACCCCTGTGTGTTGTTACCTGTCTCCAAGCACAGCATGCCTGATGCTTTAAATCCCTTTGGATCTTTGTTTCCCCCCAACAGTGAGATGAAGATCTAGTGCAGGCTGCCACTTGGACACATGAGAGGATGAACTGTCATCTGTGACCCTCCCTGAACTGCAAAAACTGAGTAACTTCCCTGGCTTTATACTGACTTTTCCTGTAAAATCTAGGTTTTCCCAAGGGGGAAAAAAAGGTTATGTAATCATATAGGGTTAAAGAAACATCTCCAGAGGGGTGTGCTCACTCCTTTCCACTAACAGCATCAATGCCTGGTGTAAGTTGCCCAAAACACTGGCTGCCCCTGGATCCCTGGAGGTGTCCAAGGGCGGGTCGGATGGGGCTTGGAGCAGCCTGGGCTAGTGGAAGGTGTCCCTGCCCATGGCAGACGGTTGCAATGAGGTGGGCCTAAAGTCCCTCCCAACCCAAGCTTTTTTATGATCCTATAAAATCCTGTGGTTTGGAGTATGTAATTAGCTATAGCTAAGGAGGAGGAGAAGAATGGGGCAATGAGAAATTCAGGCTCAGGTGTGCATATATGGGAGAAGGTAAAAAGGAGTAGAGCATGTTGGGGGATGTACTGGACATAAAACTGTACAGGGGTGACAGGGAGGAGTGGCTGCTGCGAACAGGGATTAGCAGATACACATTGTGTGTTGTGGAACGCCCTCGCCAAGTGGAGAGAAGCATTGCTCTGTGCAAAGAAGGGGGAAGCTGGCTGTGAGTAGGAGTTAGAGGTGGTTCTGCATCCAGAGTCCTTCCCCTTGCTTGGTGAAAGCCATGGGTTGCAGTAGCAGAAACAGAATCACTCTGAGCCTGGCTGCCACATCCTCATGTCTGTGGCTTTGGGGATGGGCAGGGAAATCCCTCCGGAGGCAGAAGCAGAGCCCTCCTAGACCATGTTCTCGTGTGTCACTGAGCTGCCTGGGCATGGGGCAGGTGTGCTGCCAGTGCTGAGTGCTCAGGGAAAGGAACCTCATGATTTCCCTTGGGATTTTACATTTCTGCTGGGATGGATACTGCTGTATCATAGAATGCTTTGGGTTGGAAGGGACCGTAAAGATCATCTTGCTCCAGCTCTCCCTATCCTAGGTAAGAGTGCTTGTCTGATGTAACACATAAAATTCTTGTGGTCAGCATAGAGCAAAAAGTACATGTTCAGAAGTAATGAATTAAGAAATGTGTGTGTATGATCTTATGCTATAGCTGAACTAAAAAACTTGGCAAAAAGGGGAGTTTCTCACTTTTCTCTCTTCTGAAGAGTTTGGCTGGTGCAAAGGCAAACCAGGTCATCTCACCAAACTTTGAGGTAGTTTTTGTTCCAGTGTAGAACCATTTAGCAATAAACAGTTCATGGATTTGAACTTATTTTTAATCTAAAATATCACAGTTCTGGATTCAATTTTTCTTTTCCCTTTTGTTTTATGGGACATCTGGACTGTTCAGGGAGTGTTATTCCATCTTAAAATGGGGATAGTTGTCTCTTTGAGTGGTGGAGGTTTTATGGATTGAGTAGAATAATGAACATGTAAAGAAAAGAATACAGCTGGCTATCGCCTTTCACATCTGGGAACATAAGATCTTTAATTGATTTAGAGGGGTTATTTTGTCTGAACGCTTGCAATTAGCAGCTCTTAATCAGTAAAATGCTTTGTAAGAAATCTAGCTTGATGGGTAGATTGGTAAAAGGAGCAGGAGGAGCAGATATTGACTGTTTCTTATCTCCTCTCCCAAAACCCTCTGCGTTCTGTGGGAATAGTTGGCTGGGTGGGAAACAGATCTGTGTGTTGCTTTCTTCAATCCATAGATTAAAGAATTGGGCTGAAAGAGGCTTTGAGTTCAGCTGCTGTGCTCTGTCCCAGGGCAGAGTGGAGGTACCTTTATCATGACCTACCTGTACCAGATGTTATGGAATATGGTTTTAGCTGCCTCAGGCCACAGAGGCTGTGCCCTTGTGCTCCTCCTCACAAACCCCATTTTTGATCTCCTTAAAGCTCCCCATGTAGATACACTGTGTGAATGTCTTCTCTCTCTTTGTGTGTAGGTGAAAGGGACGTGAGAGCCGAGCAGGAAGGTGGATTACTTGTGCAAGGATGAGCGGGCGTCACTAGAGATGATCTGTGGTTCGATGCAGCTGGAGCAGTCTGAATGAAGCTATGGGCTGTGCCTCCGCCAAGCATGTGTCTACTGTTCAAAACGAAGAGGAAACTCAGAAGGGCAAGAACTACCAGAACGGAGATGTGTTTGGGGGTGAGTGTCACGGGATTGTCTTTCTGCCAGCACCAGGAATGTTCTGGAAGATGTATGTGGGAGTCTTAACCTTTCACGAAATATAAAGTAAAATGCATGTTAAAATATAGCACAATGGTAGAGCAGTTGGCCCATCCAGAGGAGGGTACCACAACACTTGAAACAGAGGTGAAATCCTTAGTGAAAAAATAACATTTTAAGTGATGTACAGTACTGCACTGTCTTTACCTCCACAAATCCTGGAATAGTTCAAAGACCATGAGTTGCACGACCCCCTCATGTATTTATATACATGTCTCTCTTACATGTTAGTCACTGGGTACCAACATAGTTGACTCATTTCCTAAAAATAAAAATCTGTTCAGTGAAAAAAAGTGATTCCTCAATTCTGTTGTCCTGTAAAGCAATAAAACATTAGTTCTGAAGTCCTGTAGCAAACAGGGTTTGAAGGTACAATGAAACTAGAAATGGAGGAATTTAGTGGTACTGGGAAGCTGGGAACATGGGATGAAAACATCTGTTTCACTGTGAAGACTGGTCTGTGATCCAGGTCTTGTCCATCTGGAGAGGTAAAGTGATAGGAGATAAAATCATACCCAACTTCACAGTTTTTCTGCCCCAGATTCTGTTAGTATATGTGAAGTGGTTTTTAGATAAAGATGTGAATCTTTAAATACAGTTTTTAAAAGGTCGGGAATTATCTGAAAGACAGTTCAGAAATGAAATTTCTAGATGTCCCCAGATACCTGTCTGAACGTTAAGTCAGCTGTGAATAAGCTGCCTTGGTACTGTTATTATTAAAACAGGTGCCTCGGTACTGAGTCCACCAAACCCCCATGGTGTTTTTTCCAGCCTTTCTGAGGGCTAGCTTGCTTTCCCAGTGGATCTTGGAATAAGAATTCCCTGAGGTGTTACCTGAAGACAAAGTAGTTGTTCAGCAAACTTCAGGACAGTTCAGTGCTCCTTCTCTTCCCTGGGAGATGCTGGGTTTGGAATTGTGAGCTCAGTACATTGCTTTTGCTTAAAATAGGCTTTAAGTGCTGTCATGAGCAGAAAATGCTCTAAGGAATTTGAGTTTAGATTTTAGCTGATACTTAGTGAGAGAAATTTTTGGCAAAATGTGAGTCTCAATCTTTTTTTTTGTGTGGTGGTTTAACCACATGCTGTGGGCCGAAGACAGTAGCTTTAACGCAGGAAGCTTAAAGTATCTTCTGGAGTCAGAGGATGAAGAAGACTGAAGGGATTTTAAAAGGCTCCCATTTATAGAGCTGGACTGGTGTCAGCAATACCATTTAGCTTTTCTGGGATCCATCTGAGGGCTGTTAATCATTCCCTGTTTTACTGTCAGGAGTGCTACCTGCTGTTAACCATCTTCTGCCCCATGCTTTAGTTTAGGTACAGGATTTGTCATTCCTAAAGATCTGAGTCCATGACTGATTCTTTCTTAGCAGAGTTGGAGTCTGGCTTGAACAACTTGTTGAATGGTAACCATATAAGTCACATTTTTCCCTTGCTAGTGAAAGACAGCTTCTAGGTCAGGAAGTGGGTGCATGAAGAGGTTGAGCTGGAGTTCTGCAGATCATCCATCACGCCCTGCCATGGGCAGGGACACCGTCCCCTAGCTCAGGTTTCTCCAATCCCCATGCAGCCTGGCCTTGGACACTTCGAGGAATCCAGGGGCAGCCACAGCTTCTCTGGGCTACTTGTGCCAGGGCCTCCCCACCCTGATGCTTCCTTTCTTATTTCTGGGAAGGGACAGAGGTGTCTCACCCAGCCAGTGGCCACAAGCAGAGTATCTGTACTGCCTGTAGGGATTGAAAATTCCCTGCAGGATGTTTAGGCAGAGCTAAACCAAGGTGGGTAGCAGGGAAGTGAGGAGCCAAGAGGTGATGGAATTAGAGGTTAGTTTTGGGGGAGGAGGCTGCAAAGTAAAGGAAACAGAAGTCAAGTGGGGTTGGATGGTGGCTGATGTGTCAGTAACACCCATAGAATATCAGTGAGCATAAACCATGCTGTGCATGGACAGTGAACATGGGCAATGTTGGCAGCTGGGGACTGATGTGACATCAGGTGCCTGTGCAGAACTAGCAGGGATGAGCTTCATGGCTGTGGTAGCCCCATTGCCTCAGATGTTTCACAAGGGGAGGAAATCCTGAGGGATTTGGTTCAGCAATGGGAGGATTAAAGGAAAAGAGCAGAGTGCTGGTGCTGCCTTCCCTGGGAAGGCAGTGGGGTCTGAAGGATGTGGCGGACAGGAATCGTCTCTTGCTGTGTGACAACACCCGGCTGGAAACAATTCTCCTTCCTTCCTCCAGCGCCTTCCCCAGACAAGCTGCAGGCAGGCAGAGCCAATAGTAAGGATTGTACTTTCCAATCAAGCAGTGTTTGGATTTTTTTCTCCATCAGTAGTTTTTACTTGACTCCAGATGTCACAGTGAATCCGGAGAGAATTTTCTGAGCTTCTCAGAGCGGTGCAATGGTCTTCCTCAGAGCCTCTGGATCTTTTTTTCTTCTTTCCTGATGGGATTGGTTGCAGCCAAGTGTATTGACTATTGGAGAGATCATGGTTTCTGGGGGGTTTTTTTTTTAAGCTTTAAAAAGTTACTGCAGGTTAAGATTGATCTCCAGTACTTTATTTCTTCCCCAGCTTTTAACCTTTTATTTTAGCTGAGCAGACACATGAAGCCAGGTGCTTGCTGGGAATTTGAAACCCTGGTGTTTAAAACTGAGAAACCCATCATGAAACCCATTAATTCTGTAAGGACAAATCCTGATAAATGAAACCAAAACATGAAAATTTCCACCCTTTCCCAAACTATGGAAGTCACGCTGCATTTTACTGTAATATATATTTAAATAATTGAGTTAGCAGGCCTATCAAAGGAGATGTTCTAGAGAAGATTGAATATAATGTGATTATTATGTCTGTTGGTTTCTAATGACTTTAAAATCCCTCTAATAAGGATAGTAATAATAAATCTTCATTTATTCATCATTCCACTTCAAAGTTGATTTCCAGGGCAATACATAAGAACTGTAATATGTAAATGCTAATCAAGAACAAAATGCCATGGTAGAGCCTTGAGCATTGTTGATTTCAGCATATGTTTTAATAATATAACATCTCTTGTAGATTAATTTCATTTGTGACTTTATAAAAATTATGGGATGTTTATTTGGGGAGGAGGTTATTGAAGTAATTCTTTCTGTAAGAAAGTAGCTGGTAACATGATTTGGGAAAAAATGTTCTAGAATCTGTTCATTAATCTGAGAGGCTTAATGCAGACGTTTCCATGGAGCTCCTGGGTGCTTTGCAAAAGGGGGAGCGAACATGTTGGGGAGGAATCTTCTGACAAAATGGGAATATCTGGGTGGGATTTCTGTTATTAAGAGCAGTTCCAATTGCTAAACCTGTCTAAATAAAGCTGAACACAAAGCATGCTGATTTATAAACTGGTTTATCTCAGAACAGTGGGGAGAAGGCTGGGAAAGGAAATCTTCAGCAGTAAGGTAATGAGATTGAAAAACTGATTAATGCACAAGGGCAGGCTGGACAGGGCTTGAAGCAACCTGGGCTAGTGGAAGATGTCCGTGCCCATGGCAGGGGCTTTGATGAGATGGGCTCTAAGGTCCCTCCCAACCCAAACCATTCTGGGATTCTATGATGGTATCTGATTGCTTCACAAGCTCTAGGGCAGTTTTCTTTCTCATGTTGATGTTTTCTTTCTTCCTTTGTCTTTTATGGGATTGTCTCCCTTCTGTTAATCCCTGTCTTGTGACAAGTATTTCCTTCCTTGTCTCTGCCATATCTCATCCATGTGTTGTTTTAGTCTGCTGTCAGACTAAGACAGCAGAACCCTCACTTAGTTTGAAGTAAATGCCAAATTGCTAAAATAATTGAAACTTTTAAAACATGCCCATTGTGTGCAGAAGAATAACAAGGGGAAATTGGGACTATGATTTACCTTTCCTAAATATGCATTGTCATCTCCAAATACAGTGTGTCCAAACCTTTGTAGAGGTTAGTTTGCTTTGAAAGCTCTTTCCTTAACAGGCCAGAGGTATCGTCTTACTGAAAACTTCAGTCTAGGGATGTTGCTCAGGACAATTCAAAATATCTCTAGGCCTGGCAAGACTGTTTAGATGTCCTTAATTAATATGAGTTAACTTCCTAAACCTGTCTTGTTCCAGTACACAGAATTCTGGAGATCATCTGGCCATTTGAAGTGGGCAAGTTTTCAGTTAAAATCTTCAGTGAGGAAAAATATCTGAGAAGTGTTTTCAGTGAGTAACACCTTCCTGTTGTTACACCATTATAACCCTCTCCCTAAACTGTCAGGGGGAAAAAAACCCTAAAATTGAAAATGAGAAGTTCCTTTTTCTGGAAGACAGCATGGCCATCCTCAGTGAACTGACGCTTTCTGGAATGCTGTAGCTTAAGCAACAGAACTTGTGTCATATCAAGTGTGGATGTGTGCAGGGGTCAGAAGGTCTCACTGCACCCAAACATGCAGCTCCCTTTGCCTGGCAGCCTTTATTTGATGGACTGTGGTGGTCAGCTGGTGAACACTCCGTGAGGAACTGCTCCAGCTCATGTGGCTGTCCTGACATGTTCTGCAGTGTCAGCTCTTACTCATTCTGGGGACAGATGCATAAGGAGACCAGCCCCATGCTGTGTCCTGATTCCATACTTTGAGACTATAACTTCTTTTAAAGACATTTTCAAATGTGAAAAATATTTCTGGTACAATTACAGGCACTTGTTCTTAATCCAGTCTCCACGGAAGTGAGTGGCCTGTAGGCACCCACTCTCTGAAAACTCAGTCTCAGGGGTCTAAAACCAAATATCACAATGAGTTTCAAAGGAAGAGATTTTCATTGCTTAAATTCAGACTCTGGCTGAGCTCCTGAAAGGGAATGTTGTTCATGGTTTCAGCAACTCCTGTGGTAAAATAGGTCTTGGTGCAGTGCTTGAAAGCTAGAGAAAAGCAGACGAGTGAGTGAGTGCATTGCAGCAGAGGGTGGAAGTGCATGAGCATCTTCCAGAATTGTACTGGGCTCTGTGTTTTTAACTGCCAGAGGGCAAGTTTAGATGAGGGATTGTGAAGAAATTCTTCCCTGTGAGGGTGGGGAGGCCCTGGCACAGGGTGCCCAGAGCAGCTGTGGCTGCCCCATCCCTGGAAGTGTCCAAGGCCAGGTTGGACGGGGCTTGGAGCCACGTGGGATAGTGGAAAGTGTCCCTGTCCATGGCAGGGGGTGGAATAAGATAATCTTTAAGATCCCTTCCAACCCAAACTATTCTGATTGTGTGATTCTCTCTTTCCTTGCCTGGTTTAGCAATTTGTTGATAGCCTGCTTCTTATCTAAGTAAACAGAGGGCAGTCCTAAACAAGTGTTTCAGGAAGTGAGAGAAACGAATAGAACCAAACCCTACCTACTTTGGTTATGTTCATGTGGGAAATATAACAAAATTGCATGTGTTATCTAGGTTTATGATGTATTTGTGTAACTCTGAGAACACCCTTGTTAAGTCAACAATTTACTATTTTATTACCATAAGGAAGCAACAGAGTTTAAAGAAAATCAAAACAAAACCAAACTGCACCCTCAGGTTTTGTCTAGTTATGTATTCATGATCAACATGTGCACAGAAAGTGTTTTCCACATGAATTAAAACTGTATTTTCACCTTTTATGTATGGAATGGGCTCATCTTTATATCTCTTAGAAAAGGTGCTGCTTTTGCAGAAGAGGGAAGAGGCTGCTCTGGGCTATGGGTTGGCTCTGAGTAGTAGCAAAACAAGCTCCTCCTCCCTCTCTAGCAAGGAAATATAGATATATATAGATATATAAAGAATACAAAAAGAGCAGCAATGAGCCAGATCGAGGGAATGCAGTGAGGAGCACCAGGAGACAAGGCTGGAGACAGGGAGAGGAGATAGGGGAGGGAAGATACCTACAACAAGGGGCTGAGGTCCCTTCAGGAGATTGCACCAGAGACAGGACAAGAGGCAGGCAGATCTGCTCTGGCAGGGACTGGAGGCTGAAGTCTCAGCAGAAACAGACCTCCTGGATCCACAGGCAGGAGATGTAGGTGGGATCTCAAGGGGCTGGTTGTGGCCTCTTAGTGCCCTCAGGACTCTGACAGCAGCTATCCATTAATTGTGGTGTGTATGTAATGATGATGATTGAAATAGTTCTCACTTCTCCTACTCTTTTCCCCATTTTTTTTCCCCTTGGAAGTTGAAAAACGCTGATCTGGTGGTCCTTAGGGGTGAGATCCACGTCTGTGGAAAGGTTCCTGCGGGCTCCAAGAAGGTACCTTGCCTCTTTTGACAAGATTGGTTTTCAGTGTCTGTTTTCACCTTCCCAGCAGAGAAGAAAACCAGTTTGGAAGCGATGGGAGAGTAGCTTTTTAGATACCTGGGTGCTGGAAAATGGCTTAATTGTAAAGGGTTGAAACAGTAGAGCAGCAGTGTTTGAAGATACTTCTTGGTGCCTATTTGAAGTTCTGTCTCCTATTGTTTCTGTTCTTTCCTTTGAAAAAAGCAATCAGAAAGACCCTAAAAGAGTTGACTTTCCTGAATGGATAGAAGATCTTGGCTGTGGAAAAGTTGCTGAGGTTTTCGTACCTGAAAAGAGTTGGACTTGGAACAGGTTTCCATAAATTAGTTAGACAGCCCTCACACTCTATAGTGACCTTCTTCTGGTGGTTAATCTTCTTGCACTGTTGTTACAACCCCTTGTCATGGTATTAGATGAGGGAATTATTCTGCAAAGTCATTCTCCTTAGTGGAAGGGAGCTGTTTCTATCCAGATCTTTGCAGTGCTGGGTTTGGAATGATACACACAGTTGGACTCGGCACTTCGAGTGGGGATTTACAATACAGAGACAGAAGGTGAGCCAGGATGGAGAAACTGTTGATATCCCTGGTTTAGGAGCAGAAATGAATCACAGGCAGGTCATCACCTTCCTGCTTCTTATTTTCATGTGAGCTTTCCCCTTTTGCAAGCTCCCCGTTGGCATCAGAGCACCCAGAGAGCAGCCAGAGAGGGCAGGAGCTCTGAGGGACCCCGAGTCTCTGCAGGCTCTGGAATGTGGGCAGAGAGAACGTGGTGTTATTCTTGGGAGTGACCTTTTCTCCAAGCTGCCTAGCTCCGAGGAGAGTCCAGTCCCAGCCCATACAAGTGAAGTGCAAGGGGTGTGCATTTCACAATTGCATTAGTGGGCTATAAATAGGGCCATACATCCGCCTTTGGCGCTGGCTAGAAAGGAGCCAGGATGTGTTTTCTGGCAGCCTTGGTGCTCAAGGAAATCCGTTTATTTTATGGTACAGACACACTTAGTTTTCACTTAACCTTTTAAAGACAGAATCTGTGGCATTCATTGCTTACCTGTAGGTGCAAATGAGGAAAAATCATGGTAAAAATGCCATATACTTTCAATTACTACAGTGTTCCTTTAGCCATTTTCCAAGTGTTTTATTACTGGACCAGAAATTTGGAGGGGAAAAAAACAAACAAACAAAAAAAAAAAAAAAAAAAACACCCAACCAAAAAACAAGAGTAAACCCCAAAGCCTGAAATTTGGCCAGAGAAGACTCACTCTGGGGAATAATTCCCAATTCCCCAGGTAAGCCTTGTGTAGCTGCATAAATGTGTATTCATTTCAGCAACACAAGGCTGAAAATTTTAAGGCTGTAATTTTATAGTAGAAAATATGTACTGGTAGAAATAGCTGTTAAATACAAAGAAAATGTACATGACCAAGAAGTATTTGTGTACCTTTGGCACACACAGCCAAAGGTGCCTTTGTAGGATAAAAGAAGTGAATGTAGAAGGCATTTTTCCAGTAGATAATTCTCCAAAACACTGTGCCATCATGGTATTTTAAATAAGTCTTATAACCAAATGATCTCATGTTCTCCTTTGTGAGAGGCCCAAGAGTGACAGAGCTCTGTCTTGAGCTAACACTAGAAAAAAATGGGGGGAAATGGAAAATGTTAAGATTTCTGCCTTGTGTGCTTGTGAAAAACAAAGCCTGGCTTCTGGATGTGATTATGCCCTGCCATGCACCTTTTCTTCTTACCTGTGTGAGCAGGAGCTCTGGCACAAAGGATCATGTTTAGGGTGCTTTTAAGTTCTGTTTTTCCTCTCTGCTCTTGTCATGAGAACACTGCGGGGGCTATTTGGGCAACTGGGGCGCAGAGCTCTTCATGTTCTGTGGTACTGGGCAGGAGCATGAAGTCACCTTTGTTTCGGGAGTTATGGATTCAGGAATGATCTTGAGGTATTGAAAGGGGAAAAAAGGGGTGTAGTGGTTTGGTTTTTTTCCACTGAAGTCTCCTAAATTGTGTTAAAGCTTGTATTTGTTCCAATTACATGCATTTTATCCCCTGTATTTTGTTGTCAAGTTGGTTGCAGCCTCCAAGGCTGCCAGAGCTTCAGGAGCTCTGGACAATGCTCTCAGGGATGCACAGGATGGGATTTTTGGGGTGTCTGTGCAGGGCCAAGGGTTGGACTGATGATCCTGGTGGATCCTTTCCATCTCAGCAGATTCTGTGATCCTCTGAGTCCATGATATAATGTATTTCTAACTGCAGGAACTGCGTACATCTTCAGATCTATTTAGGATGAAAGTACCCATTTAATATCAGTGCTCTAAGCACATATTTCTTATTTTGATTTTTTTTTTTTAGCTATTACTAAACTCTCTTTTTTCAGACATCAGTATTTTGCTTTCTTTTAAAAAGTGTTGCCCAAAAGGAAGGGGAGAAGGCATGGAAAATCTGGAGCCAGAGTAAAATATTAATCTTTCCAATAGGTTACTTTTGGACATGCTAGAAGGCCTGTAAGGAAAATAATATAATTAACTTCTGTATCTTTTGCATCTGGAAATGTGTGCTGTTTTTTATAAATCAAGTTTTCGTTAGACCTCCCCTCTTGGTTTAAAGGAATACTGACAGTGAGGAGATGTTACTGGTTCTGGGTATTTATTCAGTCCCTTCTGTACTGGAATTAATAAAAGTGAAATAGCTGCTAATTTAAGAATACTCTTTGAGGTCCATGAGCAGGGGAAATTTGATAGCCTTATATTAATAGAAAAAAGTTACTATGCCAGAAAGGGTATGAAAATCCATTTCAAGTCATACGTTGCGGGGCAACAATCTCATTTAATAGTTGACTGATTGAGAATGACGTTGCTTGTTAAGGAAAGAGGAATTGGCTTTTTTATTGACAAGGAAACTGAAGGCACCTCATCCTGTATGTGCAATAATAGGAGATGTGCAATTTCGAGGGTGTGGAGCAGTAATGACTTATTTTCCAGAGAACCCTTGGGGTGATTCTGTTCAGGAAGGGTTTTGGGGGGATGGATACCTTGGGGGACTGTAAGGGGCAGGGCCTCCAGTGCTGCATGTAGGATGCTCACAGAAATGGTCAGTTAGGTATTTTTCCTGGAATTGAATAGTCCCTGACAGGTTCTCTGCCAAAGTGAGGAATGTTCAATGGAGTACATAGGCAGATGGGGGCTGGAGGAGGGTCAGCAGAGACTGGGAGTTTCATTAATGACATTGAAAAACCTGAAAAGAGTTAAATATTTTGTGCTTGGTGGGTTTTTTAACTTTCCAAGGGAGAATTTCAAACCAGAGCAGTGAAATGGAGTTGAAGGAGCCTTTCTGAGCTGTGTTCAAGGCAGCCTGGATCCAGACACCCACCTGGAGGCTTCATATGAACAGTCATATCTTCAAGGCACAGACCCTTTGTTTTTCTCCTGTCCATTCCTTTAATTAATCTCTCTGCTGCTTGTTTCCTCTCCTGCTTTCATTTCTCAATTTGATCTTTTTAGTGGGCTAGATAATTGCATTTACTGAGTATCCTTCCTGCCAAGCACCACGGCTGTAATCTCCTCCACCTGAGAAATAGTTTCCTTTGAACAACCTGGCGTCTGCCTCAAAGTTATGTGTTAATTAAATGAAAACAAAAAGGTAAAAAAATGTGTCTCTCTCTATATATATTTATATATATATGTATGTATATATGAATTATATAGTTTCAGCAAGCAGAAATCTGGGTAGCTGAAAGATAGTTATGAGTGCACACCACCAGCACTGTTCTTTGGCTTTGTAATTACAGAGGAGTGCACAAAAGTCTTTAATTATATGATCACATGGCAGGTTTTTTCAATACCATCTCACATATGGTGTTTCCTCTGATCTTGAACACAAAGACAGTAGGAGCAAGGCAGAAATTGTGTGTTTAACAATAACTGGATTTGGGGATGTTGAGGTTTTATTTTAAAATGTTTCCTGGGATAATGAAATGGCCTCCAAGGCAGTAGTTCCTCTAACGTACCTACAACTAAGGTAGGCCTGGCAGATGGCAGAGCAGTGGGCCTGTGCCTCTAGTGTAAGGGCAGTTAAAACAATCCTTAATTTGTAATGTGATAGAAAATTGTATGTACAGCTCCAGTTTTCACAGGACTTGGAGGGTATGACAGCCCAAAATGTAGAGTAGCCTTGGGGACTTTTTGACCAGGAAGAAACCAAGTAGTGGAAGGAACCAAGAAGCAAAAACAAGTAGAGGGAACTAAGAAGAAACCAAGTGAAGGGAGGAACCGAGTAACCCCCTCCTTGATTCGGCTGTGCATCTCCTGCTTTGTCAGCTCATGTACAGTGGTTTGTTTCTGCAAGTCACGTGCCAAATTTGAAAATTAAACCTGTAGAGACAAGGGAGCTAAATTATGGCTTCATCATCACCTGCCAGCTTTACTGGGGTGAAAAGAGCCAGAAAACCCAGGATACACAAACTGAGGCACCCAAGGAGCAGCAGCACAGGGGCTGGGACGGTGCCTTCTGCCACAGGCAGACATCAGGCTGGGAGAGGACAGAGGTACCCAAGGGATGGAGAGCTGTGAGTGGTTTGCAGCTCTGGAAACTTCTGGCAGCACTGGTGAGGGGTGGGTTAATATGGCAACGTGAGGGTTTGTGCTTCTCCAGCAGCAAAGATCAAGATCATGTCTAGGACAGTTAATGGAGCTGTGTTCTGTCAGACCTGTCAGCCTCAGGGATTGCTGCTGAAAGATGTCGTGGTTTGGGCCTACACAAGGCAGGTTTGATAAAGTAGAAGGGAAGTTGCTAAATTTTTTCAGGTAGGCATCAACCTTGAGGGAGTTAATGTTCCATGAAGCACTGGATATGCCAGGAGGCTGCTGGATAGCTTAGAAAAGAGCTATTCCTATCTTGCTCAATGTCCTTCCAAATCTGCAGGAATCCTCCATTTAGGGGCTTGCTTTTGTTACCCTGAATGTCTCAGTCCCTTTTTTTCCTCCAGAAACCAGCCCTAGCGGTCACGCCTGCCTTGTGCAGAAGCAGTCGTTGGCGTTCCTTGGGTACATGTTAGGGTTGTGTAGGAAGAAGAAAAAATGCTTGAGGGTGGTATTTGCAGATGTGCTGCAATCTGTGTGGTGTGTTGATTTTTAAAGAGCTGTTCTGTCAGAGGATTTACATTTAGTTGGCAGAATTGATGTGTTGTTCATGCACCTGTTCTCTGTTTAGTATCTGGTGGTGTCCACTGCCTCAGCTCCCAGCAGTGGCTGTATTTTTATGTTGGATTGAGGTAAGGTAAATTAATTTGGGAAATCTGAATGAGCATTTTCAGATAATCCTTCGAGAAAAATGGGTTGGCTTATTTCCTAAGCTATTTTTATTATTCATGTTAGTAAAACCATGATCACTTGGATCAAGAATTGCCTGTGAATTGATAGATTTGAGGGTTGGTAACAGAGGAAGACAACAGGCTGCTCACCCAATGCTGGTTGATCTCTCATGAAATTTTACTTCCAGCCCACATCCAAGTGGATCAGAAACCCACCCCCACAACTGAACAAATGCTTCAACTCTGTAGAATCAAATGAACCATGGAGCCACTGCTTTCTGTGAATGCTTGAAGCTGGATTTAAGAAGATAACTTAGATATCCTCTATTTCTTGATATTTAGTTCAAGAAACATGAATTTGCAGGATTTTTGCAACTACTTTATCTGACTATTTACTTTTTTGGGGATTTTTGATGTAGCTTCTCTGGTATACAAGCAGTTGATACTCACATACGTAACAGAGATGGAATAACCTAAGTAGCTCATCTCACCTTTCCAGTGCTCCAAACCACATGGACATGAACCTGTGGCACTCAAGGCTGATGATTCAGGTGATGGAAACTGCAGCCACCCAAGCAATCTAATTCTGCTCCTGTCCTAGTGGTCCATGATTTTGTTTCTTCCCCCATAGCCTGGCTCTTTCTAGAGCTGAGCCCACCACTGCTCGTGTCCTCCCAGTGCAGCTGTGGATCTCAGCGTGTTCCTCCTTCCCAGTGGCACTGGAGATGGGCTCTGGGAGAGCTGCATCCAGCTCCAGCATCCCAGCACAGGCAGGACATGGAGCTGTTGGAGCCAGTCCAGAGGAGGCCATCAAGATGATCAGAGGGATAGAGCAGATGTGCTGTGAGGAAGGCTGGGAGAACTGGGATTGATCAGCCTGGAGAAGAGAAGCCTTAGAGAGACCCAATTGTGGCCTTCCAGTGCCTGAAAGGAGCCTACAAAAAAAGATGGACAGAGACTGTTTAAAAGGGATAGAGGAACAGGACAAGGGGGAATGGCTTCCCATTGCCAGAAGACAGGATTAGATGGGATATTGCAAAGGAATTGTTCCCTGTGAAGGTGGTGAGGCCCTTGCCACAGGGTGCCCAGAGAAGCTGTGGCTGCTCCTGGATCCCTGTAAGTGTCCAAGGCCATGTTGGATGGGGCTTGGAGCAACCTGGGCTAGGGGAAGGTGTTCCTGCCCATGGCAGGGAGTTGGAATTGGAAGATTTTTAAAGCCCTTCCCACCCAAACCATTCTGGGATGTTTGGCATGTTCTGTGCTCAGCATCTAAGTGGTTCACCTGCTGTTCTGTGTTTCAGTTGAATTGCATCAAAATCTGTTATGGTTCTTAAAAAATATTTTTAGAAAAAACAATTCAGTCCTTTATCTAAATATAGCTTTGAGTTTTCAAGCCTTTGGAAGAGGACAGGAGAGCACGTGAAGCTTTGATCCGTGGCATTCACAGCAGTAGGAGCACTTTCTGCACCTGGCAGAAGTAAGTATGGTGCAGAAGAATTTGTTAGACAGAAAGCTCCTGTTTTACAGAACAAATGCGTGGTTTAGTATGGATGAAGGATAAATCTTGGCATGTCGTGCAGTAAGCAAGAGAGACTGCAGAAAATTATGTGGCACAGGAAAATGAAGGTGTGTTTAGAAACTTCCCTCTGGGTGGTATGACTGAAGTACCACTCAGCTCCTGCCTGATACTTGTATCTCATTAAAAATAGAGGAAATTCTCACCCATTGTCCCTCTTGATGACAATGGAACCAAATGTGTTCATCCTTAGAGGTCTGAAGTGGGAATGCAGAGTAAATCAGCATTCTGTTTATTTATTTAAAGGCTTGCTGTTTAACCACATATTTCTCTGAAAGTCACAGTGACATCCGCAACTCCAGATATATTTGACAAAGTTACGCTTTTTTTCTGGTGTTTTTGTTTTCTTTAACCTGAGCCAGAATTAGTGTCATTGCCCATATTCCTGTGGTAAAGGCACTTACAGCCATGTCTGGAAGTGCTGAAGACATTTTTCTCATAGGAACCACCACAGTTTTGTGTCCCCCACCCAGTAATTGTTTCAATATTCTAAGTTGATATGCTCATTTATCACTGAAATCGTTATTAATGAGTGCTGCTTTTCTTTGTCACATTGCCATGGCAACTGGGTGACAAGTTTGAGTGGAATTATCTGTTTCCAGATGGAGATCTTCATTCATAAGATTTTCCTGCTGAGAATTTTTGCAGCATATTCAAGTTCAAAATTCTTCCTCCCCATGCTTATCCACAGTTTGGATCTAGAGGCGTTCCTTGCTTTCTGGTTTATATCCTGTGATTTTGTGGTGGGTGTCATGCTAGCAATATTTTTGTCTTTTATTTGTGGTTCATTTATGTCGTTTTTCTTTTGATTTAATTGAGTTGCTTTTCTTCAACTCAGGATTTGCTGTGTCAGTCCAGTAAAGCCATTCTTCCCTTATGTGACTTATTGGAAATATTCTCTTTTTGTATAATACACCACAAAATAGAAGATTTGATTTTCTTTTTACTCCTGAATGGAGCGTAAGGATGTATATCTCTTTATATATGACATATCACATTCTGAGTGATAGTGTCGTAATTTTTTTATCACTAGTTGATTTTTAGTTCTATAAAAGAAAGACGCATGAATATGTTTCACTTTTCTTTTTGATATAAAACTGTATTTAGGAGTAAGACCAAGGTAAATACGCATAGAGTACAGATTTCCTTTATCCTGAACTTCTTAGAATTTTAAAGGTCTTATTGGCTGCCAGACTTAATGAGGTCCTACTGGATCTCAATCAACATTTCAGGATTTCTTTGGATTAGTTTCTGATCACTCAGACCAAAATACCTCAAAATGCTGTGTTTACTTCAGTAGAAATCAGAATGTAAAACTCAAAAGGTGATTTTTATTATCCTTTACTTCTTCAACTTCAGGTCACTCTTACCTTATTGAGCAAAACCAGGTTATCAGGTTTTTGCACATCCCTACAGGAAAGGTGTTGAGGGCCCATTCATCCAACTTGTCTTTAATCTAATTTTCATATTCACCTAAAACTGTTAATGACCATACACCTCATGATCTGCTTCAAAGTCTGTCTGTTGCTTAAACATCCCCTCTTTTGCACTTGCAGTGCTTTCACCCTTCTGGTTACTTTAGAACAAGAACAATCTCATAAATAGCTCAGAATCTGTAGTTTCTGGACACCTTACCTTATGTGTAACATATCTATATTTTGTCTTCACCTGGTAAAAAAAAAATCTGTCTATCATAGTGTCCTCCCAAAAATAACATAATGCAGTGCAAGACTCATCTTCTGCAAATAATGATTTGATTTTAATTACTATATTTAGTATATTTGATACTTGCCTTACCTGTGGATAAGGTGTTACTTCTCTGTTACACCAGCAAGCAGTGTCCTTCTTAGCTATGTAATTCTTATATTTATGTAAGTATAATTACTTAGCTATTCCTTTCCCTTTGATAGTGGAATCATACCTATTTATACCTCCTTACAGCAAGAGACTACTCAATACTAACAAATGTTACCAATCTATTATATCAGTGCTCCTTGTTTTAAGGAAAGTGTTTTGCCTGTGATAGGGAACTAGGAGAGCTTATGAGTAATGATGTTACTTCAAACCTAATGAATCTCGGATCTGCTCCCTTCGCCTCTGTGTGTAGCTGATAAAACAGTTGTTGATGGCTCAGTTATTAACCAAAACGAGGTGGATCCCTGGCTTTCCACAGGCCAGTGCTGCATTTGCCTTTTGGTCTGTTCTTGGTGTGTGCATGACTTGCTCAGACCCCCTGGGATTGCTGGAGCTGGGAACTGCCAGGCACTCCGGGCTGTTCATCACTCTTGAGGCACTAGAGCCTGAGTGCCAGCCACTCAACCTCTTCCCCAGTGTGCCTCATCCCAGGAGATGCTCTCTTGGCCTTTAAGGCAGATCCTCAGCTTTAGATTGTGTCAAAGCTTTATTGCTTTTTGAGATACAA
Organism: Lanius collurio; assembly: GCA_020086605.1. Classification (NCBI taxonomy): domain Eukaryota; kingdom Metazoa; phylum Chordata; class Aves; order Passeriformes; family Laniidae; genus Lanius; species Lanius collurio. The sequence goes on from JACBWW010000050.1 coordinate 770,780, forward strand.
GCAGAGATTTCTTCTGCTCAAACACTTAGGATCTATTAGAGCCAAGACATTTATATTAATTTTGTAGGACACTTTCTATTAGAAGGCTGATTCCGCCAACATCTGCAGGGGCTTCTGATTTTTTTTTTAATCTGTATCCACAGAGTCACAAAATGGTTTGGGTTGGAAGGGATCTTAAAGCCCATCCAGTGCCAACCCCTACCAAGGGCAGAGGCACGTTCCACTATCCCAGGTTGCTACAAGCCCTGTCCAGCCCAGCCCTGGACACTTCCAGGGATCCAGGGGCAGCCACAGCTGCTCTGGGCAACCTGTGCCAGGGCCACCCCACCCTCACAGGGAAGAATTTCTTCCCAGTAGCCCATCTAATCCTGCCCTCTGGCCATGGGAAGCCATTCTCCTAAGGAGAAGGTAGATTTCTCCAAAATAAGCCTTGCTGTTTGCTGTGGTGGATTCACATTGTCCAAAAAGTGTTATGAAAAATGACTGGTTTATTTTTGGAAACTTTCTTGCTGCTGCGTATCTTGGGCATAAATTACCAAGATGTGTGCACTTCTGCAGTTGGTGGGACGGAGGGGAGAGTAACACCAGCTGTGCCAGAGATAATGGAATACTTGTTGTATTATCAGGGAGGCATTAAAGTTTATTAATACTGTTGGAAATATCTCTGCAAATACCTCTGGAAACATCATAAGAAATCTATGCAAAGTTCTTTGCCACCAGTTCAGAGCTACTTGATGCATCTGGCAGACAATGCAGCATTTGAAGGATCTGTGCCCATGTCCACTGTGAATTTAAAATTGCATTTTTGATCTCTAAGAAGACTCCATCCTATCCAGGTGTATCATAATTTCGCGTGTCAGTCTGATTATCCTGGCTATCCGTCAAGGGCTCCTCGGTGCCCTGGTTGACTTGCTCCAAGGGATGATGCCTTCCAAGGAAGCATCCCTCCTATACCATCCCCACAGGATCAGCTGCTGCCTGGCTGTAGTGTTTGATCACAGTTAATCTCTTGGAATAAGCAGCAGACACATTTCGGGGTTATTTTTGCCATGGAACGTCAGCCCCTCCATACCTTCCTCGTTTTCCACAGGGTTGGGCTGAACATCCTCTCTCCTCCAGTGCACATGGACTGATTGGCTGTGGGTTGGGAAACATCCTTTGTGCTGCTTTCTCTTGCTCATCTGTTTCCCCATTCAGATCCCTGTGTGCCTCTGTGGGAGTTTGATGCTTTTTCTGCCTGTGGGTTTTATTGCTAATCACAACAGAGAGCACTGAGGCAGGGAGGAAAATGTAAGTTAAATAATTGTAGTCAATCAAGTGCTTCTAATTCCCAGGCTTTATTGTGTTCAACCCTTTAGGGTTTATGAATTGTCACCTCCAGACTAGCTGAATTACACTGGAAAAAAGGAAAAAAGCTCAGAGTTGTTCTCATTTACCAGTCTAATAGTATTGTCTTAAATTCTTCCATCTGATTTGAGGCTCTGAATCTGAGATGCTTCTGTTTGATAGATTCAGTGTATTTGAACTCTGTAGTAAAGAAAACATATAGATGTGAGCTAGACCAAATGCAAAACCATGAATCTTACTTTTTAAAATAGGATTGTTTTTTGAAACATTTTTATTTTGAAAATAAGCCTTACTTTTCAAAGCAAGGCTTACTTAACTTCTAGAATGTGGTTAACCGTTTCCTGAAAATAACTTTGTCTAAATAATGTTGATGATTTTTTTAACAATACAGTAACCCAAAAAAATCTATTTGTTTTTCCCTTAGTGAGAGAAATTGCTTGAAAACCAAAGAAAAAGAGGAAAGTTGGTGCAGTGTCTTCTAATTTGCCAAGGTTTTGCCCTTTATTCCAAGTGTACTGTGTCTCATTTCACTTTGTATTAATATTTTCCACTTTTGTGGGATGAAGTTTCTCTTCTGCCTTGTTTATCCTGGCTGGAGGAGGGTGGATGTACCACTCTGAGCTTTTTTTCCCCAGTAGATTCATGTGCTACAAAGATAACCAGAGCAAAAAGCAACTGAGCAAAGGCAGTGTTGGTCCAAGAGCTGCATTCACAGGCTGCAGGGAAGAATCAATTTTTCTGAAGACCCATCTTGTCCTACTAAGGAAAAAAATCCCTTAAATGGAGTTTTAGGTTTACTGTGGTATATAGCACCTGTATGTTAGATAACATTTCTATGCTGGCATTAGAGCTGGGAATTCTAGTATTTGAAGAGGTGATAAATATTATAGACAAACCAAGAATCTTACTTTTCTTACTTATTTTCTGGCTGAATTTCTATCTGGGTAAAGTTCACGTGCAGGAAAAATGGTGATTGGTGGGAGAAGTCGGAAGAAGATGGTCAGCGTGGGGCCTTTTTTACAGAAATGATTCTATGACTGTGCATTGTGGCATTAGGAAAAACAAAAAAAAAAAGCCAAGTGGTTATGGTGTGGGTTGGCTTTTTTCCAGCTTTTAACCAAAGTTTTCAATAGCCTCCATCAGCTTTGCTGTGCAAGGAACACCCATGAGCAGACTCCTCTCTGGAGTAACCACTGTACGTGGCTTGTTGGTCCACTGAGAGTGAAAATCTAGGGAGAGTGCAGGAGCAAAGAACTTGTTTGTATTGAGCATATTAAATAGAAAACTAGGGATTTGGGGGCGAGTACACACCAAACATCCCTGTTTCCTGGTGGCGGCTATACTAGACCAGAGAGCTGTTGAACTTCTTGTTGAAGCTTCAGGCAGGAGAAACTTCCTTTGTATTAGTCACATATAAGCCTTTGAAAAGATATATGTGTAATTTTTAGTTGCATTGCTTAACTAGGGTCTATTCTAGTCAGCTATTTTGGTTTTAGTTTGGTTTTTATCCCATCTACTGAACTACACTGGTTCAAATTTTTTTTTTTCTTTTTTTTTTTCTTGGTGCTCAGATGAGTATAGGATCAAACCAGTGGAAGAGGTCAAATACATGAAAAATGGGGGAGAAGATGATCAGAAAATAGCAGCCAGGAACCAAGAAAACTTGGTAAGGATTGAACTTATCACTTCTCTAATGAACTAACGTGGCTCTGATTTTGTGACGGGATATGCAGCGTGCAGCACCCTCCAGCTCCGGCTTACGCGTGGCGAGAGGATTTTCTCCAAAATGTCACAACTCCCTGCAAAGCTCTCATGGAAGGTGCAAAATACGACTTTTTCCTGCTTGTCTTTCTGAATTAGGCTCTACTTGATCTTGGAGTGAGTGCCTCCATGATGATAAGTCGCTCCCCTCCCTCGCAGATCCGAAAATACGCTTTATTTGGAAATGTGTGTGTCTGTGTTACAAACGAGCTGGAGTAAAACAGCACTTCCCTGCCATTAAGAAAATGACCTACTTATGTAGATATTATTTGCTCTCGACTTGCTTGTTTTTTGTGTTTTAAAATTCCCAGGGAAGGCAGTTTGGAACAGAAAAACCCAATATATTCATAACACAGCAGTCACAAAAATCGTGTGTGTTTCTTTTGCCTTGATTTGAGCACTTTGCCAGCTCATAGTTCCACTTAAGGGAAGGCAATCACAGGTAAACTCTTAGGACTACTTGAAATAACTAAGATGCTGTTGAAGCAGCTTAAAAATCATGGCTGAGTCACTTCTGGCATTTCTGAGAAGTTGTTTCTTCCCTTCTAAAGCTGAAGGACTGTAGGTTTTGTTGTTGGCTGCCTCGGGCTTTGCTAGCTGAAGTTTTCAAAGACATCCCACAATTCTTATAGTTGGGTGCAAGTTTTCACATTTGGTTCCACTCATTCAGTGCAGCTTTTCTTCACATAGAATGGGTTTCCCCCCCTCCATAGCAGCAGATTCCAGTGGAACCATAACCATTATCACTAGCTGAGGATTTGCCTTTTGCTGTTATTGGGTGGCTGTAGAAAAAGCCACTGTTGGGGATTTTTTAATTTTCATGAAGATGTGAGCTCCTGCGACCTAGCTACTTTTTATATTCCCTCTCCTAGACACACATACTTAAATTACACAATTACAGGTGCACTCCTGTAGCAAATGGAGTTTATTTTGCTGTCCTAGCTTGTGGCTGAGCAGCAGGCAACATGATTTCTTCTTCAACCTCCAGATCAGCTGTTGGCTATCAGCAATTTTGGATTGCTGATGCTCCAATGGGTAGTGCAATTTCAGCTTTGAGTGGGATTTAGAGGGTTTCTTAGAGGTTTTTAAGAGATTCTTGGGATGTCCTGTGCAGGGCCAGGAGTTGGAGTTGGTGATCCCTGTGAGCCTCTTCCAACTCTGGATATTCTATGATTCTACATTAGATTTTCAACTGGCCTTCAGCTGTAGTTAAATGAGAATGTTTGCAGAAGGTACCATGTCACTGGAATGACAGCAAGGAAGAGCTCAGGTCTGCTGGGGTGACACAGCTGCTGAAGCTCTATTCAAAATTAGTTCTAGCTATTTTACACTTTGGTTGGTGCCTGCTGTCTTGTAGCACCCAAGTGTTCACCCGATTAAGTGTAGGAAGAGCACAGTGCTTCTGATTTTATTATTGGTGGGTCATGTTTGAAAGGAGCACTGAGTTTGTTGGAAAACGTAACAATAAGGATTTGGAAGGCTGATATAGCTCTTCTCTGTCATGTTTATCAGGAGGGAAAGAAAAGGCAATAACACAAAGTCTTCAGCCAGACAGGATGGATATGCTTTAAAACAAAAACTGTCTTGCCCACCAAAAAGGCTTTATTTTCCTTTTCCTCATCTTACTATAAGGAGATTACCTTGTCTATAATATATGCAGCTTTTTAATCCTGGGAATTGTCAAGTCCTCATCACTCCTGGGTTTTTTTAAGAGGTTTCACTGTTCAAGTTCTCCTTAGTAAACATGTTTTAGTTCAGTGCTTAGAAGATGGTTTAAGCTGCCCATCACTCAGGCTTTAATTTCCTTTACGTGTGAGAAGTTGGCAAGCACTTACATAATCCTGTCTTCTCATCAGCCATTTCCAGGCAACTGAAATTTTAGGAACAAGAAAAGGCGGTGGGAGAATCGACTGGACCTTTTTCCTCCTCTCTTGTTTCTTAATCCCACATTTCTTTATTGTATCAGGGCTGCAAATTCACACCCTCTTCAGAAACATAGCCCAGATGAGATGTGTAACCTCGGTGTCTGGGAACTGCTCTGGGTGGGTTATCTTATCTCCTGATACTGATGCTTGAATTATGTTATTCAGATGCCATTGAATTTTTTGATCCCATCATCATCTCTGTTACTTTTTTAAGGTATTTTGATGTCTTGCTTAAAAAAAGAATCTCAGCTCAAGTAAACCCGCTTCCCTTGTAGCTTAGGCTCTTTGATGTGCTGCCATCTCTGCCTTTGGTGCTGCAGTATTTCTGAGTCAGGGGGAAAGAAGGTCACATGTAGATAAAGAGAGAGGAAGGACATGGCAGTCACCAGGGGAGCTGTCATTTCATGCTGGAGTGCTGTGGTCCAGAGTCCCAGGTTTTGATTCTGCTTGAGGAAGAGCCAGAGAAGGGCTGGTACTAATGTGGGTATCTGTGGGAGAGATGAGGTTTTGCCAGTGAATCACCACCTTCTCAGTCTCAACCTGAGGCTTAAGCAGGGCTCAAAACTTGAGCAGGTCTGGCACAGTAAAACAGAAATGCTCCTAAGACGCAGTGCCAGTGGGAATGGCTGTGCTAAGGCTGTCTGCCAGGGGAAACACAGGATGCTCCATGGGAAGACATTTTCTGGTGGAATCAAAGTCCCCCTTGGATTAAAATGTAGAGGAGAGAAAAGAAAATAAGAAAAGATAAACTAAGCTTGTTTTCCTGCCATTCCTTTGTATCCATAGGCCTCATTCACTTCTTTAGTCAAGTTGTTTCTCCAGTTGTCCACCTGCCACTGTGATCTTTCTACTGGTTTCATGCTAGGTACCTCTGACACCTTCCTGAGCATCTCCACCCTCAAAATGAAGCCACAGTCATTGCACTTGAGCTGACAGTCCCACGTCATTGTAGTCTGCAGAATGGGAATGGGATGTAGCAGGATTAGGTGCTGGAGAGCTGGGTCTACACTGGATGCTGTCACTGCAGCACGTGCTTTGGTGGCTGCTCAGCTAAACCAGGGATGTTTGGTGTCACATCAATGAAGAACTAGTAGATAGGTGAAAGAAGGAAGTAATTTGTACTACATATTATATGTGTTTTTAAATCACAAGTGTTTGTTGGTTTGGGCATCTATATATATGCACACATGTAAGGAAACATGGCAGCTCTGCTAATTTTCATGTGACATGATGTATAGAAGGTCATGTGTGTGCTATTATTCCTGCAGGTAAATGAGCAGCTGGGATGGTTATTTGTGAGTTCAGAAGCAGAAGGGCTGGCTGGGATGGTTTATTGGGATCCTGGGCCTTGTCTCCATGCCCAGCTTCGTGCCAGTGTGCCACATGTGGTGCTGAACTCCACCATGTGTTAAAACTAAATTTCAGCTCCCCATGACTCCACAGTGGCTCTATGAAATCTCTCCTGCATTTCCCCACCTTCTTGGGAGAAGGTTTTAAGATAAGCCTTTTCCAAAACAAAGGGAGTTTTTCCACTCAGCAGATCTGGATGGGGTTTTTCTGGCCCTAAGTATTAGCAAAAGGTAATGGTGGCTAATCACATGGATTTGTCACTTTGGGAAACTAAATGCCAAAACTCAGGCAGTATTAATATTTTACAAGCAGGTATGACTAAAATAAATAATGCATTAATAAAGATCTATAATGCATTAGTAAAGATCTATTAACTTTTTGTTTGGAAAGGACTGTTTAGCTGTATGCCATCATGTTAAATATACAGAATACAATTACGTAACAGCCTTTTTTAATACTCTTAATAGGGAAAATTTCATTGTCCTTATTTCCATACTCTGCAGCACTCCTGGCTTTCCATTATAAAATATTACTGTCAGAAAAGGTAAAATGAAAAGGTATGTGGTACTCCTGCAGCTTAGCATTGCTTTGGCAAACTTCAGGAGCTGCATCAATTTTCCTCTGAATTGGGCTGTCATAATACAGATATCCCTGAAAATACCAAGTCCCTAAAGCTGCATTTCTCTTCTGTTGGATGGTTATCTTGATATTTATTGCAGTTCATGTTTTGGATGTTTTTATAACTTTCATTCATCCATTTCTGGACTGCACTGGCACAAAAGGCCACTTACTGGGATTTTTATAGTTTGTTACCCAAACCCCCAAAACAATTAGATATAATCCTGCATTTCATCCTGGAGCTCCATAGTGAAATTGCATGTTAGAGCTTGAGATGAATTCCTGCTGGAGCTGGGAGAAAATTGCCTCTCTTTTGCTCTTTCTATCTCTCACTCCACCTTTAATAACAATGTTTTGCTTTTTGTTTTACCCAATTTCCACTCCACTTACCTGCAAATGTAATTTTTGTCTCTCTTGAGCTTCTCAACCCAGCTGCTGTTCTCCGTTTATCACCCAGCTCCACATAACTTGGAATTGCAAACCCCCCCCTCCGTGACTCTGTATTCAACACCAGTTATCATTTTCTGCAGTGATATGTTTAGACAGTAATATCTGATAGATAAAGTGTGCGAAATTAAAAGCCTGGCAGAAAATACTGAAAGAAACACCTTAATAACTATATAAAATGTAATATGTGAAAGGGAAGACCCCTATTTAAATGTATATATTATACACAGGATGTAAAATGCATCTTATAGATACATCAATCATAAATATTTTTGATGTACAGTCCAAAGATGTCGAATTTCACATCGATTTAGGGAAATACATTTTAATTCTATTAACAACCTGCTCAATCTAGATGCTAAAAAAACTAAATAAAAAAGAAACTAGCACCACTAAGTTTATTAGGGGTATTTGTGGTGTTTTCCTTTCTACAGATGTAAAATACCACAAGGGCAAATTTAAGCATGGAAGTATAATTAATTTGGTACTTTAAAATACTTAAAGCCAGTGCTGCTTATTATTGCTAGGTAAGCTTTGAACTGCAGTGTTTTAAATGCATAACTGCATATTTATCTCAGCATTGGTGCAGTACATTGGTGAAAAGCTCTGTAAAAACTGAAGTTAGCCCATATTAAGGCATATTCCAGTGTGAAGATACCTGGCTCTAATGTCCTAATTATTTATTTTAAACCATAGTTCTGTGGCAGTGTTTCAGAACACACAATGTCAGGATAGAACTTGTTCATGCTCTGCTTATATGGAGAAAGAAACCAGAAATGCCTGAGAGCCTTCAGGCCCTTAGAAAGAAGAGGTTTTTCTGGGTTTTGTCGATCCTGAAGAGTTTGGGTGTGTTAAATCCTGTGCTGGCCCCTCGTTTGCTTTCCTTGCTGTGTGTAACATTCTCCAGGAGCCCCCATTCCGCCAGCACAGGGTCAGCTCCAGTACAAGTGTTGGGAAAACTTCACCCTGTTGGTTTATTAGCCACTCTAAAGGATGGATATCTATACATATATATTCTATATATAAAGAAGAGGCTATTATTTTCTCTGCCTCTTGCCCCGCCCTGTTTTCCCTTCTGCTTTCAGATCACAGAATCCCAGGTTGCTTTAGGTTGGAAGGACCTTAAAGGTCATCCAGTGCCACCCCCTGCCATGGGCAGGGATACCTTCCACTATCTCAGCTTGCTTCAAGCCCCATCCAAGCTGCCCTTGGGCACTTCCAGAGATGGGGCAACCTGTTCCAAGGCCTCACCACCCTCCCAGGGAGGAGTTTCTGCTCAATATCTCACCCAGTCCTGCCCTCTGTGAGTTTGAAGCCATTCCCCTTCATCCTGTCACTGCAGGCTCTTGTCCAGATTCCCTCTCCAGCTCTCTTGGAGCCTCTTTAGGTACAGGATACCAGTACATTTAGCATCATATATGTACTGGTGTAAAGCCTCAGCTGTATGAAATACTTGGAGATGTTGTTGGTTCTTGTGCTGGAATCCAGGCAGGGCGAAACCCACAAAAACAGCAAAATGCAGCTGTGGAGGGGGAAAAGGAAATTGAGATGCCCTTTTTCTTTGGTTCCTGGGCCAGAGGAGTGCTAAAAGGACAAAGTGAGCATCACCGGGTGTGCATGGAGATGGGATAATGCACAGAGGTTCCTGTGCTGCTGAGAGCTGTGAGAGAGAGAGGGAACAGAGGGCTCCAAGGCCAGCCTGCTCCCCCACATGTTTTCCCACAGGGACAGGCATCCACTTTGCCCAAATGCTGTGTCAGCCAAAGCCCAGGGCCTGCAGCAGCTCTGTGGGAACAGGTCCCACAGGTTCCTCACAGCCCAGCATGGAGCTGTTCCACATCTGCGCTCTTCTCCCTCAACTTGAAGAAACAAACCACAAACAAAAACCGCCACTGCAAAAATGCAGCTACAAAATCAGTGAGCAAAGAGGAGCCAGGGATTAAAATTCAAAAGTAGGTGAAGGGAGGGGAGGGAGGGGTGTAATACCAAGCTCCTTCTGCCCGAGGTGGCACGGTTCATGCTGGGATAAAGGAGGTAAGTGGGCTGGGGACCCCTGGCCCCCTGCCCCTGGCATCTGCAAGGGCAAAGGTGGGGCTTCCTCCAGGCAGAGCTGCTCTGAGCAGCACTAGGACAGAGAGGGCAAAGTGCTGGGCCCCACTTGGGGAAGGTGCATTCCAGATTCATGGAGGAAAATACCTTTAGAGTTCTGGATGCCTGGTGTTCCATCCCTGGAAGGGTCCAAGGCCAGGTTAGATGGGGCTTGGAGCAACCTGGGCTAGAGGAAGGTGTCCCTGCTTGTGGCAGGGAGTGGCACTGGATGAGCTGTAGGGTCCTGTCCAGCCCAAACCTTTGTAGGATACTTAGAGGAATTTTGCACTCTACTTTTCTAAGATGATACCTAGAAAATCCCCTGGGAATATGTATTATTTTCCTCGAGTCTTTGTTGACAGGGCCTGAGTTGACACATTTTGCACGGCATGCCATTCGAGGTTCCCTTTCTCAGAGAGATGAGAATTACACAATCATCCTTTGGATTTTTTTTCCTCCAGAGTCTGAGATCCTAAACGAATACTGCTCTATCACTATCAGTACTAAGTAATTATAGCATTTCAATTTTCATAACCCAGCCTCTCCAGTGTTTTTTGCAGCTGTAATAGAAGTGCACAGAAATGACATTGTTACTGGAGCCATTTATTTTAAATGCTGTGCAATTAGCTCATTTCCATATTACCCATTTAGTTTCAAATTTGCATTGATATTTTTCAAAGAATGGTTTCTCATAATGAATTTATGACAGTTTTAGCTCATTCCACTTACGGGTCACTGCACATTATATAGACATCAAAGTAAATGATTGCATTGGGTATTAATATTCTTTTTCTTCTGGATTCCATTAACATGGTTCTAGTGAAGAAGTATTCATTTTTCCTCCAGTATTTAATTCTGAAAATTTAGAAGATAAGTGAATACCATTAATAAATATTTTTAGCAAGTCAGAAAGTCATATAAAAATTACTGTGCTCCAAGTGCATTTCTGCAGACGAGCCCTTATTTCCTTCTTTCCTCTTTGTTGAATAAATCTGCACAGTGTCCTATGGTGAGGTAGGATTATACAAGTTTTCAAGCTCTTGATAAATGTGATTTTAAAGTAGAAAGCTTAAAAATATATAATTATATTTCTTTTAAAGTGTAGTAAAATAACAGTGTCCAGAAGCAACATGTAATTGCAGACTTGATGTGGAGAAAATGTGGCAGTGATGGGCAGCTCTCAGAAACATGGTTCAGGACCAGCCCACGTTGTTCATGGAAATGATTCTTGCAAAACCTGCAGAGGCATTCCCATTATCACTTGTGGAAGCAGGTGATTTTCCATACAGGTTGTGTTGTTTCCATGCCTGTATCATTTTAACAGGTGAGTTTCTACCTGGGATTCCCCCCCCTGCCCCCTGGGAAAGCTGATGCTGCTGAGGAGGATGGACACAGAGCTGTTGCTGAAACAGAGGAGTCAGCAGTCATGGCAAGGTGGCACATTCTTGATTTAAGAATTTCTTCCATGATTGTGAGGACTGAGAACCTTCAGATTGTTTTTTATTCTTTTTGATTTTTTTTTTTTTTAAGAACTTGAGCATCTCCACACTTGCAGAACTGAAGCTTTAAGAAATATGAGCTGTAGGATTTTGCAAGTTGTCAGCAAGAGAAGCTCTCTGTATCCTCTGTTTTGGTACTTGCTATTCAGCAATTGCCTAGTAGGTGTTAATTATTAACTCTGCTCTTTTGGAACAGAGGATAAGGCAAGATACAGGCAGAATGGAACATGCAGAAATACCTAAAATCATCAGAAGTCACTGACAGAGACTAAAGCTGTAAATCCAAGCAGCTGCTATGGCCTGAGAGTCCCAGTTTGGAGCACTCCTGACCACTGGTTAGCTGTGATGTCTTGACCACCTTGTGATAGTGGCAAAGTAATTCAGCCTATCATCTGTTCACATTTAATTCTAGATATTATGTGGGCCTGCTCACACTTTCTTTTCAGGGACTCCTTGAGTCGAGGTGGTTGTGGAGGAAATGTAGGGCCCAGGATTTCCGTATCTGGTGAGGTGTTAAATTTCAGACTGTTGTAGAGTATGGAGATAACAACAAATTCCTCCATAGGTACTTCGTTAGATGTTTACCCGTGCAGCCTTTGTGGTCTCTCAGTTTTAATCTGAATATAGTACTCTATCTGGTACAGAGGGGGGAGGGATGTGCCATTTTAGACCCCAAACCAATACAGATGTGGTGCCTAGGGAGGTGGTTAGTGGTGGCCTACACAGTGCTGGGAGAATAGTTGGACTAGTGATCTTAGAGGGATTTTCCAACCTTTGTGATTCTATGAATTTATTAATTTTGATACATTGGAGCTGAGGTGAAGCTCTTGGAGGGGTGTGACTTTTAGGGCTGGTTTCAGGCAGATCCTTTGTACAGTCAATGTGTTTTGGCTGAAACTTGTTTTTACTGCAGGTGTTTTTTTCAATAGAAAGCGTTTTCTTCTGAAAACTTTCCTAACCGGTGTCTTTGAAGAGCAGTTAAAGGAGGTGAACTTGAATCTGGTCAAATGAAAAATGTGAAGATCTCCAGCATCCAGTTTTGGGGATTTAACCATAAAATCTCAGAAGATTTGGGTTGGAAGGGTCCTTAAAGCAGTCCAGAGCCCAAGGAGGAATGTGCCTTAGTGGGAGTTAAGTGACCATTCCAGGAAGAGGTTGGAGGGGTGAAGGAGGAAGGGAAAAAAATGACAGGAAGGGGGAAAAGGAGCAGAAGCACCACAAGGAGAGGTGAGAAGAGACTCAGAGGGCTCTCTGCAGCCCTGAACTTCTCTTCTTGCCATGAACAGCACATGAGAGCAGCGTGTTGCATAATCCAGAGTTGTCATTATTTGACAAACAATTTTGTAACTTATATTTTCAAATTAACATTTTCAGCTTTGAATTTGCCACTATTTTTTAAAAGCCCTGTTGCTCCTCTGTTCTGGGATTAGAAAATCAGAAGCTCTCAGTCCACTTCGTACCATTATTGTTTTGAAATAACTTGGATTTTGTCTCCTTTTTTACACGAAAAATGCCTTTTTTCTCCAGAATCCAATACACATGAGGCTTTCTTCATCACCTGAGTTATTTTTAGCTTGGTTTTTTCCCCCGTTCATCCTGATTATTTAGTAAGAAATATTAAAAAATACCTTTACAGGCAACATAAACTAGAAGATCTAAGAGTGAGGAGTACTCCCACGAACACAAGTTGTAGCAGAGAGCACAGAGAGTTAATTATTTAACTAAGCTTCAAGTAGACAATGTCTGTTGTACTGAATGAGCATGAAATGTTACTTTCCTGTTTCAGTAGTCACTACTTTGGTTAGGTTTCCATCTCTTAGGCAATTCTGTGCTCGCATCATCCTTGAGCAGGAACATTCCCACCACTGCAGCCAGAGTTTTGTGTTTTCTTGCTCCATATTTTGGTTGTGCTTCACCACTAGATGTGAGCAAAGGTGAGAAATGTTTCACGTTTGTTGTGGAAAAAATGTTTTCCTCAAAATTGCTTGAAACTATGGTGAACATTTTTGAGTGGATTTCTTTTCTTAATTCTTCCAGGGAAATGCGGGGTCTGGGCAGGGGCTGGGCTACCCAGGCTTAGGCTTTTTGGGATGTGAGGGCGCACATGGGCAGGAAGGATCTTGATTTAATGGTGTCTTCTCCAGGGAAAGGGAAGGAGAGCTGGAGACAGCTGCTGGGGTGGCTCATTAGCTGCATTAATGGGTCCTTCAGCTCTTTAGCCTTAATTGCTGTGTGCTCAGGGTGACAGGATTGGCAAGTCCAGGTTTCCCGAGGAGCTGGGGTGAACTCCCTCACCTGTGTGTGCATCCTGGGAGTGCTGGGAAGGGCACAGCACCCTCACCTGTGCCCTGCCCAGGGGCTCTGTGCTGCTGGGGTGCTGTGCAGCCATGGGGTGACCCTCAGGGAGCAGGTGAGTGAGCCAAGAGGGGGGATTTATCCCTGGTGGTGGATCAAAGCAGGATGGGTGTAACCTCTGCTCACAGCTGAGGAGACTGACGACATTCCTGATGTTCTTGGGGTGTTGCTGGTGCCCTGTACAGCCCCCCTCCCCAGGAAAAAGGAGCTGGGCTGCCTCCAACTGAACTAGAAGTGCTTCAGCCACCTCCAGGAATAAAACAGTGAGTGTATCCATCCATCTGCATCCATTCCTACACCAGGGCTGGAAGGGGCTCAGCCTCATCTGGTTTTCACTATAATTTAGCTTTTGGACTTTGGTTGTTTCCCTTTGATTTTGTGGCTAGCCAAGACCAGCTGCTCTGCAGGCAGCTGGGAGACTCAAATGTGTGTTGGAAGAGATTTCTGCATTTCAGTTGGTGGAAAGAAGACTAAGAAATTGGACTGGGAGAAAGGAAAACAATGTAAGAATATAACCTTCAAGAGTTCAGGGTTTTTTTAAGCAAGAAAAAGTCAGGAACAGAAAGAAAACCCCTATGGAAATAAGTTTATGTCAGTAAAGGCAAGTACTTTGATATTCTGAACAAGCTGAGCATATAATTCAGACTCTTGTGCATACAGAGTTTGGAATTACATGTAGGTATGTTAAACAATCTCCTGAATAATTTCTAATGGAAAGCAATGGTTTATACAGATACTAAAGTAATACTAACATAAGTTAATATGCAGCTACATATTTGTTCCTGATGGGAAGAAAACCTTTTTTTTTTCCTTAAGATTGTTTGTTCCTTGCTCCTGGAAGAAGCAGTGTTGGAGCTCAAACAGAGCTCTCAGTGCTCTGCTTTCATCTCCCACACTTGGTCTGTGTGGACCATGTGCTTCTCTATCTAATATGTAATCTTTCCATGGGATACCATCAAAGACAGGCAGCTTTAAAAAAAAATTCAAGCCAACAGATAATCTCTGCATGGGAACACAGAGCCAGTGCTTCTTAATAAGGTAATCATATTATAATTGTGTGTGTGTGTATTTAAATGTAGTTTGTACTGCAGCAGCACCTGAAGGCAAGTGTTGGGAATCAGAAGCAGCTGCTCTACCTGCAAACACAGCAAGAATGGGCTCACATATTACCAGTTCTTCCACAAAATTTCATCCAAACGAGTACTTTTATTCCAAAATCCTTGTACTTCCAGGAGAGTGACCTTGGAGGAGGGAGTGTCCAAAACCATGGGTGTTAAAAAAAGGGCCCAACCTGTTGAAGGGAAAATTATGTGACAGAGGGGTCAGTGCTGTCCTCCTCCCCCGCTATGGGCTTACAAAAGAAAGGGACCTGAGACAAGGATGTGGAGTGAGAAAATTGAGGGGGAATGGCCTCAAACTGCCAGAGGGCAGCATCAGATTAGATATCGGAAAAATTCTTTCCTGGCACAGGTTGCCCAGAGAAGCTGTAGCTACCTCATCCCTGGAAGTGTCCAAGGCCAGGCTGGATGGGGCTTGGAGCAACCTGGGCTAGTGGAAGGTGTCCCTGCCCATGGCAGGAGGTGGAATGAGATGCATTTTAAGGTGCCTTCCATCCCAAACTCTGTGATTCTGTGGATATTTGGATGTTGGGCTCCATGATGTGGAGGAGCAATTTGGGAGTGGGAGGGAGTGCCATCAGGCTGCCCATTATCCCTTGGTTTTCTCCTTTCCTTTAGCCTGTCAAAGAAACAAAGCTGCTGTGAGAGAGAGGAGGGATAGATTTGGCTGTCAGGTATGATGGAACCCAGAGGATGATTTGGTTGGAGCAATGCTGGTAGTGTGGCACTTCTGCTGAAATGCTGTGGCTTTGCCAGATCACCTTTTCCTTTTCATGGAATCTTGGAATCACAGGGTGGGAAGGGACCTTAAAGATTGTATGGGCAGGGACACCTTCCGCTATCCCAGGTTGCTCCAAGCCCTATGCAGCCTGGACACCTCCAGGGATGGGATGTCAGGCAGCTTCTCTGGCATCAGCTACTTCTTTGTTGACTTGGAGAGCATGTTCCCTTAGCAAAGCAAACACCTGAGCTGGGCATAGGAAGTCTTAGCCCTTTCAGGTGACTGCTGGGGGCTCTGAAATAACCAGCTTCAAGTTTCTTCATAGTGTCAAAGAGTGAGTCAAGGTCAAAATGTACCTTCTTTTTTTTTCCTAAGGGCTTGGCTGCATGCACAAGTTTAGCAGCTTGTATATTTGTGGGATTTGTTGCTTCTGGAGATCTCCTGGCTCTCTAAGTCACTGTGTCCTGCCCAGCTTTTCCGAAGATTAACATCCATATGCGAAAGCTGCCTCTGAAGTGTTTACACTCATTTCCTTTCTGGGGAAAACATTCAGCACTGAAACAGGGCTTGGGTGACGGCAGATGTGAGGAGATGGTGGCACATCTTTCCAGAATACAGCTCGTTCTTAGCTGGTTGTGTATGGACTTCTCTGCCTCCTCGTTTCCTTTTTTTCATTAAAAAAGCAAGCAGAAATCTCTTCCTGAGCTGAAGGCATCTTTCAGCCTCACAGCAAACCCATCCTGGAGCTGGCCACCAGCCAAGCCATCGCTCGCCGCAACCTGCACACCATGTAACTCCTCTAAGAATAGCCCTGGTGCTCTTTTAAAAAAAAAAAAAAAATCAAAAAAAGGCTATTTTAGCAATGTATTATCTTCATCCCTTCTGTAAAGCAGTGGAGTTTGGAGATGATTTTTCCCCCACACCGTTGTTCCTCCCGCAATGAGCTGTTGCTAATGCCGAGAAATATTTTTGGGCTTAATTCAGTGAGTCAGGGCTTAACCGTAAATTGGTCATGGGATGGAAGGGATTCAGATTGTCTGTTACCCAGGGTCTGGTTTCAGCCATTTCAGAAACATGAGCAATTTCTCAACTGACAGTAATTAGACTCATATAACTCTCTCTGAGATGATCTAAGGCGAGGATTAATTATAAAAGTTTCTCGATGTTAGAACATACTTCTTTAGTTAAAGTTTGGCATGCTTTCATTTTATGATGAGCATGAAAGAATGTTCCTGTACTTAAAATCCCTAAATACACCATTCTGTCATGCTGTGTAAATACCCATATTTGTGAGTGTATGTAAACAAATCTGTTAAATGGGAAAAACACATAAAAGTCCCGTGCGCCAAGAGCCGATGGAAGGGCTCATGGAGTGGACTGGGCTATTCCTTGTGGGCCTGGTTGGGTTTTGGAAGCTGTTCTGGCTCTACTTAATTTCTCACTTAAATAAACAAATTATAGTTGTTTTCTCTATCTTCATTAAAAAATAAGTAACCTAAGTGCCCTGACATGCTTCTTTTGTCTCCATAGACAGGGGCTTTGCCAGGGCCAGCTCAGTGGGTTCTTCATGGAGCTGGGGATCCCGTAGTCCAATGTTAAACCACCTCCTTTGGCTGTATTGCCTTAAAAAAGTCTCTTAAAAATGTGAGATGTGTAAAGAGCCAGTTCACATTAGCCTCATCAGGTTTGCCTTGTAGAAAACCTAAATAAAAGTGGTTGGGTGGGATTATGGAAGGCTTGGCTTGACTTGATGGCGTAGATTCACAAAAGGCTAGATGGGATGACACATCTTCTCTATGTTCCTTATTTTCCTGGGGGTAAATTCCAGCTGATTCTCACAGCATAATAGCAGAGTATTCCCAGTTAATGTTTGAAAAACTTGTCCAAGTTTTCATTTTGTTCACTTTTTTACTTCAAAAATCTATTTGCTTATGATTAAGTCACATAGCCAAACAGTGATGTAATTTTTTTGCTATCCTACTTCTGCGAGTACTTTAAAAGAGAAGAGATCCAAATCTGGCTTCTTGGCTGCTGTGTTTGAAGTCTTTTTTTTCTAGAAAAACATTGCATTAGCCTGTCCTTAAGCTCTGAGAACAGAAAATTGTTGGGGGGTTTTTGCTTGTAATAAATTTAGACTTAGATTCATATCATAGGTTAATGTTTTTAATAACCTGACACTCCAGATCTCCCTTGCTTTATGGCCTGCACTTATGAGTCCTGCATTATGGATGCTGAAGATTACTATGAGAATGTAAGTTATTGAACTGATTTTATGATGGTGGCATAGAGGATGAAGCTGAGTTCACTTAAGGAAATAAAACGAGGCAAACAGACTAAAATATTAACAAAGTGTTTTGTGTCATGGTGGGTGATTTGCAATTCATTGAAACCCTTTTGTAAAGTGGTGCTCCAGCATCACTCGCTGTCCAGTCTTTATTGTCCCCAAACTCGGCCCAGTTTGGGGACAATACCTTTGAGACAGTACCTTTGAGACAAAATGTATTGGATCCACTTTGAGTTTACAAGTGGTGACAGATTAATTTGGAAAGACAGATTGCAAACATGCATCATGGCCCTGGTCTGAGTCCTAGTAAAGTGATGTATGGCTGGTGCAGAATGATAAAAATTCATATCAGGGGAACAGCTTAATTAACTATTCTTGATTAAAGTAGTACAGTATGTGAATTTAATAGCTTGTCTTCAGAAGCAGAATGTGAAATCACTTATTACTTTGGTGTATCTTGCTGGCAAATAGGGAGCTGCCAGCAGTTCTTTGTGATTAATTGAGTTTAGAGGAACTTAACACTGGGGTGGGAGATACCAAATAATTATTCTGCTCTTGCTTCAAGCTCATTGCCTTACATGAATGAAGAAGTTGTCAGGAACAAAGTTGTGGGAGTGGACTAGGAAAAAGATTGAGAGCTGAAATAGGATTGATAGCCAGGAGTAGTATTGGTAGAGAAGGGAAGGCATATTGGGATTGTGAAGGATACAGTGCAAGGACTGGAGTGCTGCCATCAAACTGTTAGTTAAACATGTTACTGGTCCACTTGCATGTCCTCGCGGTCCTTGGGATGGTTGTAGGTGTGGAGAGCAGGAGAACATTGTGTCTCACTGCTGTCACCTTGGAGGCTGAGGAGCTCCAGTTCATGGGGTATTTTCTCTGCTTCATGTGGCATTGTCGTCATTCTTGTTCTCTGAGACCTTCCTGGTGCCTGTAGCCAAGTCACGCATTCTGCAGCCATCCCAGCTTCTAAATGCATCAGGACGAGGCCTGGCTTGGTTGCAGGAGCAGGATACTGATGGCTGGTGTCCAGTAAACTTCTAGATCCTGTCCAGCAGAGCTACTGCATAAGCTAGTGCTTCCATGTTGGTTGTTTAATACTGATACATCAGTATATTATTGTATCCTGTTGGTTATTTCTGCCAGTGTACTACCTAGGACTTGGGCCTTGTTGGAATGATTTCCTGGCTTTTTCTTTCTCTCCAAGTTGTCAAGATAACTTTGAATCCTGCAAAACGAAGTCTTTCCTGGCTTGATGCTCTCTGTGGTTTTGGAAAGCAGTTGTAGTCTCCAGTTCATTACTATTCATCATCCCAGTCTCTAGTGAAAATCCAGCTCCAGGACAGATACCAGCAAAATCCTACTTGATGTATTCCTCCACTTTAACAATGTTCTATTGTGAAGTGCCTTCTTCTCAGCCAGATTTGCACTTTGGTGTTAGTCAAAGCTTAGATTCAGCCACTCTAATCAATTAGCACAGATCTGTAAGTAGTGAACTTCTGACATCATTATATTATGTCAAAATGAGCTTGGGAGAAGGATTTTCTCATCCTCTTTAAAATAGTACACAAATCCTGCTTTACATTTCTTTCAGAATCAGTACCTTCAATATATTTACACGTGAACTCATCTGAAGAACTTTCCTGATTCCAATCATTGACAGTTTTCAGGGCATTTTTTCACTTTAAATAGGTAAATATTCTAGTTGGATGGCTGAGCATTGCTGCTGCTTTACAGTAGGGTGAAAACAGGATCCTAGAGCAGCTATCCTGGCTTGGAAGCTGGGCCTCTGCACACCTGTGACTGAGCCAAGATGCATTCAGGTTTGCTCCTAATTTTTTCCTGATCCAAGATGAGGAAATAGGGTTCCTAATGTTTTCCTAATTTGTTAGGTTTGTATATGGGATTTACCTTGGCTAGTGTTACTGAATGTCTGGGTTCTGAATTACACAGCAAAGAGGTTTCCTTGAGAGAAACTCATTCCCCCTGGTGTCCCTCTCCTGGGAGCTGGGCTTACTGCAACAGGTGGGCTGGCTAAAATGAGTAGGACAGCCTGTGGCTGAAGATGTTGTACCCTACAGTAAAGAAATATAAAGTCCAAACTTCTTAAGGACATGTCTGTGTCAACACATTTTGCTTGGGGATACATGGGTCGCAGAAGCTGCTGCTGCAAATTACACCTCATTATAAGATACCTTGGTTTGTATTTTATGAGTGCTTTGAAAAAATTAGCAACGTTCATTAATAATGTGGCCAGTGAACTCAAATTGCCTGACGATGCTGTTCTATGCACACAGTGGAAAAATCGATCAGTTTAATCCAAGGTAAAGCTGTCTGGCTCTCCAGAGGCGGAGGCTGCCTTGGTTGCTAAGGGCTGGAAATCATTGCCTGACGCTAATTGAGTAACATCCAGCAGTTGTGAGGCTGAATCTTCCAGTCTGGTTTGGCTCACAGAGGCTGAGTGTCTCAGTGAAGTGTGTTTGTCATACTGCAGTCCTACAGGATTAAGAGTGTTTGGATTCGTTTGATCTGATGCATTCCAACAATACTAAATAAGTTCATTTTTTATTGTCCTTTGCATCTTCTATTTTTCTGGCTGTAAAAGTCCAGCATCTTACTTTTTGGAAACTTAGCTGTGATATGACAAATATTTCTGGCCAGTATTTGTAGCTCTGGTGGGACTTGAAGAATTCTTGGCTGGCTTTTCCAGTAGGCTGATAGCTGAGACCAAGTATAACAAGAAGCAGAGTGCTGCATGTAGAATTAAATCATATTACTACTTATTATATCATTTTTCTTGTCTCAGAATTATTAACTGTACTCTGGTTTTTGTGATAAATAGCAACTCTACAGTGTTTAAATCGATACTTTGATGTTAAAGAATTTTAAACAACACTTTGAGAGATCTTTCTGTCTTTCAGCAAGATAATTATGCTGCAAAATTTGCTTTCCTAATTCATTTGGGAAGTCCAGTTTATTGAATGTTTGGGATATAGGACTTATTCCTGATATGTCTGTGGTTTCTCCTCTGCAGTCTTCTTTGTTTAGTGTCAGACCTGAGTCAAATGGCCCTGAATTGTGGCTGTCCCGCCCCTGGAAGTGTCCAAGATCAGGTTAGATGGGGCGTGGAGCAGCCTGGGCTAGTGGAAGGTGTCCCTGCCCATGGCAGGGGGTGGGATGGAATGAGCTTTAAGGTCCCTTCTGACCCAAACCACTCCAAGATTCCGAATTGACTGTGAAGTTGCAGTCTTAATGAGAGAAGGACCTGCTGAGAGGAGAATAAATACCTTTAGATCTTGAAAAATATTCTCAGAACACGTATTGTGCTATTAATGTTGTCCAGAGTTTCTGGTCAGTTCAGGAGAGCATGTGCTGAGTGTCCATGGTTGTGGCTGTGCAGTTCCCCCAGGGCCCAACATGCCTAATATTAATATTAATTGAAAGCGATTTTAAGCCCCAGGAATTTGGAGCTTAAACTAAACTCTGAATTTGAGGATTATGAACAGACTACCTAATCATCTAAGCGTTTGTATTCCCAGATAAGCCTTGACAACATCCTGAGCATTCCCTGCACCCCAGCTGCAGAGTGAGCTGCTTGATGTGCCCTTTGAAAAGTGAGGGGATGGGGGAGAGAGCTGAGAACCATCCCAGTCTGGGGCTGGGTGATGACATCGCTCACTTGGTGCTGCTGAGCAGCAGGAAAGTCCATGGGGGAGCTGGAGAAGAGAGTCCATGGGCACAGGAGCTCAGGTTTGAGGCAGGAACTCGGGTGAGCAGCACATGGCAAGGCCTTGCAATGGCTGAGGCAAAGCAGCAAGCTTTACTGTGCATAGTAACAGAAAGGCTTTAATGATCCTAGAACTTAATTAGGACAGTGCAGTGTTACCACCTGCTTATTTATAGCTATAAGTTTAGGCCATGTGTGACTCTTCATTTAGAAGAAAGGAGTACAGGAGCCTTGGCTGAAAGGAACGTATTTCCTTCTGCTCATTGCACTCAGATGAGCACTGTTGTTTAAGAGAAGTTTAAACATCATAAAATGTGCCCTCATCTTGTGATCCCCAGCTGCTGTTTGCCCTTCCTTCCTCTGCTGAAGGTCATTTCAGCAATTTTGCCAATAGCACAGGATGCTGTTCCTGTAGCGAGTTGTTCGCCCATCTTCCCCCTCAGCTTTCCCTCCCCACAGGCCTTACCCAGCTGTTCCAAACAGAATCCTTCCAGCATGGAGTCATTACTGTTATCATCATGTTTAATAGCTGCAAAATAAGTCTTCAGCTCATGCTGGAAGAGTTGTGCAGGCCGTGATTCAGAAGAGCAGTGAATGGGCCTGTGCACCATTGACCCACATGGGATTTAGGCACCTCTGTGATATGAAATGGGTCCTTGAAGGGGATTTAGGCACCTCCATGGCATGAAATGGACCTTTAAGTGCTTTGCAGATCCAGGAGCAAAGTGTGCCCAGGTTGAAGTTTACATCAGGAAAACCAGTGAATTTAGGCACACGTCTTGTTATGGACGTACTCCGTCGCATCCCAAAGTATCGGTGATGTGAAGGCTGTACTCTTCATGAGAAGTCGGGAAATTAGAGCAGTTCTCCATTTCACTGGTGGAGGAAACACATGATCCTGACACATATTTCGTGCCTCAATTTGTTTCAAAATTGCTTTTGCAATCCTTCAGGTTGGGAAGTTTGGGTTTGTCAGATTCTAAGATTTGGCTGCTAAGTGCCAAACATGATGTTTCCAGTTTTCTTTGTAAAGTTATATGATCTATTTGTTGGTGTTTCTGATAGAGCTGAAGAGCTTGCTGGATGGTCAAGTGTGCTCCTTGCTGAGTCTTGATGTTCTGGGTTTGGTAGGTGTCTAGTCTGGTTTTAAGAGTTTGTGAAGTGTGAGGCAGAGAAAGGCCAAGGGAAGGATTCATATATCATGGGTCTCTGCTGTGTCTTGTTCAAAAGGTGAAAGTTTTGTCAGAATGAATGATCTAACGAGGTCTGTGCTTGAACATAGGTACAGGATCTCCAGAGAGCCTCGATCACCATCTCTGCTGCTCTTCAGTTGGCAGAGAGATGAACAAGTGAGAACTATTGATCACAGCCAACTGATTTTGATTTCAAAATAGATTTTATTTGTTAATGTTTTTAATGGCAATCAGGGAAGATTCTTGTCCTGATGCAGCTGCTGTGCTTATATGGCTCACAGTGTTATAAAAAGGCAGAGGGATTATGGGATTCGGGTGACTTAAATAAAATCTGTTTTTGCTGTCAGGATCATAGCAATTCACATGGTATGTGGTTTGAATTAAAGTTCTCACTATCACATTAATATTCAACAAAGAGTTAATTAGTGTAGGGAAGTAATTGAATGCTAATAGTACAACACTGCAGTGAAAAATGAGGCCATATCTCCGTACTAAACTCTAGTTTTCTCCTCGTTGTAAGTACTATACCTACTACCATGAATTGGAGTGCACTTCTGACTCGAGCAGAGAGCTTTCGTGTTTGGGACATTCTAGTTCATCATTTTTGAACATTCCTGTGGTGGGATGACCCTTTTAAATTTTAGAGATGCTTATCTTTTCACTCACCTCACTTGAAAAGAAAATAGAGCTTGTGTTAAAACTTGGTGTCTGCAAATGGCTGGACATCAGCTTAGAGACTTGGAAGCCAGTTTTGATTAGATAGCAAAATTGAAATGATGTAAGAACACCTGTTTTGCTTATTGCATGTGATTTTTGTTAATTTTAAGAAGACCTGATGGACTGTGAGTCCATGAGAACATGTAGATTTTTTACTTTTTGATATTTCTGTTTGCACCAAATTGTTTTGTTTAATATTTCAAGCATTGAGGCAGGAAGACAGACCATCCCCACCAACTTTTTTTGCTTAAGAGAGATCTCAAGCACTGTACCACAAATGTTTTGTAGCCATTAGAGAAGGTGAGCTTAGCTAATTTCTCCTTCAACATTCTTTTACCTCATGTTTTTTTGAGTATGAATGCATAATTTACTGGTGCACCCTGTATCTGTGGTAGGTCAACCTCGCTTGTTTGAAGTAATGAGTTAAAAACAGGAATAAAAATAATTGTATACAGCAATGCACGTGATCCATCCTGACTTCAGAGGGGCTTTAAATACTGTGGCCGAAATTGGAAATGTGCTTGGTAGGAAAGATGTGGGCAGATGGGGAAGAGCCAGAGGGGAGTGACAAAATAGGATGCTTAGCAAACGTAAGCTGTAATGGAAGATGGAAGGAATTGATTTGTTTAGCCTAAAAATACAGAAGGAAATGAGTCACTCGATATAGAAAAGGTTGCTTTAAAAGGCACAACAACCTTTTTTTTTCCATGACTCCTGAGAGAGGCAGGAGGGCATCAGGCAAGGATTAAAGCTGGGTAGTAGGATAAACGTTTGAACTTTCAGGGAAGTGGCAAAATGAAAGACTGTTGGGAAAACCTGCAGGGTAGGAGTTTGGAGAACAGGTTAGACGGAAATCTGTTGAAGTGGTTTGGGTACATGCCCTGGGGTGGTGCAGTTGGGTGGTATTTTGAAATATCTTCCTTTTGTGATGGTTGATACCAGGTGGAGATCTCAGGAGACTGATTTTGTAGGGTTTCACAACACTATTTCATGTTCTGATCAAGGAGACATTGAAATTTTGTGGGTGAACGGCAGATCCATCCTTGCTTGTCTGATCTTGCACAGCGTGGTATCTCCTTTTCCATGACCAGTTGTTCCCCAGGGAGCTGACACCATGTCCCCACCCTGGCTGGGCTCATGGCCATGCACTGCTGGGACTGATGCACACAGCCATCCCGGCCTGGCTCTGACCCTTTCCTGGAGGAAAGATTTGCTGCCTTCTGGAAAAGAAGGGCAGAGCTCATTTTGAGTCTTTTCCATGTCCTCTCCCACCTACTAGGAGTGTTTTTTTGGGAAGAGGGGATGCAGAAGATGAGAGGATGGAAAATCAGAGTGGATATTAAAGGCCATAACAGGCATACAGTCATTTTGGGACGCAGGAATATTGGTAATCTTAGGTTGATAGAATCGTAGAATTGTTAAAGTTGGAAAAGAGCTCCAAGATCATTGAATCAAACCGTTAATGTCCTAAATGTTGGACTTGAGTATATCTAGGCCTGTAATTGAATTTTTGGCTAGTTCTTCTCCCAGTATTGGTTTGGATATCATCTAATCTGTACCACACTGAGCATCAGAGCTATATTTGTACATCCTCGTTGGAATATATTGGTGCCTGATTTTGCCAGCACTTAAGAGTTACGTTTATTTATCTGCTCTTCTTCCAGGGAAACTCAGAGGAGATAAACACTTAAAACCCAGCCTCTATTACTGATTCAAATGGCTTATAAAATTTTTAAACTGTTTATGATTGTCTTTCATTCTTATGTGTATGGTTTCTCTTCTCAATATTACTCTAAGATAAATGTGTTGGGAGAATCCAGACAAAATCCATGCTTATACAGCTGAAGATTAGAAACTCAGTAAGTGAGCAGGCTGCTACAGTTGTGTGAAACAATAATCATTCTTTCTGCTGTTCAAAAGTAGCTGCTAACCAGAACAAGGAGAAGATGGTACAAAATACACAGACCAGACATAAAGCTTCTCCTGCAGCTCTAATGCTTCTCATGTGTGTCATAGTACATATGTGATACTTAATAATATTCCAACTATTATGTCCTTTAAAATGCACACTTTACCCAAGCATGCTGAAATTTGCCATGTAGCAAGAGCTGTTACTTCATTCTCTCGGGTCTTAAATCTTATGCCTGGTGCAAATTTGAGAATTAATGCAAATAAAACAGACATTGAGAAGAGCAAAATAGAGACATTGAAAATACGTTCCAGCATTTACATAATTGCAATTACTGAAAATCTCAAAATTAGAGCCTTGGACAGTGCTGGGAGAATGCGAGCTTATTGTAGGGAATTCT
Organism: Lanius collurio; assembly: GCA_020086605.1. Taxonomy (NCBI): domain Eukaryota; kingdom Metazoa; phylum Chordata; class Aves; order Passeriformes; family Laniidae; genus Lanius; species Lanius collurio. The sequence continues at coordinate 796,239 of JACBWW010000050.1, forward strand.
TGGTGGTTTGGAACACACAAATCCTTCCTGAAGCAAATGTGTTTGTACTGCTGAGTAGCACCATTCTTGGTTTTCTGTTACCCACTTCTCAGGGTTACCTCATTCATAATTTCTTGCTGCCCTTTCACTCTGCTTACATATGGCTAAACTGTGTCTTTTCATTTGCACCTCGTCTTCTGATTAGTTCGGGCTTTCCTCTTAACTGGAAGCAGCAAACTGAAAAGGACTTGGTTTTTCACTACTTTCCCTTGTTCCATCTTTTGTAAATCACAGGTTAGAACAAGAGGGGAAAAATTATTTTCATGGAATCATAGAGTGGTTTGAGTTGGAGAAACCTTAAAGCTCATCTCATCCCAACCCCTGCCATGGGCAGGGACACCTTCCACTATCCCAGCCCCAAGCCCCATCCAACCTGGCCTTGGACACTGCCAGGGATCCAGGGGCAGCCACAGCTTCTCTGGGCACCCTGTGCCAGGGCCTGCCCACCCTCACAGGGAACAATTCCTTCCCAATATGCTGTCTGATCCTGCCCTCTGGCAGTGGGAAGCCATTCCCCCTCAGTCCTGTCACTCCATCCCTTTTAAATAGTCTCTCTCCATCTTTCCTGTAGGCTCCCCTCAGGCACTGGAAGGCCACAGTTAGTTCACCCTGAAGTTTCTCCAGGCTGAACAATCCCAATTCTCTCAGCCTTTTTTCACAACAGAGCTGCTCTGTCTTATGTGTATCCTGCTAAATTCCCTGTTAAGACCTGGATAATGGGACACTGACATCTAGGAGGACGTCGGTGCACTTTATGGAACTGCTTGGATGTAATAAGGAAAATGTAACAAGCATAGCGTGCCCAAAACTGCACTTGACAGATCAAAGCCAGTGACCAGCTTAACTCCAGACTCTGCAAGAGGAAGCACCATCACTGTGATGTTGTTTGCAGGTGGGGGCAACCAGCTGCTATTTTTAACACTTCCTCAAAGTGGCTGTTTGGTGGTCACCATAATTTGCTTGAGCCCATCCTAGAATGTAACCTCAGATGTTGCATTAAGGCAGTGAGGGCAGATCTGTGCATGTGAGGAGCGTCGGTCTTGGTTGGTTTTGACAGCACAGGAAGATCTCAGGAGGCTTTGCTTGCATGTGAGGGCATCTCTCAGGGAACTGATTTTACAAAGTGTTAAAGTAGAGCATGTTCCAAAAACAGGCTGAAAAAAGCAAATTTTGGGACTAGAAAAGCAGCTTAAGGAATCGCTACAGCTGATGAAAATGAAAATTATGAAAATGTAGGCCCAGCTATTTAAACAGGGCACACTTCCTTCTCTATCTATGTTCTCTCATATATATTTGAAAGACATCAAACTCTTCAAAAACATCCCAGTAAAAAGCTCTGCAAAACTGTTGTGGCTATAATCCTCCTACCATTCCAGCAAGGTGGCTTTGTGGAGCAGGAATACCGTGACACCCTGACTCCCTCTCACACCATTTGTCCCTGGCTGTAAGTGTTTCACAGGCTTCACCCTGTCCTGTTGTTTCATGCTCAATGCCAGCTCTTTCTGTGTTACTGCCCTTAGTGGAAAACTGTATTCAGGAGACACGCATGAAGAACTGGGAGTGTGAGTAATAGCTACATTTACTATAAATAACTGTACTTTTGTAAAAGCTGAATGAGCGAGAAGGAAAGAATAGTTGATGACACAGGCTTAATAAGCAGAAAATTGCTTTCTGAGCCAGGTTTTGTTATCTAGGGTGGCTCTACAATCCAGAAGAGCAACATACCTGCAAAAGTGCAAGGTTAGTTGTGCTTTTTGTTGCCAAGTGTCCTCTGAAGTTTCCTCAAGAGTCAGCGTAGTCTTCCAAGTCATCAGTAATGGAGTTTTTAACTTTTTTCCATCTATTTTTTATTTGCTTAATAAAAGTTTCATCCACTTTGATGTACCAAAGCCACTGAAGATCAGGTACTTTAATGAGAGCTGGAGAGCAGGTCGCTTTTCTGCCCATAGCATTTTATTTGCAGTATTTTGGATATCTTTTAATGTAAGCAACTGTTCTTCATACTCTAAGGCACCTTGCCCCCTGGATTTCTGGGGCATACAGCTGTAAGGGACAGTTTTCAGCCTCCTGCCAAGTTGTGTATAGAGGCGATGTTCCTGCTCTTCATTTTGCAACTCCCTTCCTGCTGGCCCTCCTGCGGACATGTCCCTTCCTCAGCTCCCAGCACTTGTTCTCTGGTTTATTACACGGATGGGCAGGGCTCCCGCTGCCGGAGCAAGGTAATTTCCCATTTGACCTGAAACTTCGTGCACCTTTGGAGACAGGTGTTCTGGCTTTGTTTATCTCTGCTGTGCTCATTTTCTTATCCTGGCTGACCTTTTGGAGTGCTGTGGAGGCTGAAGGAACCAGAGAACCCTGATTGTCAGGGCAGCATAATCCTCATATTTCACAACAGAGGCATTTCACCAGTGATCACACCTCTCGTTTTCCGTAGGGGACACCTTGAGGTTTTTCAGTCTGTCTGCAGAAGGGAACTTGGAGATAGAAATCCAAGCAAAAGTGTCCCAAGCTATAAAGAGCCACAAGGAATCACACATGTGGGTTGATAAAAGCTCAGAGCTCTGGAAGGGCGCAGGATGGCAAGATGCAGGGAAGAATTTCCCTGCAGGATTTATTGGTATTACTTATTTTTATGTACCTTATTTGTAATTTCATCTGTTTACCTGTCTTCATCTCCTGTCGTCACACCAGCTCCCATGTCTGCTTTTCACACAAAACCCTGGTGTTTGGCTACTCAACAGAATTAATTGGAATTACTGTAAATAGTTAGTCCAGGCTTTCTAATATTGACTGGGAGAAAAGACGATGAGGATGTTTAGGAAGTTGTAGCCATTAGACTTAGTAAATATGTGCTCTGTGAAAACCCTTCAGTGGTGGGAGTTGTCCTCCTTCTTTTTCCCCCTGCTCTTCAATGATGTCCTCCATCAAAGCTCAAAGGCCACTGACTTGGGCTGAAGGTGAACTATAGTTAGATACTGCAGGAGAAATCCTGCAACTCACTCCAGAGGGAGCTTTTCCCTTCCTCTTCCTTTATTTTGTCTTCTTTTTTTTTCCCTGACTCTATACTTTCAGCTGGATTTTTCTGATTTTTGAGCTCCTGCAGCTTGAGTTGAGTGTAAAGGGCATATTAGATGTTCTTCTGAAAATAATCCCTCCATAGTTTTTAGCATCTCAAAAGCGTTTAAAAAGAACTACAAATGTATTACTGCACCACTGTGTGTGCCCCTATGTGTGACTGGTAAACAAACACTGAAAGCAGCATTCCCTAAATTCTCAGGTTACAGCAGTGGAGGCTTTTTGGTGGGCTGCAGAAAGCTGCTCAGGATTTCCACGTTTCTCTTTTTTTTTACCTGTTTTTAACCCATTGTGAGTAAATTTTTTTTTTGTGCTCTATGAATCCTGCTCTTCCATATTGCATTCCAGGAGCTGGAATTGCTGCAGATGAATTTCCCAGTAATTTCCCTGGGAAGGAGGAGCTCCATTACGTGGCTGGTTTCAGGATGAGGTCTGCCCTCTGGAACACATTCTGGATCCCTGATGAAAGCACAGGATTTTTCCCTGCCAAGCCTGGGCTACACTCCCTGCATCAGTGCAGACTCACTACATGATGCTGGCTGGGTTTGCAGAATCAGATTTTTTTTCCAAAATAAATACCAGGCACTGTGTCTGCTGCTGCCTTCACTTTGCATGCCTGAATGGCTTCAGTCTCTCCCACTGCTGCTTGGGGATAAAACTCAACCAACCTACTCAAAAGTGTTTATTTTCCAGAGTCTGATTATACTTTATCACAGAACTAAAGACTGGATGAGGTTGGAAGAGACCTCTGGATGTCATCTGGTCCAGCCCCTGATCAGGCAGGGCTATCTAGAACCTTCTGCCCAGGGTGAAGTCCAGACACCTTGTAGACATCTCCAAGGATGGAGATACTGACAGGGATGGGGCATCATGGGCAACTCCTTCATTGACCTGACACAGCAAGAGCATGTATTAGAACATTCCATTTAAGACAAGGTTTTTGTCACGAAGTGTGACCTCAGGCTTCACTCAAATGCACAAATAACAGCAATGTTTTCAAGTCCTCCCTGTGAGAACCAAGGTGCTCCAGGCAGCAGGACAGCCAAGGGACTGTGGTGACAGTGTCTTTCTTAGGTGTCTTCTCACCCCAAGAATCCATTTCTGCCTGTGTGCCATGAAGGTTAAATTCACTGCTAGGCCCTGGTGTCCAGTGCATACTGAGGGGCTGATGTGCATCTGGAGTGCTCAGGCTCGGGGCGTGGTTCTGGGGGTGTCCTGTGCAGGACCAGGAGTTGGTCCTTGTGGGTCCAGTCCAAGCTGGGATATTCTGTGATCCTGTGAGGCCTTGCCTGGTGCTTGGTTTGTGCACACTGAGCTCCTCCCCAGCCTGGCTTCCACAGCCCATGGTCAGATGGATCCATGGCTTTCATCACCCCCTGTGGATTCTGGGAGGAGGAGAACAGACTCCTGTGTCACCCAGCGTACGCAATCCATGCTGTGCCCAGGACACCCTTCTGGACTGGATGTCTGTACACATTCTGGCAGGGGTAATGTGATTCCTCTGATGAAATTACATCCAAGAATAATCTCCTTTGACTAGCATCTGAGATTTTTCCATGCTTGATTTGTCCCTTCATTATAAAGTTACCCTAAATAACATGTTCAGGTGGTTTTGCTTCCAGGTAGATAGAGAAAAAAAGAGAGGTTCTCTTCCTGCCAAAGTACAGCACAAAAACATGAGCCCTTATGTACATATAAAGCAAGGAAACTCAAGTAGAATCTCATGGGTCGGTGCTTCTCCTTTATTCATGCTGATGGATCCAGACAGCCCATGTGAGATATTATTACCTGAGGCTGGTGCTCATGACTGAGCGAGGTTAAAAAGCACTGGGCTGGCATATTGAAATTTTACATCTCATCGTTCAGTCCATTTCTAACTGATGCATTTGGTTCCTCCTTTTCAAATATGGTTATTTTTAAGAACAGTTTATGGTATAAAAAGAAAACAAATACTTCATTTATCCCCTAAGTGCCTTTAATGATGAATTGCATGGGTCTGGAAAGCAGTTTAAAGGTGCTGTCGGCTCCTTTGAAGAAAAGTGTCATCTTACTATAAATCAGGAATATTATTTTATAAAGACTGTTAGCAGCTTACCTGAGTCCATCTGTGGCAGCCTTGTGAAGAAAAAGCAAAATACTTCAAAGGAAGTTCACATGTCTCTAGAAATGGGTTCATCAGAGGGGAGGCATCAAGGGAAATGTTGACAGATATTTAATTATAATGGCAGTAGTGGCTGCTGCTGTGTTAATGGCATCTGGCAGCAGAGTCACTGCCATCTGTTAGTGCCCTGAAATCCTGGAGATAGTGCATCCTTTATGGAAGAATTAACAATAATTAAGAAATTTATCACATGAAATCACCTTGATTGCATGACAGCCTTACCTTGATAATGATAAATTGCAAAATAATGTGGAGTAAAATGCCCACTATTCTCCTTTTTTGCTACTGCTGCTCTACGAGTGCAGCATCCTGGGGGATTTCCTTTCAGGCCTGTGGTGTGAGGCCGCATTTACTGCATATATTTTAAATAATCCTTATAAGCAGAGCTAGATTAAAACCAAACTTCTGCATATTCATTTCGATTTGTAACAGATTAGGTCTCTAAAATCAGTTGTGGTTCTGTTGGTGCATGGTAGCTTATTTAATGTTAAATAAGGGAGAAAATTAGGTTGGACTGCAAGAAGTGACCCTTAAGCCAAAGTCAAGTCAGTCTGGAAGAACAATCTGACTGCATTAAAGTTTTCAAGGTGTTTTTGTTAGCTTAATATTAGAAGCCAAACCATTAATTTCTGATGAGTCAGTTTATCTTCAAAGTGATGAGGAAAAAATATTCTATTTGTTTGCATTTGGAAGAATTATTTTTGAATACCTATTTTTATCCAAGCCAATATTTCGATCAGTGCAGTAAAATATTGCTGCCATAAATAAGAGTTATAAACAAAGCAATGAGCCAGTTTGAGACCTGGTTGGGTTTTATTTTTCTCTTAACTCTTCCTTTTCTGTCTGTTCCTGCTGAGCAACAGATGGAGAAGGTAACGTACTCTTTGCTTAAATAGGAGAATTGCCATAGATAATTGAGGTGTGGTAATTATCAGGAACAGTAGGAGAGAAAGAGTAAACTCTGGAATCTTGAAGTCAACTAAACAGGAATTTTATTTCTCTTTTCACATTTTCCCATGTGTGTCAGTTAATATTCTGAATATTGCTCTGGGACCCACGGTGAGAAGACAACATACACTTTTCATGTGTCTATTTCTTCCTAAGTGCCAGAAATTTTTTAGGCTGAGATTTGGGCTAATTCCAGCTCCTGATAGAGCTGCACTGACTCCAAACCACGAGCAGAGGTGTGGAAAGCTGAGTTTATGCTGCCTTGATTTATCATAGCTCCCAACACAGCGGCTGTAGATCAGTCTTCCCCTTCCCATCCCATGGAGTTGATCTGAGGATAAAGGCTCACCTGGTGCAGGAGGCTAGGGTTTAGCTGATTTATGGCTTTGGTGTCTTCTCCATGAATATCTTTTCCATGAGACCCATCCCTCTCTTTTTGTTTTGCTTTGACAGCCAGTGAGTCAGACATGAGCTCACTGGTTGTGTGTCTGTGTACACACGTGTTCATCATACACAACATGTACATGTCACACCCTCCTAGCACTGTTGAAATTAGGAGATGCTTTGAAAAAAGTGATTTTGCCTTTTGTTCTGCTGCTCTGGCGTGGTATCACAGAATCCTGGGCAGGCAGGCCAGTGGTTGGTGGGATGTAACAAACACAGACACCCTTGTTAAGGCTTGGAAGAAGGGCTTGTTTCTCTCTCACTGCTATTTTCATGCAAGGCACTTTTCCCTGGTTAGGAGGATTAGAAGATATGCATTAAACAGTGTTAAATATGCTGAGGCAGTTGATGTTTACAGCCCTTGTAGAATTATTCATTAAAATATTAACTGCTAGACAGCCTCCTTTTTTTTTTTATTCGATGATTTAGTAGCCCTCTCCAAAATCTTGTGTGATTCAGACATTCAAATACTAAATAAGGCTAAATAAAACCACCAAAATTACCCACAAAAACACTGATTCTTGGGTTTATGTTTCTTAAATTGCCATGGGTGTGACATGCCTAAGAAATACAGAGGGATTTGTGGAGCGGGTGAGCTCTAAGATTTGACTCAGACCTCTCCCATCTGCACCAGCAGCTTTCCCTAACACATGGCACTGGGAAGATCTGGAAGGGGCTGTATCCATCTGAAGGATTTTGGAGATAATAGATATGTGTGTGCACTAAGTTTGGGGTTACAGAAGCTTGTGACATGATGACGAGGTGTTACCAAGCAGTGCTGGCTCTCAACTCTCTCTTTCCCCTCCCAGGCCTTTTTAAAGATGTTTTTAATGGTTCTGGTCCTCTGCAAAGGACAGAGTTGTGTTCTTGTCTATACACACTGACTGGTTTGTCTTGGAATGAACCTTAAAGCCCATCTAATCCCACCCCCTGCCGTAGTCAGAGACACCTTCCACTATCCCAGATTGCTCCAAGTCCCATCCAGCCTGACCTTGGGCACTTCCAGGGATCCAGAGGCAGCCACAGCTTCTCTGGGCACCCTGTGTCAGGGCCTCAGTACCCTCATAGGGAGCAATTCCTTCCCAATATCCCATCTGTCTCTGCTCTCTGGCAGTGGGAAGCCATTCCCTGTGTCCTGTCCCTCCATCCCTTGTCACAAGTCCCTCTCCAGCTCTCCTGAAGCCCCTTTAGGCCCTGGAAGGGGCTCTGAGGTCTTTGCAGAGCCCTCTCTTCTCCAGGTGAACGCCCCCACCTCTCCCAGCTTGGCTCCAGAGCAGAGGAGCTCCAGCCTGTGGAGCATCTCTGTGGCCTTCTCTGGGCTCTCTCCAGCAGCCCCACATCCTTATTTTTGGGATCTCCAGAGCTAATTTGCTTCCTTGGGCCTCTTGTGCCCGATTTTGTGGCTGAGCAGGTCCCATCTGCCATTGCTGCTCTTCACCAGCACGTTTGACATAAGCTTCCTCCTGCAGACAGGTCCTCAATGCTGATGTTTCCCCTCTGTTCTGAGCCAGCCTGTGGGTGCTGGGTGACACTAGGACTGCCTTCCCAGTGCTTTGCCTTGCTCTGGTGAAGGTGGAGGCTGGTGTTGTTACTGATTTATATGAGCATTCCACATTTTCCATGGACCTCTGGACAGTTACCAGCCAGCACGGAGTTTGATCCTGGGATTTCACCCAGTGACCCAGAGGCAATTCTGCATGCCACTGAGCCCAGGGCATTTAAAAATTGCCCACCTGGGGTTATTTCATCTTATGTTACCTTTAATTTCATTTTTGCTGAGCTTTTCTCATTCGGTTGTGAAGGCAGAAGAGCCTTTACCCAACTGAGTGTGACACCCTGATGACAAATGCCCTCACCCTTTGTGTGCTTAATAAATACTGATTAAATACTCTGATAAATAGTCTGTTGTGTGCTTTTTGTGTGTTTCAGGAAAAAAGTGCCAGTTCAAACGCAAGACTTAAATCTAATAAAGAGATCCCAGGATTAGTACATCAACCCAGAGCAAAGTAAGTTCAATTTCTGTTGTTTAAATCATAATAAAAATAAACACAGGGTTAAGCAGTGTATGTGGGGTTCACAGTTACAGCCTAGCAAAGAGCAAATGATGACTCCAGCAGCCCTAAAGTCATGCTGAGTTAAGTACAAGAGGTAAGATCACCTGTGTCCCAAGACTGGGAAGCATCTTCTCCTTTACACAGCAAAGGTGCAGGACTTGAAAGTAGGTGAGACACATCCCATTGTGCCTGACAGAAGACCCTGTGCTTTTTTTCAGCTTTCTATACAACTTACACAGAACAAACTTCTCTATATCCACTAGTGTTCCTAAATATGACTGGGTCAGTCCCAGGGAGGTTTTTGCTAGTTCCTGGTTTAGATTAGCAGCTGCTCTGCCCTGGACTGGGAATGGTCAGGTTGTTAAAATGAGAGTTGCTCTGTTGCTCTGCGAGTTCTTCCCTGCTTGGTTGGCAGTTCTGTGCCCATACTCTGCCTGAGGTCAGTCAGTGTTACATGAAATATTTGCCTCTTGTGGCAGAGCTGGTTATTGATAGTAGTAAGTCATTTCTTATCTAACTCAGTGTTACATTTTAATCACTAACTGGCTGGGAAATAACAGATTACATGGAGTCACATTTGGTGTTTGTGAAGAACAAGTGATAAAGGTTGGTGATTTGGATTTTGAACACCCGTGGAAATGCTGTTCCTTGTGCCCTGCCCTCAGGGCACTTACTAACTTAAACTTGCTGCCTATCAAGTGCCTTGAACATGATTTGAAGTCTGGAAACTTCAGTTATTTCCTAATCAACTGACAGTAATTCAGCCTCTTATCAAAGGGAAAAGCTTTGGATGTAATTGAAAAGAAATTCATGGTAGGGTGGTGGAAGTAAAATCACTCTTCAGCAACGCTTCATTATTGTGATTCAGCTCTTCCCAGCAGGGTCAGAGATGTATTTAAGATGCTCTAACATGAGGCTAATTACTCTGGGATAAAAAAGAGCTGTTCTTTTGGTGGGTCATCTCTTGGTACATCCACAGCAGAGGAAATGCATGGGGCGAGCGAGGGCTTCCATTCCTTCATAAAACTCTGAAAGTCCCTGCAGAAATCAGAACTCACCAAAAAGCCTATTTTTTACATTGCATTGACAGAGATAAATATTCCTGGCACAGACCTGCAAAAATAAGGAGGCTTCACAGAGAGGTGCAGAATGTAACATGAGGTTGTTGGGTAGATCCTCCAGTGTTTGCCCAACCTCTGCTGTTTGCCCAGCCTACCACTGCATTTCTAGTTATAAAGTGGCTACGTGTGTTTGAGTTGCTAATTGCCAAGTCAGCAAATAGCTGTTATCATATACAATTTTTTTTTCAAGGTTTATTTTCTAAAAGCCATGACAATTCTGACTGCAGGGCGGGGTGGCATTGGGTGGAAAAGGGCTACTCAGCTGGAAGAGCAGAAATGAATAGATAAATCATTAGATGCATCTTTACTGTTCTGGTACAATGGATGTTACTTAAAAACAAAACATGGACTAAGTACCAAATTATAAGTTCTTTTACAATATTTTGATGTCAGTTGAAAATTAAGATTGTGAGGGCTCTTCCCCCTGCAGGAGGATTTAGATTTTTCCATCCAGAGCCCTGGACTCTAAAACCAGAGGATGGAGGGAGCCAGCAGTAGCTTTATGGGGGTCTTTGGCTGAGGGAGAGGGGTTGGTCCTTCTTCTTTACACCCAGTCCTGCCACATCCCCAGGGCTTCCCCCTGTACCCTACTGTGATCTCACAGGCACTTGCTCTGTCTGTTCATCACCAGACTTACCCCACTGACACCTTTAATGATCACCAAGTACGCTGGGACAACTTCATAACTCAGGGAGTGCCAGCAGCCTGAAGCATAAAATGAAAGTGGTTATTTCAGACCAGTTTTACCCTGCCAAATCACAGACTCTCAGAATGGTTTGGGTTGGCACATGAAAAAACAGCTAACCCAACCCCCCTGCCATCGGCAAGGGCACCTTCCACTAGACCAGATCTGTAGGATTATCCTGTGGGAATTTTCAGGGATATGACTACACAATACACCTTTTTTCCCCTGCCTTCTTTTAGTTTTCTTACGAATTGTGGTTGGAGTGAGTCACCACAGTATTATCTCATTTTATTAGAAACTGGATTTATGATGCTGCAAAGGCAAGACTATTTTTCAAGCACTTGCCTACCCTGAAAGGGCTGCACTGCCCTAAAATCCCTCTCCAGGGCACCTGAATATGCAGGTGTTGGCATCAGCTGTCCCAAATAAGCATCTCTTCCCCATCTGAGGTGGAGGTGGGAACCTGAGGAACAGGCAGACAGCTGGGGACAAGAACTCCCTCAACCACTGAAAGGTGAATTGTTCCTGCTCCTGAATGCCCAGATTTAGGTTTTAATGCCATTTCTGAGCCCTTCTCTTGTGAACTGAGCTTCATTTATGTCCCACATAAGCAAATCTTTGTATATGTTCAGCTGATAGCAGGGAGGGCTCAATGCTGAGCTTTGTGGGGAAGTGCAGCCCGTTGTTGGGCACTTAGGGCATTAACTCATCACAGCTGAAAGGATCACTCTGAGGAAGAGGGGATGGGTGGGAATCCAGCAAGCCGAGCCAGCTTTCTGTGCTGGGGAAAATCTCCAAGAGCTGTGTGTCCTTCTGACCATTTGGCATCACTGTTGCCACTGGCACCAGTCCCCATCCTCCCTCTTTTGCATCTTTTTTGTGTTGCACGTGGAGTCCTTGGCACACTTCCCCAGCCCCCTGTGAGCCCAGGTGCTCCTCCCTGCTGTGGGTCCAGAGGATGCTCCAGCTTCACCTTCCTGGAGGGGTGTTACTCGTGCAGGAAGGAGGCTCTCACCATGCACTAACATAAATAAACACCCCAAATACCACCTGCCACCCTTCCTCACCCTTGTGGCCTCGTCCTTGCTGTGTTTTTAGCTTGCAGGTTCCCTGTGGGGAGGGACCTGTGGTCTTGTGTGGCCATTAGCATTTTACAGACAATGGAAAAAGAGCATTTTCCAGCCCTCTTTACTAATGCAAAATGCCTCTTGGTGCTGCAGAATTAGTTGAAGTGAAGGGGCTGGAGCACCAGGAGCGGCTGAGGGAGCTCTGAGGGCTCAACCTGTAGAAAAGGAGGCTCAGAGGGAACCTTGTTGGCTCTGCACAACTCCCTGATAGGAGGCTGTAGCAGTTGTCAGTCTGCTCCCCTGTAACAAGTGGCAGGACAAGAGGACACAGCCTTTAACCCTCATGTTTTGGGTGTCTCATTCTGTGGTGGTGAGGTTGGCAGTCCTGGAAGACTTCCTGTCCTGACAGAGAGGGGGCTCTCACTCACCTAGGGAGCAATACTTCCTGCTGTCAGCCTTGAAAAGGGAACAGTCTCCACTGGATGCATGTGGGCCCCAGTTAGCATCCTGAGTGTTACGCATGTACACAGAACTAAATGCAGTAATTTTTGTGGACAAAACAAAAATAGGGGGAATAGAGGATTAAAAAATGCTTTAGATGAAAGCATAAAGTGATTTATTTTTCACAGTGGTGGAAGCTGATAGCTTGGTCCCTCAACAACCCTGGGCTGGTTTATAATGGAAGAAATCCTGTTGGTATTGATACTGTTCCTTTGCTTTCCAGCATGCACATCTCCGAAAGCCAACAAGAATTCTTCAGAATGCTTGATGAAAAAATTGAAAAGGTAAGACACAGTAATGTAAACATCCATTCTCTCTCAGGGGTGGACACAGCTTTCCCAGCTCTGTGGGGAGGACAGTGACCTGCCTGCTGCAGCTCTCCATGTTCTCTGTGATTTGGAGGGATCTGGCCCAAAATCTCCCTTCCTGCTCCTTGATTAGATAGTTCAAGTGCAAAGAAGACCAGGAAGGCAAAGACTTTGCAGGAGGTACTGAGAGAATCCTTTGTTTTGTGGGAATGTCACCAGTCTGAGATTAATTGAATGTTAACTCAGATGTTCAGAATATAGCTGCTGGATAAAGGTGAAGAGCAGAGTGGGATTTTATGTCATTGCTGATTTGATCTTTCATCTCATCTCTGTGGGAGACAACTGGAATCTTAATGCTGGTAGTATCTGGGATACCCCAGAAATTTCTTTCTGAATCTCCTCAAAATAGGCACTGGCTCCAAGGGATGGTGTGGCTGTAAGTGTGGATAACCCTGCTCCAGGGCTATGCCAGTGAAATAGTGGTGCTGGAGATGTTTCGAGGAAGAGGATGAATAATTCTTTGCATATCTCAGCTGTCCTGAGAGCAGCTTTTATGTGTTTCAGAAACCTTTTAAATTACACCCTCAGCTTTTTTGTGGGACAGCAGTGAAGGGGCTGGAGCACAGCTCATGCCAGGAGTGGCTGAGGGAGCTGGAGGGGCTAATGTTCACACACCAATTTACTCTTTACACTGCCTACTTTGGAGTCATGCATCGTTTAATACTTTATATTAAATACTGGCTTCCTCAGTTGTACACGGTGTACTCCCAGTTTCAGACTGGATATGAGGAAACATTCCTTTATAGAGAGGGAAGTCAGAGAGGGAACAGGTTTCCCAGAGAGCTGGTGGATGCCCCAGGCCTGTCAGTATTCAGGAGACATTTGGACAATTCCCTTAACAACACACAACAATTTCTGTTCAGCCCTGAAGTGTTCAGGCAGTTGATCATTGTAGGTTCTCCCCCCAGCTGAAATATTTCTATTCTATTCTAGTCTGTTCTATTCTGCTCTGTTCTGTTCTGTCCTGTTGTCATGTTGGATTGCAGAGTAGAAGGGAGAGTTTTACTTGCGTGACTCCGAATTTCTGCTGTTTTTGCCAACACTCCTGGTCTTAGGAGTCACATTGTTACAGTGGGTGCATCTCTTACTTGTCCCAAGCAACACATCTGTTACTTTCCTCTTAAAAAAATTAAAAATTAGGAAAGCGAAAAAAGACATAACGGGGATAAGTGAGGAGGAGTTAATAGATTCCTGAGAAGAATATTTCTGTACCCAGTATTTCACAGGGGTAAGGTTTTATGTAACCTAATGCATTTAAAAGTAGAATTTCTAAATATCCATAATACAGCTACATCTCCTTTGAATAAATGCATTCACCCTATGAATATTCAGATGCTTTTCCTGGACATCATCACCTTCCAAAATGTTGAGCATGGAATCTCCAGTGAAGTGGATTTTCCAGAGATGTATCTTATCTACAGACAATGCCATCAGGCTGCATCTAATTATGAATTTTGGTTAATTTTTGTTCCCAAGGTTTGTGGCAGGGCACTAACACCCCTCATTCCCCAGCTGCCATGCTGAGGTGCAGCTGACCCCATCTCCTCTGTTTGGAGCTGTTTGCATCAGCTTTGAAATGTTCCCAGGTGATCTCCAGGGCTAATTTATCTTGGGGATGATTTATCTTCAGCATCAGGAGATTGTCTGTTTAGAGGAAATCCACAGTTTATCTGTCAAAGAGACCAAGCTGCTGACAGCTGGTGGGATTGGCAGGAGTTAATGCCCATCTGAATGTGGGATTTGTGTTCCCTGGGGACCTCCTGTGCCTGAGGAAATAGTCTTCATAAGAGAAGTTTTGGGCTTTTTAATTCATCTTTGCCCACAACACATTTTTTTTTCTAGGTGTTGCCACCAATGCCAAAAAGATTGGAAAACATGAGGGTTTTTTTCTAATCTCTAAATAGCATTTTCAGTCCCTTCTCCAGGGAGATGGAGGACAGCAGTCGAACATTTAGAGGGATTGTATTGGTGAGCATCTCATCAGTGGCAGCTGGAAAAGTCTGTGGACAGGTGGGGGGTGTTGCCTGTGGCTCGTGAGGTCCCAAATGTTGTGGTGTTCCCGTGTAACCGCGGCTGTTGGATTTGTGATGGAGACGCTGCTCCGTGGGCTGCAGCAACTCCCGTCAGGAGCAAAACACCCTCAGCTGCACTGAGATCCCCAGGGGTGCTGGGTCACTCACCCGAGTGAGTAACAACAGCTCTGACATGTGAGCATAGGCAGGAACATTACAGGGGTGCTTGAACCTGGCACATCACATGGACAGGGAGGGCAGCTGAAATAAAACTGCTGCTGCCAAAGTGTGAAATGCAAAGAACATGGGCTGGTGTTTGGTCAGCTGCAAACAGGAAGTATTCATGGGTTCTGGAGATCAAAAAAAGCCTTACTGAAACAGTCTGGAGAGTTTCTCTGGAAGTCCTGCCCCCAGCAGCATGTTCCTGGCTGCTCCTACAAAGCTCCACTGCCTCCTGCAAATGTCACCCAAAGGTAAAAAACAGAATATTATGAAGCATGGAGATTCTGTCTACCAAAATTCAGTGTCAAAACACTATGAGTCGGTCAGAGGGGGACATCTGCTCTGTCTCTGAGTCTGTCCCTGCTCTGAGAGCTGGAGCTGAACTGGCATGTACAGAACTGCCTGTGATAGTGGTAGTGGCATTCATAGGGTTTGCTGGAAGGCAGAAACACTGGGATGAGAGCTGAGGTAGGACTGACTGAGAATGTGAAAGTCAGCTTCAAACGTAGGCTTAGGTATTGGTTCTGCTGGAGTCTACCCAGTCCTTTCAGAAACACCAGAATTTGAGGTAAAAATACTCTCAAATCTGATGAGAAGCCAGAGTTACAGGTTAGATGGGAGACTGGGAGTAGCTGGAGAGAGCTGAGCAGTTGACAGCACAAGAAGCTGTAGGTATTTGTAATATCATAGAATATCCTGAGCTGACAGACCCACAAGGACCACAAAGTCCAACTCACAGGACAACCCCGAGAACCCCATCACAAGCCTAAAAGCGTTGTCCAAACACTTTCTGACCTGTGGCAGACCATGGAGAGAGAGCAAAGGGGGAGACCAAGGACCTGTGAGCAGCACGAGGCCCTGACTAGTGGCAGAGCAGGCTCAGAAAAGGTACCAACATCTGCCAGTGGCTGCAGTGAGTCCTCTTGGGGCTTCCACCTGCTGAGGTTATTGTGTGTAGAGTAATGAGCTTTGCTTGGGGAGACAAAAAGCACGTGTGTTTCAGGGGGAAATGGAACAGAGACTAGCAGTGGGAAGAAGGCAGCTCATCTGCTGTCAGCCTTATCATCATTTATTGAAAATTAGCCTGAAATCACAGAAATACAGTCCAGTGGAGGATGAGCAACAGGTAATAGCAGCAATTAAGCTCGAGGAGAGTGTTCCCTGGAGTAAATTAGAAAGATGTGGGTCAGGAGTACAAGTGATTTTCTTGACCTGAGAGATGAAGGCAGAAATAGACAGAAATATGGCTTTGGAAACCAGAGAAGGAATCAGAGAGTGACTGAACAGTCCTCCTAAAGGAAACCCTGCAGCTGCTGGATAAATCTGAGATCTGCTGTGCCCAGCAGAGGAGAAGTGGGCTCTACTGGCTGCAGCCAGGATTGGGACAGTCACTGCACTCCCATGGTGGGATAAATCTAGTTTTGAACTATAGGTTCTTATTAAGAAGATAGAAACATGTCCTGGTACCAGGCCATTTGTATTGGTATTCAGGCAAATAAATGAATTGACCTAGGTTCTCTCCAGTCTAATAGATCAAGAACTAATTTAGTCAGATGTTGCATTTGGACTCAAAAAGATTTGCTGTGAAACACACATTGAAGAATTAACATGTCTCTCCTGAAGTTTCTCCAGCCTTTGGTTGTTTTTATCTTCTTTCTACATCACAGATTTATTTGGACCATGATTCCACAGGGCTCCATGCAAATTCTGTGTTACTCCCTGAAAAGAAATCCCAGCACAGAAAGGACATAGACCTGTTGCTGGAGAGGGACTTGGGACAAGAGCCTGGAGTACCATTTGACAAGGGGGAATGGCTTCCCACTGCCAGAGGGTTGGATGGGATATTGGGAAGAAATTCATGACTGAGAGGGTGGAGAGGTCCTGGCACAGGGTGCCCAGAGCAGCTGTGGCTGCCCCTGGATCCCTGGCAGTGTCCAAGGCCAGGCTGGATGGGGCTTGGAGCACCCTGGTCTGGTGGAAGGTGTCCCTGCCCATGGCAGGGGGTGGAATGGGGGCTTTAAGGTGCCTTCCAACCCAAACCGTTCTGGGATTCCATGAATTCCATGGGATGGCTCAGAGCAGAGTTGATCCTGGGCACAGCCCTGTGGGCTCAAGTCCATTGCCTTGAAGGGGCCCTTTCCCACCAGGCCTTGCATGAAATAAATAGAAATAAAAATTAAAACCTATAACATATGAAGCATTGACTGTGGAAAATTTACCCATTTAGTGCTTGCTAGCACAAACATCTTGATGATGGCTGTCCTGGAAAATGATGGGAAAAGCGACTGCTGTCTCTGAATCCTCCATGGAGCAGTGCAATGATCTGGAGGAATTATCTCCTTGAAGTATATGTTATTGCTGGGGGCTGTGGCAGAGTATATAGGCAACTGTCCCTCTATAGGAAAAAGGCTGAGGGGTAATGGAACAATTGACAAGCAATTCCTGGGATTATATTTAGTGATTGTAACCCCACCAAGAGAAGGACCTCTGGCTTTGTGGTTCAAAAGGGACCATGGTAAAACCATCTGGGGCAGCTGTACCAGAGAAATACCATCACCAGTCCCATCATCATAGACTGTCTCCTATATGGCTACATTGGTTTGTAAAAAATAATCACAATGCAAACATGCTCATGGACAAAAATGAGATTAAAAACTGTGAAGATGTGTTGCTGTGAACTCTGATGGGGCTGGTGGGTACCCTGATGGGGCTGGTGGGTACCCCGAGCCTGGGACATGGTGTTGCCACCTCCATGGGGGATGTTCCTGTGAGTCAGCAGACCACTTGGTCTTGAGCCCCAGCGCTGTGTCGGGGTGGGTGTGCCGGCATTGCTCCACCTGTCCACTCACCTGGCCCCCGGGAGCTGCTGGGAGAATACCCAACCCATGGGAAAGATGCCTGGCAGCAACTCCCTGCATCCCTCGTTAGTAATGCTGGGCATGGAAGTGGGGAGTGGACACAAAGCCGCTCCTTGTATGGGATGGAGGGAGTGCCCTTGGGAATGGGCTGCCAACCCAACGTATGCGAGGGCACAATGATTAGGCTGAAACTCATTAGCAAAGTGGATTGCTCTTAATGACTCCATTGATTTTTCCCTAACAAAATGAGAAACGGACAAAAATTAGCACAGTATACAATGATTTAGTGCCGCCTCCCGGCATTTTCTTCCCGTCCTTTCTGCGAGGGCTGTAAACAAAACGTGATGAAAAGGGTTCCCAGCGCGGGGCCGGGCAGGGGCTGCCCAGCCGGGCCCCTCAAAGGGGCCACTGTGTCCCCAGCCCCGCCAGCCCGCAGGAGAAAGGGCTGCTTGCTGCGGCTCCTGGCCCCCTCCTTCCTCTGCCTCCCCTGCCTCCTCTTCCTCCCCTCCCACTTCTCCCTCCCCTCCTTCTCTCCCTCCCCTGCTTCCTCTCTGTCCTCGTCCTCCTGTCCCTCCCCTGCCTGGCCCAGTCCTCCGGCACAAGGGGCCATTGAGCCGGGCAGTGTTGTTTATTGGCCTGCCACCCACACAATGAGGAAAAGGCCTTTTTCCTGCAGTTTTTTTCTTTCTCTTTTTATTCCCTAAAAGGATATCGTGAGCCCTGATGCATCCCCTGGAGGGGCATCAGGAGGTGCAGCAAGGGGAGACATGCCCTCCTGGTTTGGGTGCAGGCAGCAGGAAAATAACATCAGGCTGCTTTTTAATTTACCTTAAATTCACACACTCGTCAAGAAACACGGTGTTACATGGACATCTACAAAAGCTGACAGCTGGATTTTGAAACTGCAGAGGTGGGAGATGGGATTCCTCAGGTATTAGCTGGACTTGGAGGCATGTATTACAGTTCTCATCTTCCTCAACATAATTCATTCACACTTTCAATCATTAAATCCTTAATCTCAGAAATCACAGAATTGGAAGGGACCCACAAAAATCATTGAGTCCAACTCAAGTGACTGGCTTATGCAGGGATTTAACCCACAATTTACTTAGTCCGTGGGTGACCCATGCATTCCTGTTAGTAGCCACCTGTTCTGTGCCTCTGACTCTGGATGCAGGAGCCTGCTCCCCTGGAACAGGATTTGACTGGCAATCATAGAATCAGAGAGTGGTTTGGGTTGGAAGGGACCTTTAAAGATGACCTGGTCCAACCCCTGCAGTGAGCAGGGACACTTCCACTAGAGCAATGGGGTTTCTGCAGGCTCTTAGCTGACCATTTCCCATGAGATTTTCACAGGCCCACCAGGATAGCTGCCCGTCTCAAGCACTGCAGCCTCTCAGTGATCAAGAGATCATCTCCTCCAGCATCTGTCAAACATCCTCTGAAACAACCAACAAGTCAAAAATGGACATTTTAAAGAAAGCACTTTACTGGACTGGGGCCGAAGTTTCTTTTCTTCTGCCAGCAGGGAGTGGCAACCCTCCCCTGCCTCTCTGCCCGAGGAGCACTGAGGACACAACCCTTGTCTTGGATTTCTGGTGCAGCAGGAAAGGCTGCACTTTATTCCTTCCCTGATCTTCCTGAGCAATGCTGACCTTGTTATTACTGACAAAAATGCATTTGAGGAGTAACTTTTAGACCAAAGCTCTGTTGGGCACCATGGGGATTCACCACAGTCTGGGCATCACCTGAGCTTGTCGGGTCACCCAAAGGACACAGATGTGTCCCCATCCCCAGCAGTGTGCAGATGGAAGTGACGTGTCTGGAAGGATCAGCCCAGCTCCCGGTGGCCTTCAGGCCTTTGGTGGGAGGTGGTGTGTCCGTGCCATTGCCAGGACTTGCTCAGCACATTGGTTTGAAGCAGTTCCTTGGCATCCATATGAGAACTGATGCACTTGGTAGCCATGGAGCAAACCCAGAAGCGGAAGAATGGCAGGAGGAGTAGGAGGGAAGAAGTGCAGGATGGCTTTTCTTCTGTCAAATTTGGATCTGCTTGAGGCTTTAATAGCAGTGATGGCCACCAGTGGGGAGTCTTGAGCAGGTGTCCTGGAAATGTCCTGAGCTCAGCCCTCAGTCACTGCTGCTGCCTTTCACAGCTCTGAAGCCTTTTGGTCAGTCTCCTGGATTTATCCAAATACTGTCCCTGGCCTGGAGAAAACCAACAGATTAGTGCTTCACTGCAAAGAATTTCAATGTTCCTTCTTTTAGAGTCATAGCTCAAAAAAATGCATTTTTTTTCCTTTCTTTATGGGTCAGTGATTTCTGCGTTGGAATTTGGGCTGATGAGTCTCTTGGGGATTGTTTTAATGTACTTAGAAAACCCTTCTGCTCTCAGTGCTGGGCCACAGGGAGTTGTCAGAGCACTGCACATTCCTGGGTGTGGACTCCAGCAAAGTCAGCTCTGCAGTCCCACCATTGGCATTGGGATTTTCACTGCAGAGACATTTTGGACCCTTTGTTCCTGGTGTGCAGCCCAGCTGTGTGTCCCAAATAAATTGATTGCTGTTAAGAAACACCTCTCTCTTTTTTTAAACTTCTGTCTTTCCTGCTCTCCTTCTCCAGGTGCTCTGGTGATACACCCAGCACATGGGAACAATTGGAAATAGTCCAGAGGCTGAGATTTTGTGTCCTGCATTGGAGGCACTTGTTTGATGCAAGATACCCTGGGTGCCTTGTACCAAACAGCTGAGCTCCAGCTGGTTTTGTGCAGGGAAACAAGGACAGTGGGTCCCCAGTGGGTCCTTTCTTGCTGCTCTGCAAAAACGGGTAGGGAGGGGACAGGATGTGCCTTCTCCAGACCATCCCAAGAGGAATACCCAGAGAGATGCCGCACCACACCTGTGTTTGGGATGGGATAAAATGCATAACATGACTGGTCTGATAAGAAATCCCTGTTTTGTGAAGCTTAGGCTGAATCCCCCGTAGAACAAGCGTAATTTCAATACGAATGGTATCTTTTGCTCTGTGGTTAAACTCTTGCTGGGGTTATCAGATGAGGGGATTCTTGTTCACAGCAGCTGCCTTGTGTTGCTCATAGGATTATGTGCTTTGTTGCTTTTGCCTCAGAGATTATCCTTTCACAACAAATCTCGGGGCTATGTCCATCAAAGTGGATCTTTACATAAAAGCAGGTTTGTAAATCAGTTTGTTGGACCTCCCCTGGAATTCAGTATATGGGGGACATTTGTGAGATTGATAGTGACAGAAAGAGAAGTGTCTCCTATCCTGCTTTCCTGCAAATTCCCCGTGTATAAGGTTTCTACCCAGCTCTGAACTCAGACCCCCCAGGTTTAGAGAACTGATCTCAGTAAGCGTTCCCTGGATTTATTCCTGTGTGCTGTCTCCATGTACCAACTGCCTGGCCTTTGTCCCTGCAGGGTCGTGACTACTGTTCAGAGGAGGAGGATGTCACATAGTGCCAGCTCTGCGCTCACCCCAGGAGCACCTCCAGTGTAAATAGATCCAACCCAGCCTTCTGGATACAACCCTCCGGACGTCTGCTGAGCGAACAGCACTCCATAACAGAAGACCATTTCCACATTATATGCTCCATTCAGTTACAGTGTTTCCTAATGAACACATGAGGAATATTGCTAAGAACTCGTAAGGAACTGTTTTTGTTGCTGCTAGTTAAAACTTGTTGCAACTTCTCACTTTTTTCTGTGTCCAGATACGCAGCAAATCCTTAAAAGTTAATCCAAAAGACGTTGTTGATTTTCCTGAGGCTTCTGGCCTGTTTTCTATCAGATGAGGTAGTGTTATACCAAGCTTCCATAAGTGAACATCCAAGCATCTAAGAAACACCCCTAAGCTGTGTGTCCGTCCATGTCGGGGTCGGAGTGCTTGTTAGTGCTGGTGATTCCAAGCTTTGGAGATGGGATGTTTTTGCCATGGCAGGCCTTGTTTCTCAGCTGAGAAGAAGCTGAGAAACTATTATCCATTAAAAGTATATTATCACTGAAATACTGGAAGTGATACAGGAGCAGGAATTTGTATTTTAAGAGGAAAAAAGTTTTGTTTAACAGGTATCTTAATCAAGGACTAAGCTTGCAGTATTGGCTTTGCTAAGCACGAATGGGAGTCTGATCACAATCATTTTGAATCTCTTTTTTTCTAAGAAAATAAACATTTTACTGTTTTTATGTATTCTTGTCTTTTACCATTCCTACAACACGATGTTTTAAGAGTCTGGGGACAAAGAAGACCAAACCTCTCCTCTGCCTTGATGTGTCCCATGGATCTGATCTCTTAAAGCAGCTCTGTGCCAACTGGGGGGATCTGTTGGGTGTCCTGTAGAGTTTATTTTTCCATATTAAATGGAGAGGATATTACCTTCTCAATAGCAGATGTAATATTTTTAAGAAATGCTGTCATGAGTTAAAAAAAAAAGAAAAAAATACAGCTTTTGTATTTATTATTTCAAAGAAGATTGTTACCTCTGCTGATATTTCTTCCAGCTTTGATGCCAAATGAGGGGCAGGGTTTGTACTGCATCCTGTGGAGAAGCTTTGTCAGTGTAGTTTGCTCTCCTTGTGCCGATTTCATTTGTGGGATGGGTGTGGACCAGACTGAGGTTGCATTAACAGCATCTCTTAGGATGTGGCTGACACTTGAGTGGGGCACTCAGAGCAAATACTGGCCATTTTTCACTGGGATTTCTGAAAATCACATCCTATTAAAGAATCTAAGTCCCTCAAAGATGACCTCAAAAACCTCTGCAAATCTGTAAGTTACTGCTGAATTTCTTGACTAAAGAGGTTTCCCTCTATGTTCGGCCTGATTGGGCTGGACAGTCCACATCAGAAGATTTCATTCCCCATTACTGCTGTGCTGTACCTGAAATGTGTCCAGAAACCCCCAGCTCCCTCCTGCTGCCATCCCTGCACTGGATTGACCTTTGGCTTTTGGGCAGGGGATGAAGCAGTGGGGACAGACCTGGGAGTTGCTCATATTCCTGCAGGGCTGGGTGTGAGCCCATCCAGCAGGAGCAGCTTTCCAAGCAGCAGCTGTGAGGCTGCAAATCAACTTCTTTCCTGAAGGCAGAAGCTATTTCTGGGCTCCACAGGTCCCTGGTCCCCTGGCAGCCTCAGTCTGATCCCAGTGGTTGCTGTATTCCAGTATTCAGACAACTCCAGAGCTTCAACAGCTTCCCCTATAAAAGCTCAGTGTCAGGGTCCTCTATGGCATGTTCAGCTTTGTCTTATTAATGGTCAAAAAACCACCACCCAGCTCTGATTTCCCTAAATCCTCACTCATTTGAGCAGCTGCATTGGCCAGGCAGCCCTTCCCAAGTATCCTGACGTCCCTGGAGATGAAGTTTCTCTGCCTCCCTCCCATCACATTGCCCTCCCTGGGGCTGTGGCATCTCTCAGTGCTATGGAGGCATTTGGTTTGTGATGAATTCTTCAAGGTGATGTCTCTCCTCTTGGATATGATTTTTTTCCATAATTTATGCCAGCTCTTGAGCAGGTAACTATGCTTGGGAGAGTCGAGAGACTGCACATTTCAATTATTTAAAACACTTTAATTAATAAAGAGTCCTGGGGCTTGATCCCGCAAACCCCTCTCTGCAAAGTGCTTTGGAAAGCTCTCACAGTAGTGCAGAAGCGCTGGGGTTGGGTCTGTTCCTCTGAAACATTTCCTTGTCCAGGTGCTGAACATCTTGTGTGTAAATGGACCCACACAAACACTGTTAGACACATCATGGTCTTTCTTTTGGCCTCCTCTTAGTTTTAATAATTCTTTTATTTCATGTTTTCCTTGCTGATGGCACCAGAGACCTGTGCTTTGGTGGGCATATTGTGAGTGAGGAAAAGCAATTCCCATCTTACCTGTGCTCGTATTCCAACCAGCAGCAGGTGCTTTAGACTTCTGGATGAATTACAGCCTCCTGCTGGACCTGTAGATTGTCAATATTTGTGACAGCCTGGGTCAGCTGTCGTGCTGCTGGCTGGGAGGCACCAGGGTGGGCAGGTTTGGAACCTGCTGTAGTTCTTCCAACTTTGCAAAATCTGGGGAGATTTTGTTAGAAGTCTGAATATATGTGGCAGATGAGGGCCTGTAATAACACAAGCAGATTACCCTGGCTGAAAATGCATCTCTCCTTGGAGCCCTACTTCCTCCCCATTACTTTGCTCGGCTCAAATACATTCAGCAGCATGGAAAGGAGGACGGGGGGAGGAGGAGGAAAACTGCTCCTATCTGGTACACTGTGCTTGGCTGTACATGGGATTTCAAGGTTCCTCTCAAAAGAAGTGCCAGGGAAGTGATTTGAGGCCCAAACTTCTCTTGAGGAGGCTGATGCAGTATTTCCCAAACTCCATATTCTGGGATCTTGGAGAAAATTGTGGTGAAGAGGTTTTGCAATCAACCTTCTTCCCTTGACGTGCTTTTTCCTTTGTCCAGAGCCCTTTGAGTGGTGCTGGTTTTCCTCCTCGGAGCCTGCCCCAAGCATTGGGAGGGCAACCAGGGAGCTGCTGCCCACCCCAGGCCCAGCCTTGGGCCATGTTGTGTCTCGTGTTTAATTACTGGGAGTTCCACTTCACCTGTGCCCCCTCCCAGCCCCTTCCACCCCCCAATTAACATTAGTTTCTTCCTTTGCATTCAGTCAGAGGTTTGGTTCTTCTGAATTAGGTCTCCCTGCCAGGATCCAGCAGAGCCATCTCTGAGTCCTCCCCTGCCACAAGCCCTTTGTGGCCACGGGTGGGCTGCACAGCTCCAGGCCGTCTCACTGACCTCTCCCTGCCCTTGTGAACAACAGAAGCAGCAGTTCTTTAACAAGAGGAGAAATCTTCATCCCAGGAAGGCCCTCATCCCATCGTCCCTATGGGCATTTGGGTGGGCTCTGACCTCAGCAGCTGGATGGTGCCTGGAGCTGCCACGGCTGTAGGGGAGAGATCAGCAGCATCCCAGGATTTCTTCAGTGTGCCTCTGTTGCTGTAAGAACACCCAGGCTGATGACTGGCCCCAGAGCACAACAGGTATTTGAACTCTGGATGATGAGGCAGGAGCAAAGGGGTCGATGAAGCACCAGGGAGACACGTTTGAACTCCAGGGACATGACTGTCATCACACAAGAATCAGCCTGGAGATAAATATTCTGTTCCCAGGATTTCAGTTTTACCAGGTCTGTAAAACAGTAATTTCCTGTCACTTCCATTTTGGAGTTAGCAATGACTCAACTCCAGATCAGCCTGGCTGACACACCAGACCTTCAGGATAGGAAGGGCTGGGTGATGTGGGTGTCTATCAAAGAGCAAATGTCATATGGGCTTTGCACAGAAAGGGTGGTTTCCAGTTCCACCATGGTGGTGGGACACTGGCACAGGGTGCCCAGAGAAGCTGTGGCTGCCCCTGGATCCCTGGAAGTGTCCAAGGCCAGGCTGGACAGGGCTTGGAGCAACCTGGGATAGTGGAAGGTGTCCCTGCCCGTGGCAGGAGGGGTGGAACAAGATGATTTTTAAGGTCTCTTCATAACCAAACCATTCTGGGATTCCATGACTATAAAACCAGTGCCCTGACTCAGGTCCTTTGTGGGGTGTTGGAGAGTCTGAGCAACATCCCCTGTGCCAAAGAAGCTTTTACCTGTCTGGGGCAGCCCCAGCCCAGGGGGGAAGCAATGGCACTTGCACTCTGGAAAACCAAAAGCTTTGACCCAAGCCAAGGTCACTGTGTGGTACAGGCAACTTTCAGGGTGTTCACTGAGAAAGCACAGATTTATGGCACTTCCTGCCAATATGGCTTTATGGAAGATGCTTTTGGGAGAGTTGAACACTGGAAGACTCTGCTTTGGGTCCTGGTACTGCTAAACAACTCTGCTTTTTCAGGCTGAAATCTCTCTCTGTTTAATTTAACTCTGTAGGTGTAGGGAAGAGGAGACAGGAAATGCAGGGAGGGCTTTGGAGAGGCACCTTCTTTGCTTTGTTGTTGCAGAGATCTGACATCCAAAATTGGGTAAGCACTGAGTGAAATTCCTGTTATTGTTACTGTGCTGTTGTGGCAAAGGAAAAGCAGCCCCAGCTCAGGGGACTGCAAGATGGGAAAGTTGATAGAACTCAAAAGATGTTCATGTCTTTGCTTTTTAAAAAAACACATATTTTCTTTCAGTTTAGCTGTGCGCATCTAGCCATGACATCCAGGGAGATGCTCCCTTTGAGTCTGAAGATGAGAGAGTCACCATCATCATCCTCATCAAGATCATCATCAACACATGTGGGACTGGGAACTTTTTTCATAAAAGCCAACTCCAACACCAGCCTCACGGACACCCATGGCAGCAAAAGGAGCAGCCTGTGATTCTTCCCTCTTGGAATGACTCCCTTTCTTGTCCTGCTGCTCTGCCATCCCAGATGGAGCCTGGTACCCTGGAGCAACCATCCTTCATCCTTGCAGGACATCTCCCCTAAAGCCTTCGAGGTGTAAGTTCAATGGAAATTTTACATATTTCTTTTAATACATTTATGTATATTAAAAAAATTAAAATTTGAGACAAAAAGTTCTCAAGAGCAGTTGCTGTGAGAAGCTAGAAAGCTCTGTGTGGGAACGGAGCATATTCCTGGGGCTTTGGCATTCTGCTTTTGTGTCTATTAATAATCCCCTGGAGTGAGTCATATGGAGCTGCATTTATTCACTGACTCGGAGAGAGCTGCTACCCAAAATAGCAGCTCTGTAATTTTTTATGATGCTGTAATGCCAGTGCAGTGAAGATTGACATCATTTGAGGGAGATGCTCCAGCCTGGCACTCAGAGAGCCCATGTCCAACCCCACAAGGAACGTGCCAAGCCATGTGCTCCGTTACATAAAAGCACCGGAGAGCCGGCATGGGCGTGGATGCCTTTTCTGTCCTCACCTGTGCATCTTTTGCCTGGAATTTTCCTCCTTTAGGCCTTTCTAAGCCTTTGCTCATTTTCTTCAATCACGAGGAGCACCGGGCCAGGGGATGATGAGGAAATGGCTTTTGCTGCAGAGGGGAGCCTCAAGCACATCTCAAACCGTCAGCCTGCCTGCCAGGGGAAGAGGTCTGTACAGAAATTCTGAAATGCATCAAATTCAGCTCCTCCTTTTTCTCACCCACGTTGCTGCCCCTGTGTCCCTTCCTGATCCCCCGAGCATCCCCTGGGCGAAGGCCTGTGCCCAAAATCTGCTGGCTCCTCCCCAGCCCGGTGTTCCTGACCAATGGCAGCCCCGGGCGAAGCACAGAGAAACGCTGGGGTAGGGCTTGGGCTGTTTTTTTTAAGGATGAATCTGGTTTTTTGGATTGCTTCTCATTCTCTGCCCTGCACTGCTGCCATCAGGTCTGTCTTGGCGTGGCAGCCAGTGGGGCATCTGAAACATCCTTGGGTGGCCCCACTACTCCCCCAAAACTGGTACCTGTGGGTACCAGTGAGTACCACATCGGCTTTGTGGCACAATTTCAGCTAAAATGCCTCTGCAGGGGTCCCAGCCCTGGTGCCCTGCCATCACACTGTGTGCTCCACCAAAGGATTAGGAAAGATGAATTTGCCTGTGCTGGGGATTAATAGCCTGGGGTGAACTTCCCCAGGTAAACAGTGTTTTATAGGCTCCATTCCAGCTGCAACGTTTAACATCACCTTTTCATGGAGCACTTTGGGAGAAAATGGAACTCCTGCCACAGCAGCTTTGGGCCAATGTGACTGACGGCATGAGTAGCAGCTGAGGCTGAATTTTGGTCAGAGCAGCTCAAGTCCTTTGGGTGACCTTCTTGGAAAATGGAAATGTGACAACTGAGTAACAGGCCCTCAATACAACCACTGGCCTAAGTTAATAAATAGTTTTAATAGGAGGGGTGAGGACCTGGTACCACCATGCCTTCCTTGTCCTTCAGGCATCCATCCATGCAAGGAACATCCCCAGGGGAGTGGGAGTGTCAGGAACCTGGTCAGACCCAGAAATAAACACCTCAATTGTCCTGATTTCTTGTTATAAAAGAAATACAGGGAGGGGCAGGGCCCACTCTGGCTGTCAATTCTGATTTATTTTTGCCTTTGCAGCAATCACTTCCCTCTGCCCGTACGGGCACCACCTCTGACAAACCCTGAACTGGGTGCAGGACACTTGCAGAGTGTCCCTTGTCCCTCGAAGGAGGCAAAAAGGGCGTTTGCTCCAAAATACTCCAGTCACTCAGTCCTGATGTTCCCAGAACATAGGAAACAGTAGGCTGAAGAAATTTAGCACTTCCCTAGCATGGCTGGCAATGGCTTCTACTTCATAAACACTGCTCAGCACTTGAACAAGGGTTTGAATTTAGGACTCCTGCATCTTAATTCTAATTTTCATAATCCTAACCTCCACAGGGAAAAAACCTGATAGGAATAGAGGTGGTGGAGGACAGCACGTAACAGAGGAAGGATGAGGGAAATATCCCGCCAAGACTCACCTCATCAGGCCCAAGTGAGATCTGGCTTTTTCATTCTGAATAAAACAGGTGCAGCAGCCAAAATGAACTTTTGAGGGTCTGTGTTGTGGTGCTTGGTTTCCTGAGCTGCTTTAGAAGCCGCAGCCTTCCCAGAGAGCGCAGCGGGGCTGCTCCGCTCCCCCGCAGCCCTTTGGGGCGGCCCCACAGCACCGTGGTGCTCAAGGAGGCAGAAGGGTCCCTGCATGGCCACTGCAGAGGAACTTGCATTTTACGGGATGAACCAGGCGGTGCCCAGAGGCAGAGAGTGCAGGGGCAGCGAGCCTGGGATTTTCTCAGGGTGCAGGGGCGGAACATGGGCAGAGTTGGGGTACTGGAACCAATAGTGAGAACCCGAGGGTGTGGCAGGACTAGGGGGCAGGGAAGAGGGGACAGTGAGGAAAAGGCAGACAATTTAATAAGAAAAGGAGTGGGGAAATACAGCGCTACAGGTCTGGATTCTGGATTTTAAAAATAAATGTTAATAATAAAATAATAACGTTCAAGTCATAGAGAGGTTGAAATAGTCTAATTAGATCTGATTGCTGAGAGCCTATGCAGTTTCAATTCTAGACTGAAACGGTGGTGTTTCAGTTATTACAATACCTCTGGGTTCAGCCAATCTCCCAGGTAAAAATTCCGGGCTTCTTCAGGGTGGCAGCCATGAATCTGCTCCCTCCCTCGCCAAGGCTGCCAATGAAGGATGGGTGACTGCCTTGCTGAAAATGACAGCCAACAGCAATGCAGAAATGAGCATCAGTTCAGTACAGCTTGACCAGAATATTTACATTTTATTAAATCTTTACAATCAGCAGTTATAATCAAGTACACAATTATGTACACGGATTATGTACATTTTAGCCCAGACTTTTACATCACAGTACATAGTTGCCCCTAGAAATATAGTGTACACTTATCACCAGAGAGTAAAGCCCAACAATAGTGTTACAGCACCTGTTATTAGACATCTCTCATAAGAAAATATACGGCTGTAAATTGGTCTGGCTAAAAAAAAAACAAAAACAAAAAACCCCCACAAAAATCTTACAAAATCTGAACATACAATTTTCATTCACAGCATGGTTTGTTTTCTATGTTCTGACTGATGCCTGTTGCATAAGATGTCCTTCATCTCTCAACACACACCCATTGGTGCCTACTCAGGGACACTGGCAGGAGGAGGAGAACCAGAGCTGGGCTCATTCTCAAACTTCATTAAGAAATATAAATGTAAACAATTTATAAGATTCCTCTAAGATCAAGTGAGAAATTAACTGGCTGAATTACATGGCATGGAATAAGTGCTAGTTGCAGCTGTGATTCCTGAATTCTTCAGTGTTCAATACCATACAAAGAAATGTACAATGCTATACACAAAGGGTGATTCCTGATTAATGATCTATGAGCAATATTCCATATGCAGGGAGCAGACTTCCAAACATTGGGAAGAACACGCTCTCCCCTTTCCAAAAGGTTTTTTCTCTTTGATGAATACATTCTTTCTGCTTTTTAATATGACAGTAACAGAGAATGGAATTCTTTCCAGAATGATATGAACTGGTTGAACTAAAGCCTATGTCCTCACAAGGAAATACAGAGTGAAAATAACCTGAATAAAACTGTCACCCCAATTTAATCCTCTTTCTCAAAAGGTCAACCTTGCCTGATTCAGTTCTGTAAACAAAGCTATGGCTCTCGTGATGGTTTCAAAGGTGAAGCAGAACTAAATGAAACAAAAATCACCCCAAAAGGAAGGAGGCAACAGTTATCTGAGGTAGGCCACCACCAAAATGCTGCCTTAAATCCACAT
Organism: Lanius collurio; assembly: GCA_020086605.1. NCBI lineage: Eukaryota > Metazoa > Chordata > Aves > Passeriformes > Laniidae > Lanius > Lanius collurio. The sequence goes on from JACBWW010000050.1 coordinate 826,076, forward strand.
GGAGTTCTGGGATCCCTGGAAAGAAAAGGTAACGCCTGCTGCTCTACTAACAGGTGTGGAGAAAGCAGTTACTAAAAATGAGCTGGTGATGGCAAAGAAAGTTAACCTTTTAATAAAATTTGATATCTACACCTAAATATGCAAGTAAAAAAAAGAAAACCTTTAGCTGCTATATTGAGAGAGTAATGACCATAGGCCTCAAGGATATAAAAATGACTATTTCCACCAAAGGAGCTACCAAGAAGGAAGATGATGTCCATGTCAAAGAGCATGGGAACAAAGATGCTCCTTTTGTGGCACTGAGCACTGACAGATGAATGGAATTCTCTGAGTGAAAACGTTGGATCTGTACCTGATGGTTTGATCCTGCACTTGGCCATGTCCTGGTGCTCCCAGGAACCAAGGACACTTTCAAGGCTCCCATGGTCGAATGCTTTCTATGAAGAAACTCATGTAACAAAACCCATAAATAAAAACATTCCCAAATGAAACCCCCCAGCTGCTTCAAGTCCAAACCTCCAGTTATTTGTGCAAAGGAATGACAACTCCATTTAAAAGCTACTTTCTTTCAAAGGACACTTATTCACTATTCCTCCTCAAATTCCTTCCTACCCTGGTGATTTAAAGTTCTGGATGATACTTGGATGGACTGCCATGCTCTCAAAAGGTGCCTGTGCATTCTGAGACTTTTGAAAGCAAGTGTGGCTGAGTACATGGATCCAACATTGCCTGGGATCGCTCTGCTCACTGTACAGAGTATAAATACAGAGTATGGCTGTGCTAATTAACAGTTGCATATTCAGCACGTGTAATTTCACCAGCTAAATCAAAGGTGCAGTCCAGAGTGGGGCTTCCTGTTTATTTACTCCATTGCAATGATGAATATAAACCTTCATTTTTAGCCTGGTGCAGCATATAGGCAGTGTTCAATTAGTCTTTAATATAAAACAATTTTTTGAACCACAATTCACTAAAAGCAGTTTATATAAATCAAGTTAGTTAGTTTTTGGCAGTTTCTTTGGACACAGTCAAAATACCTCTATGTCATTTAAACTTCCCCATTTTTACTTAAACAAAACGGGGATAACAAATTTGGACTCACACTTACCTGTAACAAACTCCAGAGCCTGGAATAACACCCCTGGACTCTGAACATTCAATCGACCCAACAGGCACTGCCCTCCCTGCCTGAAACACCACATACACAAGTTGCATATAAAAACAACAATGGAGTCAAGCTGTTAGAAGTCAAACTTGTAGAAAAAGGTTTTGTTACAGCTGATGGAGCTGTGTCCTTTCAGAGACTGTTTCATGTCTTGGGGCAGGATTGGATTTTTTCCACCTGAGAGGCCGAGGGAAACAACAGGGACTCAACACCTGCCTTGTCTGCTTCCCCCTCAGCCTCCAGCAGGACCTTCCCACACCTTTTCCTCGTGGCCCCACAGCTGGCCCAGCCTCCCCGACAGGACCTGCTCACAGCTTGCCTTTGGTTTGTACAATTCCTCCAGCTGGAAGTGGAGCAGGAGGGTAACTCCCAGGTCCCCGTGTGGTTCCCTCTGGTAAAGGGTGCAAGGAGTGATGAGCTGCACTGTGATATGTCAGACAAAACCAGACTGCTTCCAGCTGTGCAAACACCTGGAAACAATTCCCCTGCTGCTGTAAGGAAGGCTTTCAGCTGGGGAGGGGTGGGTGCCCCACCAAGAACCATTCCATGGTCTGCCATCCCACCCTGCTCAACTCCTGCTTCCCAGAGCCCAGGAGAGCCCCTGGAGCCTGGAAGGCACGAGTTGAGCTCGTCCCTACCTGGGGCACAGCACCAGCCACAGGGCCACACAAATGCTTTGATTGCACGTTCCCATTTTTAAACAAGAAAAATTAAAACATACAAAGAGCATGTGCTGGAATTCTAAGGTGTTTTCCAGGTGACACCTGGTTGCTTATCCCAATACTGAATATGTTTTCTTGGATATCAGGGCCTCACTTCTACCCAAAGAGGTCTCCATTTGTTTATTAACAAATAAGTTATTATTACAAGTCATAGCTCATCCTTTTCCATCATTTCAAATGCTTCTATATCTTCATTCCAGTCTGCTAATATGGATTCCATAGGCTGGACTTTACTATCCCAGTGAGCTTTGGAATTGGACTCTGTCTGAGTGTTTTGTTCCTGAGGCTGGCTGTCCTCTGGTGTACATGCTGGCTCTGGAGCACCAGCCTCTGCAGGTCCAGGGCTGGGGGGATCCTCGTCTGCCCTGGAAACACTGGCACTGTCTGCGCTGGCAGGAGACAAAGGATCAGGGTCACCAACAGCAGAGCTCTCTCCTCCTCCGTGGGGCTCCTCACTGACTGCTCCAGCATCCTGAGATTCTGAAGGAGCTTCCTCGGAATTTGGTTTGTGTGAATCATTTTCAGATGATTTCTGGTCCATATTCTCCATTTCCAAGTCTTTGAGAGGGAAGGAAAAAAGAAAAAAAAAATTAAAACAACCACAGGAATGCAGCATTTTATTATGTATTCCAAAATCAAGGTCACTTCCCTTGGCCTTATTTCTTCAAGGAAGTGCAGACTTACCAGTGATGTGAAAATTTAATGGTATTAAGGAATATATTTTACAGAGGGATAGGAGGGAAGACTTTTAAACACATTTTAAATGAGGACGAACAACACAGCAGGGCCTGTTTTGGTTCCTCAAACTTCAGGAAGTGACTTGGGGATCAGTGCCAGTTACCTTGCTTCAGCCTTAAGCAAATACCCACTGCGTGCACTGAACTTTAATGCTGGATTTTAAAGCACTCCCAGATCCACCAGGATCCCACATCTGAGCAAGTCAGAGTTGGACAGAGTTTCCTAAGTTTACTGAACTGTGCATTTGAGAGAGCCAACGCCAGAGCCTCCCCCTTCAAAGCAAGTAACACACGTCTCCCACGTCCCAACTTAGCTCCCAACAGCTGCCCAATTTACTCATGCAGATTTCTCTGGGTTTGATGTTTATGGCTATAAGCAGGACACTGATATTTCAGAATTTCTAGGGAATTTAACTGCACATGCCACTGTTGACATGGGATACTTACTGCTATCAATAATGTAGTTTGGAATCATTTTACCTTTAAAGATTGTTGCTGGGATTCCAAACGGAAGCACAAGGAGGGGGAAGAAGCAGATAGGGATTACAAACTCTCAAAGGCAGAGCTATCTTGTATTTAGCAATTTGTCAGAGCACTTAACCAAAGTTATAAACAGGAGGGATTTGTAAGTTAGGAAGAAACAAGATGAGATTTTGGCATATCCCCTTTGCAAATAGGCTGATTTTCTAGAGATACTTGTTCTTACCTATTCTGCTTGGACACAGCAGCAGTGCTACAGGGGAGGCCTACAAGAGGAAAATCTGGAATTTTCTGCTGCATTCAAGCATTTAAACAGGGAATGTATTAGCTTGCAATTTTCTTGCATTACACAAGAACACCCACGAAACATCTGAGGTCAGCAGCCTTATTTCTGATGATAACCACTTCTCCTTAGACAGGCAAAACAGTTCTAGCACTTGTCTCTCTCCTTTTAGGTCCCAGGAATGTCACTGGGGAGCCTGGTGAAGGAGAGGCGTTCACAATGTAGGGCACTGGAAGCAGACTGTTCCTGATGCTACTTCAAAGCAGCTGATGACAAAAAGGATTCAAAAGGAATCCAAAAGGCTGTATTTTCTCATTAGCCAAAGTGACATTTAACTTAAGAACAGCATTTTTGGATGTTACCTCGTGGGGGGAGTAGATAATGGTCTCTCTCAGATAATGGCTTTCTTAATAAAAAACTAATTCCAGTGTCAAGCAGAAAACCACAGCACCTCTGGGCAGCAGTGCAAATCATTCCTGTCCATTTTCCATTGTGCCACAGCACAGATGGGAGCTGGATTTACAGAAATCACCTCTAACCTTACCTCTGTCTTTTGCTTTATCAGAAAGAAGCACCTCCACAGCCTCATACTCCCGGATGGCATCCAGGATGATGTTCCCTTCCTTGTTGAAGAGGAAGAGCATGGGAATGGTGATGTCATCTGTGTTCTTGCCATCCCCAGCCATTTGGAAGAGAGGGGCTGTGTCACTGCTGCTGCCCTCATTGTCATCTAGGCAGAGCACACCAGAGGAAGGGCAAACTTCCTGTTAGATCACCTGCATTTGGAGCAGCCTCCCCTGCCCAGTGGCTTCAGAGCAAGCCCCAACTTGGTGTTTTCCTCCACACTTTTCATTTGTATTCCCATTCTTCCTCAGCAGTTAGTACTGACAGCATCCCACGATCCTTTAAGTAGCAACTTTTAATCTGCAAAAACACTGACAATCACCCATCCCAATCTGTGTCTGCACAGAACCAGACAAATCCCAAACATCTCTGCAGCTTCTGAAAGCATAACTGCTGTGCTTGTCAGCTTGCTATATCTTCAAATCTGTAAAAATCAGGTTACATTTACACAAATCAAGAACTTGGAATTGTATTTACCAATGACAATGCCTCCTATTGCTCCAGCTTTCTGAATGTTTCGTGCCTTTTCAGCAAACATGCACTGGCCTCTTTGCATCAAAGCAATTTTCTCTTTCACTGCCTCAGGATTAGTGATCTCTGAGCATCCATTATATGGCTTAATGGTTGCAACGAATCCTCTTGTCTGTTTGGAAAAAACAAAAATAAAGAGAATTAGAGCACTACAGCTTGTGAAAGATTCCCAAGTATTTTTGTTCCTTCAGTCACTCTAATGCATTTAGTGTTGTGCCAGAGCAGACAATCTGTGCCCTGAAACTGAAGCTCTAGAAGGAAAGAATGACTGAGTGAAAACCTAATTCTCATAATCAGTGTGGTTCATCTACACCTGTGAAGTGTCATCTCTGGAAATTTTTCTCCTGTGAACTGCTAGCCTGGAACTCTCTTTGGGGCTGCAACTTGGGTTTTCCTCCTGCTTCCTACAGGGACCACTGCCTCTGTGGTACTGCCCTCTTCCATCTACAGAGAGGCTTCTAGAAAAGCTTTCAGAAGAACAACTAACTCTAAACAGGCCTCTGCCAGCTCCTGGCTGACATGGAAGGAAAACTTCCCCTAAATCACCATCTCCTTAGCTGTGTACTGCAGACTGGGTAAACTTGCTCTGCATGTGTTTTAAATCCTAAACCATGGCTGATGACTCAGGAGCAGAGCACAGACAGATAAGCCACTCATCCCCACAACTGTCACCACCTTCATTGTCACCACTGGGGCCTGTCAATTTAACAACTGTAATTAAATGATCACCTGAATGCCCTCAAACAGCAGCAGTACTGTAAAGCTGAGGCTTGTGCAACGGGCAAAGGAACAGATCACACCCACATCTCACATACCCCTGCTTTGTGTTTGGATAAGTCCATCCCAAACTGTGCTGGCCCAGCAGTCAAGACCACCCTGCCAAAGAAGGGATGGGAAACAATCTGGACAGCACGAGGAGGGAGCTGCTGCTCTTTCTGCTGCTGGCTGGAGAGTTCAATCATTTCCTGCATGAACCGTAAGCCATCCTCAGCATCCAGGGAACTTGCTGCCTGCGGAGAAAAGAATCAATGAACAATTTTATCTTAAATGTTTGAGGAACTTGGGGGAAAAGAAATTAGAGTTGTGTTTGCTTGGACTGCTGCTACAAAGCCTTTAACACACAGGGTGGATGCTTGCTTCCACTCATTCATCATTTCACAAAGGTTTAGCACCTGCACCACTGAGGAGACTGAAAAGATACAAATATACAGACCTTATCAAGAAATGGAAGTATCTCACGCTGAAAGCAGTGTTTTCAGCCAAGATGCTGCTGGCTACATCACTTCAACATGAGCAGCCTCTACCCAATTTAGTGGAAGATTAGTTAAAATTGTTGCTGATGTGATATATCAACAAGCATCAGCCTGCTAAATATAGCTACATAGCCAGCTCATGTTCCTCCTTCCACAGGGTGGCTGTCCCTCCTGAAGCTCCAGGTGTCAAATATCATTGCTAGGACGACTTTGCTGAGAATCTAAACACTAAAATCCTGCCACCTCTTACTTGCACTGCGTGCTGTACTAATTGTACTCGTCCATCTTTCAGATGGATCAAACTGACTCCCATCTTCTTCAGGATCTCCAAGTGCTCAGGATTACTGGCCATGAAATCTCTGGCTCTCAGCGGTGGTTTTGGTCCACTTCCCAAACTCTCTTCTCTGCCAAAAGATATCAAGAGATCAAAGCTTTAAAAACCAGATTGTCCTTGAAACAGAACTCTAGTGTTCTTTGCCATCATAAGACTGGAATTCTTGGTACACTGAGTGCATACTTCAATGGACTTCTCAATCAAGTTATCTTTTTTTAAATTTGTCTCGATTATCAATAATTTTATAGTGCAAAACCTCCCCCAAATATTGATAACCAAACTGCCATATTCTCTCTCATTTGTAAATAGTCTGCATTATTGCAAGACTGACCAAACCCAGTTTTCTCCATACAGCTGCAACTCAGCTTTATTCATGAAATACAACCTATAGAAGAGGTGGTCAGAAGGACAAACTTCCTCAGCCTTAACACTGCCCCAAATTCCTCAAAACACATGTAGTTATGTGTGGCAGCATGATTTCCTTACTACAAAGAAGACTTTCAGAATTGTTCAGGAGATTGCAGAAATTAATTTTACAAATCAGAGACACACACTTCCTGCAACACTCCAAGTGAGAGCTGCAGCTGAAGTATGTGGCTCATTCAGCTCCTTCTGCTTTGAAAGACTTGCTAATTTCAGCTGGAAACAAACTAAGTCTTGCTGAGGATGCCACAGAAAACCAAAATGATTTTTCCTGTGGCCAGGAATCATCCCTTTGGCTATCCATCTCAAAAGGACTGCTAGCTCCAGCACACCTCATGTTTCCCCTTCCCCACAGAGCAGGCCCTGTTCCCCTCAGTCCTGTGCTACCAGAGAGGAGGAATGCATCTTACGCTCTGGAAATGCCCCGGGGACAGCTCTTATCCACCACGTTCTTCAGAGGCTCACGGATGCTCTGGGCAAACATGGGGTCATTTGGGAAGAGGATCTGGGTGTTTGGACAGGTCCAGTCAAAGTTGCTGTCATCCAGCTCTGTGTACTCTGTGCTCTAAAATGAAAGATACAGAGTAAAAAAAATGCAGGTTATATTTTTACAGAGAGAACATCAACAGATAAGCCCACCTTAATTAATCTGTGTACTGGGGACACGCAGCAGCCAAGTGCAATAGGGTGCAAGCAAATGCACTGCAAGTCCTTGGACAGACGAATACAACACCCACTCTAATTTGTAATTTGCTAAATTTATACATAGTTTCTAGATTTTTTTTTTTCAGAAACAGCTAATCCTCTGCTGGCACTACTTCTCAAGCTTGCTGATGATAAAGCCAGTGCCCTGTATTTTATGTGCTGGACAAGTAAAGGGAGTAGTTCTGGTTTCACCTGATAGTGGCTTCACAGCAAGCGACCAGCTGAAGGCTTTAGGTCATTCTTACTAAAAATGTCACATTTTTTTCATGCCAACAAAAGATTCTCCTCCTCAGGAGCCACATAGACTTGCAAGTCTGGATGAGCAAGGATGAATCTCTATATAATTCAAACAATTTCTATTTTTAGGAAAGATGGCAGAGTGAACATCTGCACAAATTGCTGGGTTGTAACATGTGAAACCATGTGGAACATGTCTGGTGGTTTGGAGCCACATTTAGCCTGTCCTTAGCTTAGCAAATAACTGGTTACAGATAATCAGCAAGCTCATTTTGTAACTCATTAAAATTAATGTAGTATTTATCCACCTGAAAAGACTCACTTCTCCTGTTTGCAATGTATTGGCTAATGAAAAATCAAGTATTTAAAGGCTCCCCAAAACCCAAGACCTAAAGGGCTGTTACTAAGACATGACCTTTCCTGTTTATGAGAGCAAATACAAACAGGATGTTGGGTTGATAGTACCAAGTATCTCTCTCACAGTTTGTTTTAATAGCACTGTATTTATATTAAAAATCATTTACACATTCCACCCATTCAGATAAAATTCCATAAAAGAGGAACACCCGACATCACAGCCCTTCAGACACCTGACAGCCTCTTCAATACTTGGATTATGCCCATTTGCAGCTTTGACTCAAAGAGCTTAAAAAACTGCATTTGAGAAATTTATTCCATCCTCCCCACTGGTCTTTCATTAACATTTGCAGTTCTCAAGAGAACAACCCAGCACTTAACACAGCACCAGCTGTGGGAACCCTGCCCATCAAATTCTTATATTGGGAACAAAAGTTACATAAAATGCTCCTTCAGACCCTTCAAAAAACTTCTTACTTAGTTCAAAAAACAGCTTCTGTTTCCAAAACTCAAAGAAAAAAGATAAATTCTCAGGGACAGAACATTTCAGAGGGTGTGGGACCCCCACCATGAAGGAACATTTAACACCTAACCAACGACCCATTAAAACATAACCAGTGTTTGACATTAACATCAAGTAATTAAAAATTTGTCACTGCTTAATGCTAAAGTCCATCAAACAGGGAGATTTTTCCAGGATGCATGGCTTGACACACAATACAAGCCTTTTCCTCTGATCCAGGCATTATTGTAAAACTCTTAGAAAACATTCAAAATATAGGCAGAAATAAGGCAATTTGTGTCCTTGATGTCTCAGACACAATCTTCTTTTCTTCCTTTTTCTTACTGCCTTACAGACAAATTATGTCACCTTATGGACCACAAAATCAAAAAATGTGAGGATTTATGATGCTTCATGGCAAAGCTGTACTACTCCAGGTTATTTTGGAAGGGTAAGTAATTTATAAACCCGCAAGAGTTCTCACATTTACACTATGCCTACGGCATGGACTAAAGTGATTAAACATCCCAAATCTGTCTGCAGTTGTATCTTGTCAAATTAACTCCACAGCTGTCTGAAAAAACCTCTCAAAATTTGTTCATGTGCTAAAACTAACAAGAAAAACTTAGGTTTTAGAAAAAATAATAAAAAATAAAGATGGGGACAAAAATACCCTATTGTCTTATCTTCCAATTCATACAGAGTGGGGAATGATTTTAAATCTTGCTAATAATTTGTATCTTTTTTCTCAAGGTTCAGCACTGCAGAATCCAGTCATTATTCCTGCTCTTTTGACTGGCACTGTAAACATGATGAAATAGTGCCTAATAAACAACATGTTCAAACTGGGCTGCTTCCTCAAACTATGATCTTTCCTGATTTTATTTCCATTTCCCCTCAAAAAAAGGAAGTGTACCACAGAAACTGATTTAGACTGGAGCTGTTACATACTGTATTTTTTTTAGAGATGGTTTGATTTGTAGTGGAGAGCCAAAGTGGCAATAGATGAGCTTCTGTAGTGAAGATATAATCTTCAATGTCGAAAATCATGTCCTCCTTATCAGCAAACAGCAGGTACAGATATTTAAACATCTCAGCCAGGAAGAATGAGTCCATCCTATGGAGAAAAGGGGGATGTACTTTATGGAGATCTCCTCATTTCTAGAATATCAGTAAAATAAATATTCCTATTGCTTCATCCCTGAAGGCTTCATGACTATTGCTGCTGGACATCATTCCATCAGCATTCCTTCTACTTGGAAGATGCTGTGTTTGGAGGGAAATGATTCAGCACATTCAGTACAAAACAGCATTATAGAAGAAACAAATAAACCTCCTGACAAACTTACAGATTTGAAGTACATTTTGTGTGCTTTTGAAAGTAATTCATCTATTGCTCTGAGACAAATGTACAGTTATTAAACTAAAAATATTCTTATGGAGCACACTGTAACACTACTATAGACTGTTTCAATGCATTTACAGTTCAATACAAACAGGTAAGTTAAGATTTGGTTATCAGACTGAAGACAGACAACTCAAATATCAATTAATTCAATTACATAAACAAGGCAATTTGATTTTTTCTGAATTTTTATATTTAAAAAAACAATTGTGCAAACTTTACCTGTCTTCATGACTTCCTGTACGAACATCCTTCATTGCAGCAAACCCACAGGGAACCCTGGCATACTTGTTCAAGTTTTCAATGAGCGTTTTTCCTACTTCTAGGTAGTAAGGGTCTCCTGTAGCCTATGAAAGAAAACCAAACCATTTCTGATAACTATTAAATCTTGTTTATATCCTAAACTGTCTCCACTAGATAAGTTAAGCTGGAGATTTGCTGCTCAATTCTATATTGAAATAAAACAGCAACAAAATTCTAGGTGCTAGAAAAAGTGCTCAAAAGTCAGAGGAATGAATGTGACTGTACCTTATACAAGAAGTAGGTGCTTTCAGCAAATTCAGGCCTCAGAGGATGCTGAGCCCAGTGAACTCTGAAGTCTGTTGTGAATGCCTGTGGATGAAAGAGGACAGAAATAAATGCAGGAATGCAACCCAAACACAGGTTTATTTGAATTCTGTTCTCTACAGAACCAGCCCAGCTTTGATAAATACCATTTGCAAACATATGTACCACCTGACACCTCCAGTGCAGTCAAGTGTCACTGCACACTGACATATGGTTAAGCAGCTGTTTCTAAATTAATACCACAAGCTAGAAGTCAGATATCTAAAAATTTCCTAGTCTATCTATTCACTGTTAATGTGCACTAGGAAAAGCCACTTCTGTCATATAATCACTATTATTTCATACTAAGAGTTAGGTCTTTGCTTAAGGGATGGTCTGTTGGCTTAAATACAACTACCTGACCTCTTAAAGTTTCCTTCATAAATACAAAACACAAAAAAACAAACCAAAAATACCCATGAAGAGCCAAATCACACAATTTTAAAAGGACACAAAAAAAAAATCATTCCAGTGCTTAGCATTTTTTGCTCTCAATAACCACAGTATGCAAATGTGATGTTAATTAAAATGTTCTCTAACAGAAATGAGCTTACACCAGAGAAAAGTCAAAATTAAACCTGGAGTCAGAAGCTTTCAAATATAATCTGGGTCATCACAGATTAAAGACACACACTTCAGCAAGTAAACAAGCTTTTCTGTGCACAATGGACTTGCTCAAAGACTTGCAGCATCTGCAGTAAGTTTGTGTGCTGACTTTCAAGGACATTATACAAAATTTCAGAACATTCTCTCAGTCAATTCAGCCTTTAGGTTCCCTCCCCGGGTTAAGGGAGGTTAAGGGAGGTTAAGGATGACTGTGATCTTTAGCATATTATTATTATGTTACCAAGCAGCTACTATTACTTGTGATCGTACAAGTTTTGCACACTGAAATGAGTCAAGGTCACTTCTGAAAGACTGAAATATGAAGTCTAAGCAATTGTTAATAGCAGCAGTTTCCCACATTAATAACAGTGTAACTGAAGGAAAAATATTTCATATCCCAAACACAGCTGTCAGACATGCAGAACTACCTATCACATCAGATTGCTGTGGAAATGAGCCTTTGATTTTAATAACACATATACCTACTGGTTTTTCAAATGGGCATCTGAGACTGCTCAAATTGAGGTAAGAATCAGTTTACACAATCAAAAATGTACTACCTTACCTCTGGAAGAAAGTTATGCTTTTTTATAACCTGATACAGCATCTCATGTGTTTCAATAGCAGGTCTAATATCACCCTTCAACACCTACAATTAAAAACCAAAATTAACACTAATTCACCAAGCATAGGAATCATACTCAAAGTTAGAAACACGCACAGTGTCTTCATGTAAAGAGCAGTCACTACATACTGTAACTATTACTCCCTATCAGTGTAAGTCACAGACACTCTTTAAGAGATTTTTAAGCAAAAACAGTGAACTCATTAAAATTATTGCCTGTGTAGAACAAGGGCCTCTAACATTTGAAGAGAACTGGGGTGAAAATGTGATTTAGTTTGTCTTAAAGATGTCAATAGCACACAAACTAGAAAATCTGTCACTAGACTAGCAAAAAGGCAGCTTAATTGGAGTATTTTCATGACTAGAAGTGAAGGAAGCAAATTACATGGACATACCTTTCCTGATACTCAACACAGCCAGAAAAGCACATTAACTTGCATCATAGCATTGAAGTGACTGTAAGAGTGGGTGCAGAGAACACAGAATCCCAGAACAGTTTAAGTTCAAAGGGACCTTAAAGCCCATCCAGTGCCATCCCCTACCAAGGGCAGGGACACCTTCTACTAGCCCAGGCTGCTCCAAGCCCTGTCCAGCCTGGCCTCAGACATTTCCAGGGATGTTCCCTCAGTATTTCTGAAAATGAAATTACTAAGCTTGACTTGAAAATCATATATCCAACCCAGTTAATAATTTCCTTGTTATTAAAACCATCTGTACATGGGTTTTGCATCTTACCTGCAACCCAGGGAAGAAAGCGAGCAGAGAATCCATCCAGGTCCGAGCATTTAGCATTGGTTTATGAATGTGAACATCAAGGAGAAGAGGGGGCTGGCTGATGTATCTCATTATGGCATCGTAATGCTGCCAAACATCAGGAAAACCAGGAGTTGGTGTATCAGTTTATTCCCCAAAAGGGAGATGGATCACCAAACTAGCATTTCATTTGAATGGAAAAGCCAGTACTACACTCCCAATCATTGCCACATTTGGCAGTGCCACTCATCTCTAGTTTGCAAACTAAAACTAAGTGTAGTAAATACTGAAAAGCTCCATAGTATTACACTTGCAAAACTTACCCTGTTTCCAAGGAATACACATACACAAAAGTATATCCACCAGCCATGTGATAAACTAGGAACTATCACAGTTAAGGCACATTTGTTTTGGCTGAATTTTAAAGCACACTCTAAAGAAAGCTGAAATTGCTTTCTCTGAACAGAATTCCAAAGCATATAGATCTCAGGAGGAAATGAAGGTTAAAAAACCCAAACAAAGCAGTTGGACCAGATGGTTCAGAAGAACTTTAAAACCCATTAGGTTACTTGCCATGTTACTGACTTCCAGTCCTAAACTCTGTTTTCAGAAGGTGCAATCCACAGCACATGAGCCAAACTGACAGGAAACACTTAACAGAGGTAGCTCAAGGAAAATGTGACACTGGGGGCTGCCCCTTAGGGCATCATCACACCTAACACGTTACAACAGGCCTCTAACTATGGAATTACTCCACTTCTAATAAAAAATGATGCTATATGATATAAAAAGCATATTATGATCTTAAATGTTTTTAACTGATATTGCTATTTTCAAAATAAATAATGCTTTTATGAGAGAATTATAATGCTGACAAAGTTGCTCAGTAGTTTATGAATTTAAAAAAATCTAAGCGTGGTTTTCAGCTTGTATACTTTAATGTATCCTGGGCCTGAGGATCTGCAGTGCAAAGCAAGATCAACATTTTGATTTTTTTTATTGCTCCAGGACAGAATGAAATTGTACAATGGCTTGGAATAAGAGGCCCTTACAGAAGGGCCTTTATTGTACAATTCTTTTACAGAAACATTTGCAGTATTACACTCTCCCAGGTGATCTGGAAATACAGCTTCTCCCACACTGGGAACATGGAGAAAGGCCTAGAAGATTCTGATTTTTACTGGATGGGGGTTAAAATAACTGCTCAGGTGGCAGCTAATCACCAAAGATTAGCAAAAACCCTCAGTAAAAAGAGCTGGCACTAAACACAGCAGAAGTCACAGAAATTCTGCTGAAGATTCCTTCTCAGGGTAACAGCTGACAACACAATTACTCTGAAATTTGTATTGCAGAAGGCAAAAACCTGATCAAGGTGTTAACTTACCGTGTTAAATCTTTCCAGGAAACTGTCATCTCCCAGCAAGACATAGGCTTTTAATAAATATTCATAGTATGAATCTATTCCTGCTCCAACTCCACTATCTAGGAACAGGAGAAAATAAAAAGGTGAGTTTACTTTAAGTAGTGATATGGCTATTTTATGTATATTCCCACTTCGATTTTACAGGTTCTTTCAGTGGAGGGAAAAGCCCCCTTTCACTGGAATCAGGGCACAGATTGAAGCAGAGACACGACATTGTGTGTCTATGTCAAAGGCTTTGCACTACCAGTGCACACAATAATATGGACAGACATGCATTGAAGACACTTATTTCACTTTTCTCACAGGGCACCACTTCTCCTATCCTATTTATATTTTTTCTATGTATTCACAACAAAGTCTCTAAAAATTCATCCCAAGGTGTTTGTTTCCCTCTCAGTGTTAAAGAGGATCAGGGAACACTTTGCTGGGAATAAAACCAGTTTCTCTACCAGAGAGGGCTCAGCCCTCTCAGAGCAGAGCCAGGCTTTGGGGCAGCAGGTTTCTCCACTGCCTATTCCATTAATAATCTGAACAGTCCAGGTGCTGAGGGTGTGTGAGCTCTCCCCTGCCCCAGAGCGCTGTGGTCCCGGCCTGTGGGTCAGGCCCCCCCACCTTTGCGGACCCAGTCTCCAGTGTGGATGTTAATGGTGACCCCCACTAAGTTGCTGCTGCGCTGTCTCTTCTCCCAGATAAAATCCAGGGCCTTCCGGGCATACTCCTGCAACAACAACAACAGGGAATCAGGGAAACACACACATTAAACTCTGCCAGTCTTTTGGCTAATTCAGTTAAGGTAGGAAAGGAATAGGATGTTTCATGTCTTAATGATTTCAGAACTCCTAATCTTCAGAATATTTATCTTGTTTACTCCTCTATTACTCTAACTACTTCCAACCAAAATTATTTTCCGTGATTTGAAAAATTATTTAAAAAAACACAAAATCAAACCTTAGAAGAAAGCCCACAAACACTACAAATCTGAACATATGCAAATGTTTTTGTGCAGCACAGTTAAGACATCCATTTCATGAACTCAGAATTATTTTTCTAAAATTACAGAAATGTACAGAACACTGAAGACTTAAGCCAGAAAATAAGGTATCATGGAAAGCAAACCTCAAATATAGATGTTCCTGTGAATCTGCTTAAAGCTGCAAACTCAAGGATCAAGGTACCAGCACAAGCAGTACAGGTATCAGTTTCTGTTCCTGTTCGTGCTTCTGGATGTCTTACACCAAATTTTAAGTTAACCTTAAAAACAGAAAGATGTAAAAATAGAAAAACAGAGATTATAATATTTATTTTTCCTAGCTGAAAGAATTTACATTCCTGTAATTGTATAGCAAGTATATAATCTACGCTCTTTCTAAAGACAAGAAAAAACAGGTCCCTTTGGTTTTCTCTGCCAACTTAAACATGCACAGAGAAGTATCTACAAATACCCAAAATCTCAACCCTCCCAAACAAGGACTTGTTGTCTGCTTCACTGGACATTTGAAAAAAAGAATACACTCTAAAAATCTAATTCTAGCAATTTTTTTTTAGCAACAAATAAGGAACTCAGAACATCCCAAGTACTCCCAGAAATTTAGTTTTGTAAATATCTCACTACTCCTGGCTCCTGAGAGTACTTGCAATTTATCAGCTTTTGATTTTCTGTCCACTTAATAAATATATACATTATTTTGGAAACAGATATAAAATCAAAACAACAGAAGTCTTGATTACAGCTGTAATCCTGCATTACAGAAACAGAACTTACTCTTGGATAAGGGAGACCACTAGTGGTGTTAAAAGCAGGTAAAAGCTTGTAGCCCAGTTCCTTTGCCATGTGCAGGAGTTCATCATTGTACCACTGCATATATTCACCTTTTTCTTTCAGCATAATTGCCACTGAGTGCCCACCTAGGAGACCTCTAAAAACAAGAGAAATTATCCACATCTCAAAAGGTATGTTCATCTGAACAGCAAGGACAACTCTCTACAATTTAGATTACATGAACATAACTGTGGCCCTAGTTTTTAGACTGCTGATGCAATCCCCATTATAATCAAGGTTAGCTACCAGTGTTTTGGAAGCAATTCTTGTTTATCACTGGAATCACTGATTCATCAATATTAGACAGGAATAGCAACCAAGACCTCTAAAATGGCATAGAATAACTTCAAATTACACACTTTGATCCTGCATTGAGCCCCAGAGGTCCCTTCCAAGCTGAAACAATCTATGATCCCAAGTATCAAAATCTGGTAAATCAAGTATTGAACAGAGCCATTTGCACGCCTGTTTCTGTTAAGCAAACCCACTGCTCCCTCAGCATGCACATGGGGTTCTTAATCAGCAAAGCTGTGCCTGCAGCAGTGAGATGAGGGGCAGCTTGATCCACTTCCACTGCAGCAAGTCCTGCCTTGCATTTTAAAACTGCTCTCAGGTGAGCTGACAAAGGCACAGCTCTTTCAAATAGGTGGAACAGCACAGAAAGGTGTCTTAAAGACACTGACTAAAATCCACATTTTCAGGAGTTTTGAAAACAAAAGTTACTCACCCAAGGACTCTTATGTTGGTTTCAAAGACAGACACAACTATGTCATTATCTAAATTAACATCCTTTATTACTTTTTTTACAGCCTCTTCAAACTCTTTGGTTTTATTTAACACCTGGAATACAACAGTGAGCAGGTGTTCAGTTCCAGTATAGCTAATGCAGTCACAGTGTATTTGTATACAGGATATTTCAGTGCACACACAGCCACACATGAAATACGTACATACAATTAAAACCAGAAATACATCAGTGGTTATTCTCTAACTGAGCCTCTTGCTTTAGACTGTAAGGGAAAGCAAACCCTTTGTGTTAAATTAGAGCCAAAAAAAGGCAATATTAAAAAGTATCAATGAAATGTGAAGGAACTGCTGTAGTTTTCTTTTTGTAACTAACTCCAAACTCCAACCTCAGAGCACTTCAAAGTTCCCAGGAGCAACAGTCACTTCAAACAGAGCCAGAGATCCATGATCATGAAAAAGAAATCTAAAAGTAAGTCTGAGCATCAGAAGACAATCTCTTTGTTTTATCAAAGCTTATCAACAGATTAAACTTACCACAAGAGTGTCCAAGGTATCAATTAAGGTCAGTGAAAACCTATGAAAGAAAATTTAAAACAGATTTACTATAGATCTGTATGTGTAGGAATTAAGTGATTTTTACTAGTAACTGAAACCATGGAAGGAACTAAATTCTCACAGACCACCAGCTGCAAAAAATTTAACATGTGTAATATCAAAACCTCCTTCTAAGTTTCCTCCCTTTGCTAGTGACCAGAGTAGGAGCTGATGAAGAAGCTACGATTACAGATACATTTATTTACTGCAAAGCTGTCTAACTTCTGGTAAGCAAATTTCATTTAAATTCCTTGTCTTCAATCAAATCTATTAAGAAACCCAGCAAAAAAAGTTTAAGTCTTTTTCCAACCTCTGTTTTAGTTGTTTTTTCAAAAAAAAAAAGGAAAAATGTTGAGATCAAAAGCTAGTCCAAGCTAAATTTCTCCTACCAGAAACTGTTCTAACACTAGAAGTGGTAGGCTTAAAATAAAGAACTACTTCATTTACTATAAAATAAAGAACTATTATAAGTGTCCAAGGCCAGGCTGGACAGGGCTTGGAGCAACCTGGACCAGTGGAAGGTGTCCCTGCCCATGGCAGGGGGTGGCACTGGATGGGCTTTATGGTCCTTTCCAACCCAAAGCAGGTTGGGATTCTGTGATTATTCCGTGAAAAGAAAGCATTGAGTCAGCTTCACACTGTCTGAAACAGGAACATCCCAACGAGGATAAGAGGTTTTCTCCAGGGCTGTTGTAGCACATCCCAAGCTGAGGGGACCTTTCCCCACCCCAGGAATTATATCTATGATTGGATCTTACATGGGTCTGATTCCAACAACTGCTCCTATGCTAAGAAACACTCACAACACAGAACAGAATTTACAGAACATGATGGTGTTAAAACTGAACAATTTGGAACAGTTAAAATTGCTTACTGAGGAGCAAGCACCAAGAATTTCAGCAAGTGCCCAATGTCTGAGACCTTGTAGGGAACACGTGACAATCAAAATTCTAATTAAGTCTTCCTATATTATAATTCTCTTTAATTTGTAACGACATAAGGGCATCCTGTGAGTGCTGTTTTACAAGAGACAGAGATTAACTAATGACTATGCACAGCTGCCTAACAAATCCACAACTTTTTCCATACAAAAGGAGGGAAATGATGCTTTTCACAGCTATATGGAAGGCTCCTGAGCTCTCCAGGGAAACAGAACTGACCCAGCTGCCTCACCCTGTCATTTTGTAACTGCAAAGGCTGGCAGAGAACACAATTGATGAGGCAGCTGGCAAGGAAAAGGATTAGATAAGAAATCTGCTACATAATAATGTAACTAAGGTACAGAATAAAGCACATATACAGAAAACCAATAAATACATACAATAATTTAATGCATCTAAGGGGCTGAAAGGTATTTTTACTCAAATGCTAGTATGTTACGTTTGAAAAAGGTCATTAAAAAGAATTCATGAGCAGGATTCAAAATACATTTTCTTGACACTTTTCATCTGCTGTATCTTTAGAAACCTCCAAGGCAGCAAGATTATATGGAAATCTCTTGACTAAGGAACATTTGTACATAACAAAATATAACCAAAACAACATGCTCATTATCCTAGAGACAATTACAAACAGTATTTAAGAGAAGGATTTCAGCTTTGATGACCAGTATTGTGCTTAGGGACATTAATCAGTGATATTTAAAAAAAAAAAAAAAATCAGCTGTTCTGGTATCAAAGAATTTGCTCTATAAACTTGCACATATTCAAAGGAATCAATTACAAATTAATTTAGAGTAAGTCAAATCTGACTTTGATTATTCCATTTAACATGGAAAAAACCAGTCCTTCAATCTACATTTTGTTAGCCAAAAAATCAGTATTTTGTACTATTACCGCCCTTAAAATAAAGAATAGAAAACATTTCCATATCTGAAATAATGTTTTATACTTCTGCAAAAGCCTCAGGCTATAATACACATGATAATCATTTGACTGCTTGTTTTCAGAAAACTAAAATGCTTTTCTTAAGTAGAAAGTTACCACTTATTAGGCCAGCATCACAGATAAGAGTTTATTGCTCTGTTTAGCTGATGATGAACCCTTAAAACCTCTACTACTAATACCAAAAATGTCAGCCCACATCTGGAAGGTTTTCCTTTGGAAAATACTTGGAGAATGGTGAAAAGAATTATCTTTGGATCTCATTCACTGGTCAATTCTCTTCCTCTGATTAAGGTACAGTTTCACACCAGTTAACATCACAATAATAAAAATACTTCTTACAAGTGTAAGTTTCTGGCCATATCAACCAAACAAACAAGTTTTATGGGCTGCCAATTGTACTTCTATTCCTAGATGTTTACAGTGACCATTTCAGACACTAACTTTCCCAAGGCATCATCCACATCCCCTCGACTTGGCTCCTGACCCCGCACTCGTCCACGACAAGTTAAAGGCATGAGTTCATCAGCTGGATACGCATGCTCCTGTTGGGAACAAAACAGGGGAATCAGTTACAGTGCTCACAGCCACTCTTGGGAGCCTGTAAAAGGAATCCTCATCGTGCTGTTCTTCAGAAAAACTGCATGGACATCACAGAACCCTGCAGGTGGGAAGGGACCTCTAGAGTTCATCTCGTCCCAGCCCTCTGCTTGAGCAGGGCCACCCAGACCCAGTACCACGTCCAGACAACTCCTGAGTATTTTCAAGGAAGGAGACTTCATGGCCTCTCTGGGCACCCCGTGCCAGAACCTGGTAAACTGCACAGTGAAAAAGTGTTTCCTTGTGTTGAGAGGGAACCTCCCATTGTTTGTGCTCTTTTCCTCTCAGCACCACTGAGAAGAGCCTGGCACTATCTTTTTGACAGCCTCCCTTGTTAAACTCTCTGGAGCCTTCCCTTCTCCAAGCTGAACAGCCCCAGCTCCCTCAGCCTTTCCTTACAGGAAAGGTGCTCCAGCCTCTCCATCACCTTGATGGCTGGTCCTTCATGGACTCTGCACAATGAACTCAGCTGGCTGGGGGTGACAGTCAGGAACAGGTAAGAGAACTCAGGAGTTCAAACAAAAAATTGGTGGATTACTACATAAGGCATAAAAGACAACATTCACAAAAAAATCCTTCACAAGACTGAGCCTTTTACAAACATAACTGACATTAATATGACAAATATAACACTGACATCAGCAGCGATGAATCTGAAATATATCTAATTCCAACAAACATGAAATTGCCTCATTTAGAAGCTCAACACAAGTAGTTTGGGATGGAGCTTTTCTCTTGATTCCAGCAGGAAACTGGCTGCTGTACTGGCATCTCTAGTTTGACTTTTAGTGGAGAACTAACATGCGGCAGGATAAAAAAACTTCAATTGCTGCACTGAAACTGCAAGTAAACACATCAAACTCTTTCCAAATATATGGTGCAAAAATAATCTATATTCAAACATGAAATAAAAAAAAATAAAGGAGCATTCCTCTATAAACAAACAGCTCTTACAGCAACTTCTTTTGAAACTGATGGTTTGTTTCCCTGTATACCACCCTTCTGAGTGTTTTGGTCTTCACTCAACTCTTTGTTCTCCTCAAGTTAAACTACAAAAGGCAAAATCTACATCATTTTAATACAGCTCAGATGTTTCTGAATATCTCTGCAAAGTATTCAGAAAAACAGATTAAAGAAGTACACAACAAAAGCAATGTCAAAGCTGAGATCTCTGGCTTAAATTTTGGATAAGAAAAGTGATAATCTGGAAAACTAAACTTTCAGTTTTACCAATAAAGAACTAGAAGCATCTGCCTGCAGCAGAGAATAAGCAGCTACTGGATTGAGTTATTTCCCAACCTGTTACTGGCCTCAAGTGACTGACATTTTCACATGTTCTGACAGCCAAGAAGAAAAAATATCCCCATTATTACAAATATTGTTGAAGGACTAAAAAAACCCAGCAGCTTTTCCTCAAAGCTTCTGTTAACAACAGAAAAAAGACAAAAAAAAAAAAAAAGACAAGGGAGTTTCCCTTGCAATCAAACATGAAATTTCAGTCTTCTAAATACGCATGTCCAAAATACGTATTAATAGAAACAGAAAATCAAAACTTTTCAGCTGGCTGTTTCAAAAACACCTGCAAAAATACTACATTCATCTGCTGTCAGAATCAAGTCTGATACTCTAATCTTTTCTTCAAATTTAAACAAGCAAGTCACATTTCTCTGTTTGTTCAGCGCTCCAGCATACGTGGCAAATAAATATCCTTTTGGCTTCAAACTTTCCAGGACAGCTGAAGTTATTCCTCTTCTTCAAACAGAATTTTCTTGTTTCAGACGTGGCAAGACCCTACTAGTTGCCAGTTTATCACAGATCCTTGTAATATTTTATTCAATTTTGCCAAATATGTAAGTTTTCCTTTGGGGAAACCCAAGCCAAGTGTTTTTCATGGAACCAGATTACAAAAATTACTACCAAAATGCCTGATGTTTAACTGCTAAAGGTTTCAAAAGTACAGAGCTTAAATTAAAAGGTTTGGAGAAACTACACCCCTTTGAAAATCCTCTTGTCTGGCTTTCTGTCCACTCTACAGTCCTGTACCTCTCTCATGCTGTATAAAGTTGTAACTCACGAGATTTTAAGCTTGAATTACATAATTAAGTTTATACCATAACACAGAACCTGGGACATATGGCAAGATGCTGCCAGGAGACAGCAGTTTGTGCTGCAGGAACTGATGCAACTTGAGAGGGGTTTCTGCAACAGCCACAAAGAATGTGAAAGAATGTCCATATAAAGCCAGTAAGAATTAAAGTTTTATATTTATCTAGGCCACATCTACAGTTTCTCCTCAGAAGTGTGTTACTTCCAGAATATTTGAAAGTAATTATTTTCCATGCCAAGTAACTTATTTATTCTTAAGCTTTTCTAAACTGCCATCCCAGGGTGGGTGGAATGGCTCAGAGATCCAGAACTGAAGGACACCTGAACAAGAATCACAAGTCAGAGCAAAATAAACCACAGCCAGCGTGGCCTATGGTCTTATGACAGTCACATCCTGGGCACAGCCTGGAATGCCTGGATGTGGCACCAGATCCCCTTTCTCATCCACAAACAGTTTGTAGAAGAGTCCCCAGACTGCATCTGACATGGCTTACCACTGAAGAAATACTAGATGTCATTTTTACCTACAAAATAAATGAGATCGATTTGTGTTCTCCAGAATGTGATGCCTACAGACAGCTCTTCTCGAGCTTTCTCTTCCTAGAATTTCAAAGCAAATATGTTACTGTTCATAGCCTGGTGTGAGATAAACTGGTTTGGGAAAGATCAGGCACAGATTAGGAGAGTTACAACAAGTAATTCTTAGTTATCACTCTAAAAGCCATCACAGCCCTCCTGAAAGTAATATTTGTTATTGTCAAATGGCTTTACAGGTGCTGTTACTTATTTTAGATCTGTTTTCACCCCTCCTTCCCAGATATTTCTATAGAATGTCATGTACTGTACGTTGCTTTCTTCCCCAGGTCAGCAACAACTCCTCCAAAAACATCAAACAAGTATTTGACTTACCATATAATTGCTATATGCATGATCAAACATTTCAAGCACTTGATTTCTAAAAAAGGAAAAAGGAAAAAGCATTAGTGGTCTGTTTCCCAATGGCCTTTAACACAGCATCTTACAGGCATCACACTTTAATATCTGAGTAACAGGCACAGGTCCTCTACTAACATATTTTACTCAAGTAAATGAAATACAGAATAATAATTTTTCTTGATTCAGCTACTTTGGTCCATGCCAGAAAGGAAAGACTCTTTCTTCACCTAACATGAAATTATTTGAGGATCTCTTGGCAAGCAAATACTAAAGAAAACCCTTACATTTATTTCATATGTTTGAAAGGACAGAAATGCTCCTAGATATAAAAACTCCCCAAAAAGCACACTGGTTTTTTTTAAGACACAGCATTACTTCTGATGATTCCTAACTGTTTCATGAAGGAGCCCTGCAAGCAAAAAGGGATGCTAATTTCTACCATCAACATAATTCACAATCTCTGCTGATAAGACCGAACATAAAACAGCCAAGAACACCACAATTATATCGTAAATATCCAATTTAGTTCAATGACTTGGAAATTTAAGAAGTAGTTTTAACTCATCAGGTACATTAAGGCATCAAAAGAGCACAGGATGGTGCTTCTCCCAGGTGCCTCTCAGGTTGCAGCAGGTAAAATCCCAGATAAGCACACAAAGCTGGGTGATGCAGAACACAGAAAATTGCTTTAAACTTACATTTACAGGCATTTTCTGTGACTGACATGATCCGTTTGTTAAATACAGAGATCACCTTATTCAGAAGTGAGCCAACTCAGTGCCCCCAAACATAAACCACACCAGGCCTGCACATGCCTGGGGCATCAGGTGATATTTTAAGTGCAAGTTATTAACTCAAAAATTTTAAAACCAATTGGGGAATGAAATTTCAACTCCTTGTGTAGCCTCATGAAGAAAACATTTCAAAGATTACACACATAAATTACTCTGAGAAATCAAGATGGAAAACCCCAGCAACTGTAAACACTGGAGTTAAATATCAACTTATACCCAACAGCTGGACTTGATGATCTTGGAAGCCTTTTCCAACCTTAACAACTCCGTGATTAACAACTATCAGAGTATCCAGACTGTTTCTCCATCACGCTTTCTGCATTATTATTCTGTACAACTGACCAGTGGATAGGAAGAATATGATGAAACTGCCCTAGTAACATACTAAGACAAAACATGCTTGATTGCCAATTTGTTTAAAAAAATCCCACTCCGTGCAGGAAAATGTATTTCCACCTACGTTCTAACATTTAACCCTTCAACTAAAAACTACAATAAAAGAATCAGCCTCTTACATGTACATGCACGGGGGACCGAAGCAGTTTAGGTGACATACAGGAACTAGGCGGAACACACGTAAACATTTACTTTTTTTATGACTCCCGCACTCTCACGGAGGCATGGCCATAATTAAACCAAATAAGTATGGTTACCTTCGATCACCTTTACCCCTAGCTCGACGCAAGCCCTGGCTGAAACCTTCAAGACGAGCTCCCAAGCGCTGGCGAGTTACAAATTCCCACAGCACATGGCTTGACCCCACACCGGAGAAGGGGCCGCGTGTCCCCAGCAGCCGGGTGACCTGGCCCGAACCACCCGCCGGGGTCCGGCACACGCAGCTCCAACCCGGCTGGGCACCGATGCCACGCGTCCCCTGGAGTGTTCGGGAGGAGCGGGAGGGACAGGGGACGCGGTCCCGACCGAGGCTCTGTGCCCGCAGCCGCCCAGCCCACCCCAACCCCGGGGGCAGCGCACACCCCTCGCCCAGCACGGCGGGGCCTGGCCTGCCGTCCTTCCCTCCCTCCTGCCGTCCCTGAGCTCACCCCAGCCGGCGCTTCTCCTCCCTGCTCATGGCCCCGGCGCCTGGGGCGGCCGCCAGTACGGAGGAGGCGGAGAGCAGGCCAAGGGCCAGGAGCTTCCAGGGCCTCCTCCAGCGGGGCCCCCGCTCCCCGGCGCGGCAGCCCGGAGCTCCGCTGAGGGCCATGGCGGCCGGCCGGGTTGCCCGCTAGTCCCGCTGCGGGCCCATGGCCGCTCCCGCGGCTCCCGGCGCAGGAAGGGCCCGACCCGGCCCCTCCGCGCGCGCCCGCGGGGGCGTAGCCAAGGAAACGGCCTCGCGCCGTCGCCGCCGCTTCCGGCACCGCCCCCCGGCGCGCGCCACCGGGCCAATGGGGGAGCACGGCGCGCGGGTCACGTGCGCCGGCAGGGAACGCGTAACGAGAGGGTCGACGTGGCCAAGGGGAGGGGGAACCACAGCTCCCGGCGTGCCCCGCGCCTGGCCCCGCCCCCCGCGCTCCCTCAGGCGCTGCCCGGAGCGGCCCCGAGCGAGCCTCAAGCGAGCCCCAAGCGCGGAGTGTGCGCGGAAATCATGGAGTGGCTCGGGACGGAAGGGACCGTAAAGATCAGCTCATCCTGGGCCCGGACGTGCGCAGAGCCCTGTCCCAGCCTGGCCCTGCACACTCCCAAGGATGGGGCAGCCACGGCTTCTCCGAGCACCCTGGCGAGGAAGAACTTCCTCCTAAATAGCCATCCTAACACTCAGTTTGAAGCCATTCCCCCTCACCCTGGCATTCCGTGCGTCTGTAAAAACTCCGTGTTGCCCGCAGGTTTTCCGCGGGCACTGGAAGGAAACACCTCCGTCACTCCCAGCTGCCTGAAGAACATTTTTTAAATAAAATCCCCCAAATTATCACACACTCACAAAAGCAGCGTCCCAGCAATGGAAGAACGTCTTTATTTCCATGACTAGCGTTTGTACGAAGCTCCAAGCAAATACAATGTGTTTCATCTCCTGGCCTTTAACAGTGGAAACCCCAAGGAATTCCACACCCCAGCCCGCTCCCGTCAGGGCACCCGACCCTCGGCCATGGGCAGCGAGAGGCGATTTATCACGATTCCCAGTTTGTGAAGGCAACTGTAAGAAAGCAACAAAACCGACAGAATGGGTGCATTATTATAATTTCTGATCAGTGGTCCCATGTAACCTTGCAGATTGCTGAGCTCTTCTAGCCAAGCTGTTGCTTCTAACCAAGTGGGGTAAAGACAAGAAAAACACTACTTTATATATATGCAAAGGGATAGGGAATACCCCAAACACGAAAAACAGTCCCCTGTCCATGAGGAACTGCAATTTAAATTGCAGAACCAAGCAAGGTACAGGCTGAATTTTCCCCATCCTTTCCCATCCCATTGGTGAAAAACATCTGAGCATCTGCATTCAGCAATGCAACTCATATCACAGGAAAATATTACCCAAATCTAGGCCTGCCACAGAAATAACTCCAGAATTACCATGATGGGGATACTTATGCAAAATGCTTTCTGTACAGATGTATCTAATTCATATTAGAATGAGTTAGTTCCCTTTTGCAGGAGGCTGCAGTCTCTTTTGCTGTCATGCTAGTTGTCTTTCATACCAAAAAAATTATTAAAAACCCACAATATCCCCTAATTTTAGCTTAGAAAGGCTGCTGCTGCTTAATTCTAGAGCACATGTTATAAATTTGAAGTCACTTAGCACTCAATACCAATTAAAAATAGTTCATGATTTGTAAAAGTGAAGCAGTGGCAGTGAAATAACCAATGATTTGTTCAAGAAATTGGCTGGCAGTGGTTGGTATGTTTACAAACTAGTATTTTTATATTAAATATAAGGAGGAAACAAGTCAAAGTACTTCTGCAAAGAAAAAATGTGTGACCTTCACGTTTCCATACCACAGTACGACTTCTAGAATAAATAGGAACTGCATCTATTTTACTGCAGGGACAGAGCAGTTAATCCAGTTACTCAACAAGGTTCCTTCCTCACACAGTAATATTTGCCTGTTCCTCTAGTGTCAATTCTCTGTTTGTATTAAAGAATATTTTGATAGCATTAAAAGACTTTGCACAGTTTGCTGAAGTTAAATGCTAACACATACTATCCTCACAGAACTTTGTTATTTCTTCCCATGTCTTTATGGGCATAAATCCTGCAGTCCTTGCTGCAATTATCATTAATCTTTGCTGTCCTCTACCTGTATGACATTCAGAAACAGGTTCAAAATACTGGGCCAGAATTTCAAGGTGCCTTAAACTGACCTCTAAAATAAGGTCTTGCATTTGAAAGGCCAATTTGCTAAGATACTGGGTTTCATCTCCAAGCTTTTCTGTGCAAACTGAGATGCAAAGAACACATTTAAGCAACTCTGTGCCGAGATCATGGCTTGATACAGATCGAGTGTATGACAGTAGCTCATAATAACTGCTTTTGTGATGTGATTCTGCCCTCCAAAATCTAAGTACATGTAACAACCTTTGGTTGCCTGTCACTTCAGTTAACATCTGCATTAGAAATTACATTAAATTATTCAGATATTTCAAAACTGTTGCCACTTTTTACATGATTTCCACACCTAAAAAGGCCTACAGACCTGGGTAACTCAATGGGAATGGCAGGACTCGGTATTCTGTATTCAATAGCTGTAAGTGAATCTATTTTATGGTGCGATATAAACCAAAAAAAATGTTGCCTAATGGTTATAGTTATTGTAAACATTCTCATCTTTCCCTTCCATAAAATAAAACAAAACAAAATAGCCATAAAGTGCTCTGGAAAGCTAAACAACCCCGAAGTGCAGAGTGGGACTGAGAAACCTGCTCCCATACTTTCCCCTTTTTAAATACAGCAATAAGAGAAAAAAAAAAATTTAAATCAGAATATCTGCTTGTCTTTGATATCTGCCAAAACTTGAAAATAATTAAGTAATCAGTTTGCAGAGTTTGCAGTGTGGCTTTTCAGCAATCTACTAAATCAACTATTTGGTTCTGTTTACTACTAAAAAATGTTTTTATTTTCTGTATACTGCATGCAAACACTAAAAGCCTCCTTGAGTATGTATGTACCAACCACCAGAATCACAGCACTACTTGTCAAAACCATGCACTTAAAAGTCAAGAGCATCCCTAGGAACAGCTAAGTTGTTAAAAAAAGTTGATGATAGTTGGGTGTTTGAAGCATTCAGTGGTCACATTTTCACACTTTTTCTCTAGCTTTAAGAGGGAGCAAATTTGAAGTGACAGATGAGGTTCCTCAGCAGTAATCTGATTTTAACCGAAAGGAAACCCATCACCCATCCCTCAGGAAGGGATCCGTGGGAAACCTGCAGGAGCTGGGGACACCACAACAAAGCCCATTTCCTCCAGCCCCGACCTGAATAATCATTCACAACTGAACAGGCATTACTGGAGTAAGTAGGTCCTGCAGGGCTGGGTGGAAAGCTGCTTTTTACTCCTCAGAGTTTTGCTGTGCAGAACCATCTTCTCGGTGCTCTTCTGGGAGAATCTCTTTTCCTCCTGTGCTTTGAATTCCTTCGTGTGACGATGACTGATCTCCTGGCTCCCCCTCTCGCCCCCCAGGCTCTGTGTGTGCCGGGCACTCGGCCCTGGGCTGCTCCCGGTGCTGCTGCGGCACCAGGGAGACCGGCTCCAGCAGTCCTGGGCCCGGGTTTGCTCTATCCAGGATGGGCACGTCCCTCGTGGCTGCAAAGGCAGAAGGGCTCGGAAAGGAGCTCTGTGTCCCTGCCTCCCCCGGGACAGCGTGGATGTTCCCTGTCCCTTCCTCCCCACATAGCCTTTTGTCTTCCACCGCATTTCCCGTGTGTTCCTCTGGCTGCAACTTGTCACCTCCCGCACCCGTGTACCACACACTTGGCTTGCTCTCCACCTCTGCCTTTGCTTCCTGAGGCGGAGCCGAGCTCTCCACCAGCCACGGCGCTTGTGCCCCTCTGGGCACGCTCTCCACACCCGTACCATCTGTCCCCAGGCTGGCTGAGGACGGTCGCTCCTCCTTTAACTCCACACATTCTGCTGCATCTTCACTCATCTTCTGGCTCACCTGAATTTCTGCCACAGCCACTTTGCTCAACTCGTACTTCCCATTATGGTGCTCCTGCAACTTCAGCAGCTCACCCTCACAGACCTCCTTTATGTTTTCAACTGGAGTATCTGCTGGGATCTCAACTGTCAGCATCAGCAAATCCCTTATCTCGTTCACATCATCAGGGGATTTATAACCCTTTTCCTCCGACTGACTTTCTTTTCCAGGACTATCCCCAAAGACTGCTTTCCCTGTCTTTTCATCCTGGGAAACAATCTTTGTCTCAGTAGTCTCATTGCTTTCTTTTTTACTATCCCCTTCAAACCCTGTTCCTACTGCATTTTCACTCTGAGATAATTTTTCCACAATTTCATTTTCTACCTTGCTTTTCTTTTCTGTACTCCCTAAAATTTCTGTATCTGTTACACTCTCAGGTGGGGAAGTGGGCTTCATCTCAGGAACTTTTTCCTGTGCTGTGCTTGCTTTCTCAGTGCTGCTGACAAAAGCAGCAGCTGTTACTGTTTGACTCTCTGAAGTCACCTCTTCCTCTGCTGCTCCTTCAGGTAGCTGAAGTTCTTTTTTAGGGCCGGCTCCAAAATTTTTTACTGCAGTGTCAGTCTCAGAAACTACTTTCTCCTCCACAGCTTCTTGTTGTGCCTTGAGTTCTCTCTCAGCACTCACTACACACTCTGATTCATTCTCCAATGCGCTTTTTCCCTCTGCAACTCCTTGTTTAGTGCAGCCAGCCAAAGGGGACTCCTGTTTGTCACCAATGTCTGTAACAGCCACTGCTTCCCTCCTGCTGGCCTGATCGCCAGCTGCACTAACAGAGGCACTCGCCTCTTTGTCTGGTGACTTTCCCTCATCAGCATCCTTCTCCCACACGATCTTCCCTGTCACGACGAGCGTTTCGTCCCCGTGGCTCTCAGTGTCCGACCCCTCGGCTCGGGCGGCTGCGGGTGCCTTGGCGGGGGTGCCCTGTGCTGATCCCACAGGAGTCCTCAGCTCCGTCAGGCTGGACACGCTCTCGCAGGGCACGTTCAGGTTATCCTCAAACAGGTTGTGCTTCTTCAGAACTGCGGCTTCTTTGATCACTGAATAAAACAGAAACACCAAAATGCTTTGGGAAGGTTGACAGAGGTACAGGGAAGAATGTACAGTGCTTTCCCAAGTTTGTGTTGTACATTTTCATATTAAAGACAAAAATAATGTTCATTTTCAGCTTCCTTTTAGTTCACATTTCTTTTCTGGGGATGGGGATGATTTTTTTTGTTTTTGAATAATGGCACTTCAATATTGACCTAAGTGTTTCTGAAGCAGAGGGCCCACAATGCACAAGGTTAATGCTTCAGTGCAGAAGGATTTACACTGAATATGCCAGTAAAAGTGTGCTGGTTACAATTATTATACTGCTGTTTTGGAACAGGAGTGCCTATGGTCTATGAAAACATCCCGTGCAGTACATCTGCTTGTCTTTTATCCAGGGTATAGACAGACAGGTATATATAGGGAGATAAAAGTATTTTTTAAGTATTTATATATATATAATATTTATTAAGAATAGTTTCGTTTTCTGACGCAGAAGCAGAGAGATCTGCAAGGAATATTGCAATGGCATCAGTGAGTAATGGAAACTGCATACAGCAGTTCATTTCATTTGAGGAAATTAATCTCTGTTGCCATTAGTCTTTGCAATTCTCTTAGTCTTGCAATTGGCATAGTCTTGCCATTTAATCATCACCAGGTCTTTGCAAGTAAGGACAGAATTTCCCTCCTTGGCCCAAGGAATTGAGATCAAGTGAAGTTGCCGTAATTCCATTTTGTTAGAAAAAGGCTTGTGCCAAGCCATCACTCTGGGTTCCATGGGTTTAGTAAAGCTGCCCCATAACTCAGATTTTAGGGCTTGCAACACATCTTCAGCGAGCCAAACGAAAAAACACTGTAGGGATGTAACCACCAGTGTTGGGGAAAGTGGGACAGGAACAGCCAGGTGAGGACTCTGGGAAGCTCTGAAGAACAGCTCATGGGCCACAGGCTGCAATGTTATTCCTGACCCCTCGAGAATGTTCTCACCTTTCAGGGCCTCTTCAAGCAGCATCTGATATAAAATCTCTTCATACACGTTCTCTACTTGGATCACACTCGTGTAATCAGCAAAAATGTATTGCTCATATTTCTGCAGCTCCTGTGCAGGTAGGGAAGAAAGGAACAGATGGAGAAAAGTGAGGGATTCTGAGTCCTACTGCAACCAAATAGCTTGGAGATGCCATGGAGCAGGTCTTGCAACACCCCATGACAGCTCCTGGGCTGCACTGTTTGAACTATGACTCCATGAGCTACTTGTGTCCATAATCAAATACATCTTTATCAAACAGTGTTCCTTGCAGTGTAACCACAGTTAAAAGCACTACAGATCAGTGCCTGCTGAAACAAACAGCTGCTGAGGAAATGCCTCACAACTTGTTTGTCCAAGGAGGCAAATCCATGGTGCATGGGAGACGTGGGGTTTGGTTTTGTTTTTCTAATAGGTGTGTAACACTTTGAGCTCACTGATTTATACCCAACAGGCTGTCTAGACAATAACTGAATCATTATTATTAGGTAGCTTCTTGGTGGTCTATAAAAAGTAAATTAAGAGACCTCTGCCCACTTCTAAAGGAGGCACCTACATATAAACACCTGGAGGTTTCAAGTGAAAGGTCAGGACTTGGTGGGGCCTGGCAGCTGTGCCACACTTTGGTTTCTAGAGCTGGCTGCCCATTTCTGCAGAGGCACAAACACAAAAGGCTGATGGGAAACTAAACAGGGCTTGTGGAAGTTTGCTCCACCATTGCTTCCTCTGTGACAAGAGACATGAGGTGTCTGCACACATAATCCAGGTGATGAAATGCTTGTCCCTGTGCACAAACATCCTGTCTTGAAGGTACTGCTGACACTACAAGAGGCTGTTACTTTGGGAATCCTAAGGAAAGGAGACTGATGTACAGAAGAGACAGATTTTAAATATATTCTTGAACGTTGTAAATTTTAACAATCCACACTAAAAGACTTGCAAGTGTAATTTGGCAAGATGCTTGGTTTTAAAGTTGTTTCTGAACCTGAAACAAGCTGAGAGCATAACCAAGAGCAGCACACTGGGGGTGAGAGCTTACAGCCAACAGGAACAGATGAACATCCACAAAAACAGAAGAGCAGGAGGCAGGATGGCTTGGGGCCATCCCCTTTCAGCAGGCACAGGACAAGGCAGGAGGGTGCCCAGCGCTTTCAGAGGGTTCAGACTATTCATTCTGAGACCAGGTGAACAGCATTCCAATCAACTCTGCTGCAGCCACACAGATACCACCCAACACCTCCACCAGACTGGTGTTTGCTGACTGAACGTGCCCTGTGTGATTAGGAGAACAGAGATGGTCTCTGTGATTATTCCCTGACTGTTGTGCAACACTTGCACTGAACACCACTGACAGCAAGGGCTGTCTCCTGCTGAAGGAGTTAAGCACAGGCTGGGCACAGTCCCAGCCATGCCTCTGACTGTTGCTGCAGAGGAATGAACAAAAGGCTCAGCTCATCTCTGCCTCCCAACTGTCCAGAGGAACTCAGTTTCAGGGACTTCAGATCTCTAGGGAAGGAATGAACCTAGGGATGGGCATAGGACTGCAACTGCCTTTGAGAAAGCAAGGTGCACACAGTGTCCCTGTTTCCTGACATCTTCCTTGGGCTCCACACCTACCCAACCCACGGAGTGGCAAATCTAAGCACTGAGCAGGCAGGAAATCTGCACAATTCTCTGAGAGAAAACAGCTTGACAGTGTTAAGGACTTACTGCCAAGGTGCTGTTCCTCCCCTGCTTTTCATTATTGTTTTTGGGGGTTTTTAGTCACAGACACCTACTGGTTTGCATGTTGAAGCCAGTGTCTTCTGCATTGTGGGCAAGGTAATCTGCACCAGTGCCTCTTGGAATATCTTCTTGCGGATGGTGCTGCTGTCGTAGTCATATTGCTGCCAAAACACACCAGAAAGAAACAAGCCCACACGTGCCTGGGGTTATTCACCACTCCCACAGGGAACTGGTTCCTGTCAGCCTGTAGCTGCTGCATCCCAGGTGCACAGGGGTTTGAATGGCCATGCAGGTTAGTCCAGCTTTTACAAAACCACTCTAAAATCCACTGTTCTGGGATCTCTTTTCCTTCATTAAACTCTTAGGCTAGAAACAGTGCCCGATTGCCCTCCCCAGGTGTTTCAGCACTGCCTTTTCTGAGAGTAACAAATTCTAGCGG
Source organism: Lanius collurio (assembly GCA_020086605.1). Taxonomy (NCBI): domain Eukaryota; kingdom Metazoa; phylum Chordata; class Aves; order Passeriformes; family Laniidae; genus Lanius; species Lanius collurio. Next base: position 858,677 of record JACBWW010000050.1, read on the forward strand.
CAGGCTAATTATGAAGTTAATTAAAAATTATTTATCCAGATCCACAGCATATTAACAATCTGGTTTACCAACAATTAAAGGGACTGCACATGCAAATACTTTTCTAAGTGTTTGCCCAGAACTAGGTTTTATCCCCCAAATGAGAACTTTGCTTAGTGTCACCAAATCAGTATTTTCAGCTGGATGGTAAAAGGTTATCTTCTTTCAAATATGGAGGTATATTAATATAAAATATATTCTCTGTTTCCAAAAAGGCAGCCTGCAAATGTGCTACATGACATTTACCTTCAGCACTCTCAGCTTGACTTTTTCAATGGTTGTTGCAACTTTGGCCGAGTCTGCCTGGCGGCTTGGAGAGAACAACTGCTCAAAAGTATAAACTGCATTTTCCATCAGCTAAAAACAGTCATTAAAATAAATCTGTTAAAGACCAGCAACATCAATTTCCTGCAAACATGATAAGTGTAATTGTTAATTTGTGTTTCTGAGAAGGTGCTCTGAAGAGCAACATGCACTGAAATGCTGAAATAACTAAATAAAATTAAAGCTGTGGTATCATTATCATCCTGTCACAGCTTTCTTTTACAGATTTGATCTCATGTCACCATCCAAACTGATGGTGACAGAGCCAAAATGTAGAATTGATTATCTTTGTATACAGACTACAGTCAAAACTCATTATCCCTAATAAGAAGACTCTCATTGACTCTTATCATTAATCATTAATCATTAATAAACAGTATTTAATAATAGTATTTACTAATACTGGACATAATTTTCAGTAGCTTTCATTATAATACAAACAATAATCAGCAAAAACTGCACAGAGTGCAACCATTTGTCACAAAATTATGCTAAACTGGCATTTACCGTATTTTCAGCTTATCCCGAGATAATGTAAGAATATTATGCCCCTACTCTGAAGATATTTCAGACAAACAGTTTTGCAAGCACTAAATGAGTCTATTTAAAGAAGCTTTGCCTTTTCTTTAGCTGTTCCCATTCAAATTTTAACATTTTCCTATTGGAGAAGTACAGGGAGATATGCAGGGGGGCCATTCCTTCAGCCAGTTGAGCACCGTGCTCCCAGATTTCCTGAAATTGGCCACTAGAGGATGCCAAGCTCCCAAGGCAAGGAATCCTGCTCCACCTTCCACCCGAGGTATATTTTAGCCAAATACTACACCAACACAGACATGTCTGATTTTATTTATTTATGAATAAATGTCCATGGACACAAAGGGTAACAAGTCAATATTATTATGAGGAAAATATCTGCCTTTTAAAGAGGCATGCAATAACAGCATGTTTAGAAAAACTCATGCTATAATTTAACTTATTTCCTGTTAATTTTGACTCACATTCTGTTCAGGAAAAAAATGACTTCTTGGTTTGTATGGGATTTATTTTCTGTCTACCTCTTTTGTATTGACTCATGGTCTTCACTGAATGAAAGACACTTTATTTGGCAGCATTTTGGAATGGTCCCCCCTGAAAGACCCAGACATGAAATCAGAATTTTATTTCTGAATAATTCCTTGGCTGCTGGTCTTGGCTGTATTCAGAAGAGCTGCTTTTAGGAAAACCCTATCCCAGCACTGCCCTAGACACTTGTTTTCCATAATCATAACTCCCACTCCATAGACCTGGACCAGCTCCATTTCACAAGATTATTGAGCAGATTATTAAGTTTCCCAAATACAGATTAAAATCATAGGGTTCAATTTAGAGCTCCAAGACCAAATGTGTCTTGTGATCTGGCAACTGAAATCAGTCTGCTGGCCAGCTACTCAGAGATTTCTGGCCAGGCATCCAGGAAGAATCCAGGCAAAGCAGAGTTACAGCCTATATCAACACACACAAGAGGGGACAAAGAGGTGGAGTTCAGTTTTCATCTGGGATGACATTGTCATCTCCACCAGTGCCCTGAAAAGTGAGGGTGGATAAAGCACCTACACCCTGACACATCGTCTGTCTCCAAGTTCCTAACATTAATTGCTTTTCTTTATATTAGTGAGAAAATCAACTACCAAGGAGGAGACATTCCATTTTGGAAAAACACTTTTAAGAGCCTTCCTGAAAAATCGAGCCTTGAGAGTGGGAATCAGGTGAGTTTTAGCTAGTCCACTGGTTTCACACAACTTCCTCGGGTGCTGAGACACTGGGGATTCAGAACCTGAAAGTTCAGGGAAACAGATAATCCATCCAAAATTTTCATGCCTTGCTGAACGGCTCACACACACAGAGCCTCACAAATGTAAGTGTCAAGCAGCTTCTAGCTGGTTTTCTCAGGTTTTGTTATCTGTACCTTGCCTAAGAGACACTCTGGGGCTCTTTCTGCAGCTTCTATCAAGATCACTTTGAAGTAGATTAGCAGGACAAACCTAACCTGTTCTCCCAGGAGGAAAAACTGGATTTTACAGTACCTCTTGCATGAAGTTCTGTGTCCTCTGAATCACAAAATCAATGTGATAGACCTTGAAGCGATTCTTGAGGTCCTGCAGGAGCTCATGGAGCAGGTTCACTTTCAGATAGCAGGGCTCCATTTTCACCGAGTTGAAGGGCAGGGTCATGAGCTGATCCACGTTCTGCATTCCCATGCAGGTTTTGAGAGAAAGCAACCAGAGGTGAATTTTTAATAGAGAATGTAACAATTTGGCCTTATCCCAAATTCTGGTATCTGCACTCCAGTTACACAAATACCACAAGACTTTCTAAATGACAAAACCAAGTGCTCATGTGCTTCTACCTGGGAAAGCAAATCCTGCTGCCAGCCAAGCTCTAGCCAGAATGTCTCTGTGCTGATATAAAGGCTCCAACTCTGTTTTGTCTTACCTCCTTTAGCCTGGTCATGTCATTGGTCTTCTGGAAGTCCTGGATGATTTCGTTCACTTCCTGATCAAAAAGCGAGCGCACTTCCATGAATCCGGAACTGACGGGGCCCATGAGCTCCTCCAGGATGGAGGTGAGAAATGGCTGGATATTCTCTGTGCAGCACTTCTGGGCAGGCTCAGAAACGCTGGCTGGAGGGTCACAAAGGTCAATGGTTCCATTTAGAGAAAGAGTGAACAAAGTAATTGGAACTTATCTCTTTATAGTTAATTCAATGATTTAATATTTTTCTTTGGAGTCACACCTCCACAGAGGTGATGAGGGTGTGAAAGGAGCCCACAGCTTTATGAGTGACAATGAAAACTCTTCTTCCAAGCCTCACCTAAGCAAACACTGGCAACTGGGGGCGCCGTGAGAGTGAAGGAAAGGGCAGCTCTGACCAGCTATTTACTAATTTATTTGCCAGTTTAAGGAACACCAATAACACTTTGCCTGCTCTTTACATTCCTTTTTATATTCATAACAAAATTATGATTACTTCACATTAATTAAAAAAACACCTAAGAAACCCTTTGGCTTAAATATTCTCTGGTAGCCCATGGACTTGTCATATAACCAGAACCTATTTCTGTGGTGCATTCCTAGAGATCAGGTCAAAACCACTCCACTTTTAATTATGCTCAAGTGACCTCTATCTTCATTACCTAAGGCTCTGCAAGTGAAAATGAAAGCAGAATTAACAATTGTGATCAGGATACTCAAAACCTGTCAGCTCCAATTTGAGAAGACCTGGTACTTTCACAGACACAGTGGCCACGGGTATCAGTTCCCGTCAAAGGCAGCAGAGGCTCGTTTGTGTTCTGAAAATTGGTGTCTCCAGTTGCATTTCTCAAAACACACAAGGATTTCAGAACAAGCACATCTGGTAATCTGAGCAACACCAAGGGAAACACTGGAGAATTGCTCTGAAGCACAGCTGTTCCTCCACTAACCTTTGATTTTTCCAGCTAAGAAGTTCTTGGAGTTCAGAATCTGATCCATGTCTGAACGAATGGTCCCTTCAAGAGTTTTTGCAAATTCTCTACATTCTTCTTTCAAGGTATTTAATCCTTCTGCCACCTGCTGCTGGACTAAGCCATAGGTTTCCTCTACGATCTGGACCCAAATCAAATTGAGAAGCAGAGATCAGAATCAGCACCCACAGAGAGCTGCTATGAGCAACAGCTACTCTGCAAGTGTCAGTCCTTACCCCAAACCAGGCCCGTTTCCTGTCATTCCTCTTTCCCTTCATTTTAGGCAGGATCATTGTTTGGAGGTTAGGCAGCAGCTCCTCCATCACCAGGTTGCTCAGGATCTGTATGGTCAGGAGATGCAGATGACAAGTTCACACCCCGTTCTGAAGGCTGAGCACTGCAGCACAGAGTGATGTGTGCAGGCAGTGGCTCAGCTGTCCCTCCCAGCTGCCAGGAATTACCCAGGGAGGCTTTGTACTCTCTCTGCCTAGATTTGAACTGCAACTCCTTCCTTACCTGTCCCACTCAAATGCACCAAATAAATATGCAAGACTTAATATCATCTGATTTTGGGAGTCTAGGCCTCCTTTTCCATGTTTTTATTTATAGACACTGTCTCTGCCTTGGGAAAGCTGCACCAACAGCTCAGCACAGTTCACATTCAGGATCACATCCCTGCTGTACCCAGCTGCTGGCTGAGCCAATACAGAGTGCAAAAACACCCCTCAACTTTCCATTTTCATCATGCCAGGGCTTTTTCATTTGTGTGAGTGCTTCCAGACACTGCACCTCATGTATTACAGCTGTCAGAGGGATCTCAGGCATGCACCAACACCAGCAGAGGGAAATGGCAGGAACTAGAGCAGCACAAATAAAGAAGGGCTCTGACTGCAGCCCAGTGTAAAACAGGGCATAAACAGCCCCTGCAGAAATAGAACACACAATACCCTGCTGTAATATACCTCCAATATACCTCCAGTATGCAATACACTTCTACTGTAGTTTCATTTAAGCACTTAGAGATAATGCCACAGAAGCACTTCAGATTCAGCTCTGCTGACTCAAGTATCTGTCAAAAGAAATTCACTAATTCAGGTCCTTAACCAATGGCTCCCTTAAGAAAGATCTCATGAATAACCCAAGCTATCACAAGTAATAAACGTGACAACAGATCAAACAGATTTAGGAGCTAAGGGAAAGGCATGAAGCTATGTCAGGGGAGGGTTAGGTTGGCTATCAGGGAAAGGTTCTTCCCCCAGAGGGTGCTGGCACTGCCCAGGCTCCCCAGGGAATGGGCACGGCCCCGAGGCTGCCAGAGCTCCAGGAGCTCTGTTTGGGCAGCGCTGCCAGGGATGCCCAGGGTGGGGTTGTTGGGGTGTCTGTGCAGGGCCAGGGCTTGGACTGGATGGTCCCTGTGGGTCCCTTCCAGCTCAGGATATTCTGTGATTCCATGATTTTATATTGTGAAGAATCGTGAGTTTTCTGGGAATGTTTTTAGGGCATTGGTGGATCTTCCCTCAGGTGCCTGGGCTTGTGCTCCCACTCCAGCCATGCTGCAGCCCCAGTGTGCACTGACACTTCAGGGACTCGGCCACCACAAAGGAGTGTCAGCAAATACATTTCTAGGCATTCTGCAGGGACTTTTACAGCAACAAATTGCAGCCTGCTTGCTCCAAACCACTCACTTCACTTAGCTTGGATATTTGCCTAAAATAAATATTATGTTTGGTCCAAGCAGTCCATGAGAACACACTATACTTACAGAATGAATTATTGCTAAGAAGATAATAGTGGAACTAGGCTGGATGTCTTCTGATTACAGCTCTCTTGAGGTATATGGGTTATGAGTAAGTTGTTGGCAAGCAATAGGAAAAATAGAACATAAAATGAAACTAGCACCATAATAGCTCCATAACATGAGGGAGGAGGGGGGAAAAGAAAAACCCTCATGTAACTCCTTAAAGTTAAGAATTTATTATCAGATGTTAGCAGAGAACTTCAGTCCCTGACTTGATGGCAGTGGGAAAGACACTGTTTATAGATTTTTGTCCAGATTTCACATTTTTCAGCATTTCAAAGGTAGGCTTCTTCTAAAACAATAATCTGGTTCCTTAAAAAAATCTCCCCTCCTTAAGGTTTTTTTCATTTTCCCAAAGGGAAGCCACATTTCATCAAGGAAAACACGCAGCAGCTGGCACTAAAAAACATTTGCTGCTGAGTGCTCAGTGTTTGGAAAAAAAATTATAAATCAGGGTGCAAATAATGCCCTAAAAGACATGTGGAGTGATGCTAGAGGGATTGTGGGGTTACCTAAGCAACCACCATTGCTCTAAAGCCGGGTGCCCAAGTATGGACCCAGACCCCGGGCTTAGCATTTCATTTCTGAACTGAAGTACACGGAATTTTGGTGTTTAAGCGTAACTGTTACTATGCAAGACTCTCTTTCAGAAGTTTTTATTAAAAAAAAAATTATCATTTACATTTGACAAAGGGATATCTTAAAATCTCAGGTATTTCTATCTACTAAATTTTTAAGATGCCATTTTTTGCCAAGAGAATTTATAATCTTCACTACCCTCAGAGCTGCTATACACAAAGCCAAACAAACCCCATCAGGAATATAGAATATATTCTTTTACCTCTTTTTCATTGCCAGTTATCATTTCCCATGTGCCATAGTGGCCCTTCTCCTGCCGGAAGAACTGAATGGCCTCTAAGAATGCCTCCACTTCATACGTGGTCTGCTTGAGAAAGTCTGGAGAAAACAAAAAAGTAACATAAAGGATTTACCCAGAAATAACCTTTAAAAAATAACCATCCTTTTTTGATCCATTTCCCACTCTGCACGCACCTACCAGTAGTATTTTAAAATAATTTTAAGCCTGAATGCCTGGAGACCTTGGGCTTTCACTAAGATTTAGAATTGCATTAACATAGGAAAGCACATCCCTTGCCTTTACACCTGTGAGCACTGTAAGGTGGCACATGGGAAGACTCTGACAGCGTGTGCCAGGGCCAACAGTTGGGAATTCTTCCTCCTTAGTTTACAGTAACAACACACAGCTCATTGTGGAAAGTTTGTGCCTTGATAAATTGCTAAATCCTGAGTTAACACTATTCAATAACCTTTTAGTTCCTTTGGTTTGTTAAGAAATTGATGATCAAGATGGTTTTTCATGGAAATACAACAAAACAGACCTCAACAAAGAAAGCACCCTGCTCTACCAGTTAAGAACAAAACCTCTGACAAGATCATGCTGTTTTCCCTAAATATTTCAGGGATGTTCAACCAGAGCTCTGGAGTATCTGGTTATTGTGCAAGGCCACTGCTGCCATATGGGAGTTCTTCCCGAGAACAGCGTGGTGGCCTGGGGACACCTTGGCCTCAAAATGTGGAGCGGTGCTGCTGCTTGGCAAACCTGAGTGAAAAAACCACCGGCAAACACTTCAGGGATTGAAGTGGTGTGTCTTCACTATCACAGTGTCAGGATTATTATCTTGTGGGAAAACAAAGCCACAAAGGCTTACTGTCCCCTGTCCAAGATTATCTACTGCAGCCTCGAGCAGCTGAAGTCCTGCTGTGCACTCTGAGAACAAAGGAGGGAAGAACAAGAATGCTGATTCCCTCAAAGGGCATTATGCTGCTTTAGAAGGTACTGATACATACAAACAATCCTGATGAGAGGAGTCAGAAATAAGTCCTCAAGCCTTGCTTGTCAAGCAACACTTCTTTGGGCTTGTTCATGAAACTGTTCGAGAGAGAAGCTCTACAGGAGCCTCGTGTAAATGCCAAGGGCAATGCAGGGATTAGAGAAATTATGGGAAACATGGAGGATCAACACCACAGTAATGCCTGAAATATCTCCTCCATGCACTTTAACAAAAATAAAAGCTACAGAAACCTACAATTAACTTCATCAGGGCTTCACCCCTGAAGCTTGAACACAACTGCTTGAAAACTGCATGGTTTCAGATCTGCTCAGAGCCCATATGTCAGAATTTGCCCTTTCAGAGTTTCGCCTGGCTGCAATGTCTGCAGGAAGGTCTGTTAAACATGCTGAGGGGCACCAAACACTCTCTCAGTGCTACTCTCTTGATACTGTTCTTCATCTGCAGATATCTGGAGATCCAAAGACATCACACAAATTCTCCAAGCTCATACTATGATCAAAAAAAAAATCAGCCAGGTAAAATCCCAACCCTACTTTCACTGCTACCCCCAGGATTTATAGCGTTTGTCATAGCAAGTCACAAACCAGGGTGCTAAAATACCAGCATTAGTTGTAAGTCAGGCTGTTCAGTGCTGAGAGAACATCCTCTGACACAGCTTTAATAAAAGAATGGAGTGTTCCATCTGAGAAACTGAGGTGGAGCATTGCATTCAAAAACTTTTGGCCTCCCAAAATAAAACTCAAAATATTTTGATGAGCAGAAGTCCTGGTTTGGCTGCAGGGAGGGAAAACTGCAGCTCCCACAGCCCTCCAATGCATGACTCACATGTTTTCCTCCTTCACAGCTGTGCTCCCTCCTAACCCAAAGGGACAACAGAACATCCAAGGGGCTGGATCTTGGACCTGCTGAGATGGTGATGCACCAGTGCTGCCCTCTAAGATCATCAAGTTTTAATTCCATGCTCAAGGGAGTATTCTCTTTCTGTTCTGACTGTCCCCAAGCCCATACTGCAGTAGGAAGAAGGTGCTAAAAATCCAAAGAGTGATTCATTTGAATAGCTCATGGGAAAAACATCAAGCTGTAAGTGCCATAAAATCCCAATCATACATTCTTTCCTATGCCAGTAAACACAGGATACAAACAAAACCATGGCAGTCTTGCTACAAAAAGAGCTCCAAGCAGAAAGGAAGCTTTATCCTTCAAGGCTGCTACAATTGCTTAATTTAGGCAATTTCATTCTCACTTTCCATAGGAGGAAAAGATTGCCTCAGTGTTAAGGCTTTGAACAAGTAGATCCATCCAGTGTCGGGCTGTGCAGAAGCTGCTGGCGAGGCACACGAGACAGAACCACATTCATGGGCAGGGCTCAAGAAAAGGGAATTGTGCCCAGCTGAAAGGAGCTGCCGTGCACATCCTGCACGACCTCAGCAGGGCAGAGCCAGGGTTCTGCCCACCCCATCCCGCAGTCCATGGAAAGGCTGGAGGAAGGCAGTGGCTTGGCAGCCACAGCAAGGCCAGGGAAACAAGGGCTCGGCTGTTGGGGAGCCCTGCTCACGTGCGAGGGAGTGGCTGGGCCGTGGCAGCAGAGCTGCAGCTGCAGACGGGGCAGGTGGCAAAGCCCAGCGGTGCCAGGGACGAGTGTGCATCAGGGGAGAGCATGATGGGTGCTGCCCTCTGCTGAAGCCCTCACAAGGGGTTCCCCATAGCCGTCCTGGCACCTGTCCTGAGTGATCCATGTGTCCTGGTCGAGGGGAGCAGCTTAGGGCAGCTTGGGGCAGTGCTGGCTGCAGTCTCCCTTACCCAAACCCCACACAAAGCCAGGAAGGTTACTGAGTGTCCTCCAGCAAAAGCCCACTGAAGCTTTACAGGTACACAGACTGGTACTGTGTGCTTAATCCCGGATGCCTTGCATTTGGAAAATCACCCAAGCACCTTCTCCAGCTGCTAATGAACATAACACACCTGATGTGTGGAGATTAAAACAAAATTCTGTTTGTTCTGTTTATTTTTTAAAAAGAGAAAACCTACCAAGAGACTCTACATATCCAGGCACAGAGCACAACTTCAGTAACAGATATTGCTAACCACAGATTCTTTTTATAAATACAAGAGTAATTGCTATCAAGCTACCTTTGATTTTGAGAGATAGAAGGACAACTGGAAGCACCATGACTTTATAAATCTTCCCAAACTTGCACATGTCTCAATGGTATGGCTCAGTTTGTTCAGGACTGCAGAAAGCTTTCTGTAAGAAGGAGCTTCCCAGCAGTGAATAATTTCTCTTTTAAAAAACGTAATTACGTCAAGTCTTAACTCATCAAAATGATACCCAGCTCCCAGGTATCAGGGAGTGACCAGGCTACTGGACACTCACTGAGAGCACCTGTACCTGGTGCAGAAGAGTTAACTAAGAGGGTCCTGCTCCCAGTCTCAGCTGTCTCCCATGCTTGGGCTGCCCTGAGACTGGCAGTCTCCTAACAGGGTACCCTGGGCTATGAGCTGCTCCTTCTGTCCCTTGGCAGGTGAACGTTTGGGGAGTGATGAGCAAATCTTCACTCCCAAGGTCCTGTGGGCTCTCCCAGCCCCTGTCCATGGCAGGACAGCTGCACCCTCGGAGATGGACATGGCTAAAGCCCCTCAGGACAGATTGTCCAGATAACATTTGTGACTCGCCAACGCTTTCCGTGTGTCCAACGACAGCAGCAGGAATTAACTGCCCTGCTGGATTTGGTCTCACCCACAGCCACTGATCAACTGGTCTTACACCAGTCAGAACACTGAAGAGCTCTGTGCAAGAACTTCTACAGACAGGCCTCGTTACCAGAGAGGCTGAGTGCTGCAGCTGCCTCTGGCTTAAACTGGATTTCCAGCAAATCTGCATTTGAACATTCCAGTTCAAACTGTGCATGTCTGTACTGAACACTGCTGCCTTGGGGCTGCTGGTGAGGCTTAATCACTCAGATGATGATTTTTCTTAATTACAAGCAAAGGAAGATACCTTTATAACACTGACATAGTTGTTAAAAAGTGATTATTTCAACATCCCACTCAAACTATGCGTCCCTCTGAACAATAACTGTCACTAATGGCACTTGGGGACATGGTTTAGTGGTGAACATGGCTGGGTTAATGGTTGGACTCAGCTGCAATCCAGTAACAGTGACGGGGTCTATTGATTGTGGATAAAGTGCTTTACCGAAGTGAGCTCCACTGTGGAGAATAAACTCAGACTTTTGGCTGACATTTCACACGAGGCTGAGGCCCAAAGACGTAGCTGAACAAGTGTTAAACCAGAATCCAGAAGTCTGAGCTCATGGAGCACGGGTTTTAATTAAAGAAATGCTGACTCTGACATAACACCCTTCATCTGCCCACCAAAACTCAGGAGCAATCCACCCCTGGCTCCATCTGCTTCCTGCAGCATCCCAGCCAGATTCTGCATGCAGGGAATATAATTTATATGATCCTGGAATTCTTCCTGCAGGTAACTAATTGATATTAAAGCAATGTGGCTCCCAGTGATGGCTGATTTTGTAGGACATGATCACGGCAGGGCCCACAGGAACTGCAGCTCTCTTGAATGTCTCTCCTAACACAAGACATTCACAACCAATACAAAAAACTCACTACTTTTTAGTTCCTCCTACAAGACAGCAGGGCCCATGAATATCCCCTCAAATTATCCAAAGCCACAGGCCCTGGACAAAGAGTGGAGAAGTCAGGAGAACAATCACTGGAAGGAGATGAAGATGACCAAGGAGTCCAATCTGGTGGCCTTTCACTGAGGAGGAGAATGTCACTTACTACTAATTTCTGGAATACGATAAATGAGTAAAAACTGCATCTGATTTTAGGTGATCTCACAATATTATTTCTTTGCTTCCTCATCTACTTGATGGAGAGAGCTGGCTCTGGTGAAGGCAGTGCCAAAGCATCTCTCATAACTCCTTCTTGTCACTTTATAGAGCCTTTTCCTGGGACAGGAAAAAAAATCTCAGTACAAGTATTGGTGCAGGGCCTTCCTTCTTGTGATGCCACAAATGGATAGTAGGAGGCAGATAGAGAAATATTTGGAATTCGAAGTGCAGTCTCAAAAGCTGATGCTTCCACCCCTTCTTATTTCCACTAGACACTGCTGCCCTTAGGAGAATAGATTTCATGCTAAGAAATGCAAATTACATTTTCCCAATTTTCTCATCCTTCCAAGTCATTCCCCTCTAACCTTGGCATCTGCTTCTCTTGAATATATTTAGACTCTTGCTCTTCCCCTGCTTTCCACTATACACACTCTGTAATTTAAAAAAATAATCAATTTCTAACTGATTTTTTAAAATATATTTATTTTTTAAAAAAAGCTGGTTAAAAAAAAGAAAATACACAACTCCAAACCAACTAAAGAGATAGGATAATGCCAACTCTTGTACTGGCACTTCAAAGATAGTGCTCCCACTCCACCAGCCCCCAAGGATTTGGGGTGGAGGCAGCTGGAGACCATTAGGGAACAAGAGACATTCCTGCAGGGAAGGAATCCCTCTGCCAACCTTCCAGCCCCACAATTAGGGAATGCCCTTCAAATAAAAATAAACGAGCATGATAAAAAAATATTTCCCTTTCTAAGAGCTCATGTCAGCTCCAGCACATTTTAAGAGCTGCTGCTTTTTAGATACCACAGACAGGTGGTAAGAAGGCCATGGCCATAAACTCCAACAAAAATAAACTGTGGAAATGTCTGTCTCCAAAACATAAGCAATGGTCCCAACCCACTGGGGATGGCAGGTAAGAAAAGGAACATCATTTGAACATGGGGAGATGAGGAAAGCTGAAGAACTGCACCTCAGGAAAAGGGAGGTTATCTGGGGCTTGGGACACGGCTCAAGCATGGCTGAAAATGACCCTCTAAATAAAAGGACATGTATTTTACCCTCACAAAATGCTGTCCTGTGTTGTTAGCATCCAAACTGAGAACAAAGTGAAATATATATGGTACCCTGGGCCTGAGAGGCATCAGCCTCCCAGCTCTGAGGATTTCCTGCGAGCAGTGTGCTGTCACATTATCCACAGAGCATGTGGTGTGAAGCTGTGAACCACCAACAGAAGCTACATGAGGTCACTTCCAAACATGATACAGCCCTGTAAGAATATGCCACGGCCACCAAACCAACACTGAGCAGGGTTAACTGTTTTGTTATCAGCACACAGCATCCAGATTAAAGCTATTCAAAGCAGCACCAGACAGGGCACAAAGCACCTCCCCTGGGGGGATCAGCAGCTTTGGGTTTCATAGAGTAAAAAATTAATGAACACAGCATAAACACACAAAGAATCACAGTATCACTTACTTCTGACATTTTCCAAGTCTGGCTTTCCAAACCAGCCTATAACATTCCTGGATCAGGTGGTAATTTGTAGAAGAAAAGGTTCTGGGGTAACTTTATTGTGGCCTTTCTGTACCTACAGGGGCTCCAAGGAAGCTGGAGAGGGACTCTGAACAAGGGATGGAGGGACAGGACACAGGGAATGGCTTCCCACTGCCAGAGGACAGGCAGTGTGATGTGTTGTTGGGAAGGAATTGTTCTCTGTGACAGTGGGGAGGCCCTGGCACAGGGTGCCCAGGGAAGCTGTGGCTGTCCCTGGATCCCTGAAAGTGTCCAAGGCCAGGCTGGATGGGGCTTGGAGGAACCTGGGCTAGTGGAAGGTGTCCCTGCCTGTGGAAGAAGGTTCCTTCCCACCCAAACCATTCCACGATTCTGTAATTTCTCTGCTGCAGAACTTTGAAGGTGGAGCCTGAACACCATGTTTCTCTGCACAAAGGAGTCTTCAAAGCTGCTAAAACATGCTGGGGTGGTGGGCTCAGGGCAGTGGCTCCCCTGCACCACCCCGTGCTTGGTACCATGTAAGAAGAAGTTAATCAGCCTGAGGGGAAAGAGGTAGGAAGAATGTCATGGCAATTATGATTTTAGCACATTCATCATCTTGGTGTTTCAGAATGAATGTCACTCCTACAGACTCAAAATCCTCACCACAGTGTAGGAAACCAGGCTGGGTGGAAAGGCAAAAGCCACACTGACTGAATGTACTCTTGCTGTAGAGCAAAAACATCCTAGAAAGAGGAGAAATAGTCTAATTTCAAGCAAAATATTCTAAACTCTACAAAATTTTCTATATCATGTCCTGAAAGTTTTAGTGAGTTTTTTTAAACATCCCACAAGCCTCATCAAAGGTATTTCTAGTGAAATGGCTTTGTCTGTTATGACACCATTATTATTCCTATGGATGTTTACACATCAGTTTGAAAAGTCCATTTGGACCACACGTGTCCAGTGAAAGACCAGTCACAGTCTCAGCCACTCATGCATATCACAGGAGGTCTGATCTTATTAATCAAAAAGGAATTTCATTAACCCAAGTGCAGCAGCTGCTGGAGAGGAGCCAAGACACACGTCTTGGTTGTTGAAGGGCTAAATATTATCTCCATTTGTACTTTTTCTCATCCCAAATTACCACACAAACCTTCCAAAAGGCCTCACTTTCATCCTAGTGCACAAGGACATTTTTCTTTAATGTCATAAAAAGCAATTTCCTCCTCAGTTCTCCCTTAATTGCTCCTTCCACTTCCATTGGAAACAGGTAACAAGAAAATCCTTCCCTTCATCTCCCTCTCCAGGGAAGAAAGGCCACCCTGTTTGTGGCATGAAGACTCAGAAACCCTTCCAAAGTGGTATCTGGACTCCTCACAGCTGCTCTGCTCTGTATATAGAGATGTATAGACACATTCATCCCTCAGCTCAAGGATCTCATGCCAGCTTCTCAACCTTTATCAGTGCTCCTGGAATTATTCTGAATTCTAGTCCAAGAGTTGGTAAGTCCTGTGCAGGTACTATAGACATGTAACATAGGAAAGTTAGAAATAACTATTAGGAAAACAACTGTCAGATAAATCCAGATCTGAAAAAGGAAATGCAGACACTGTAATAGCAACCCTAAAAGAGATGGAGTAAAAAAAATCTGCCCTGCATAAGCCTAAAACTACATTTTTTTCTTTCACTCTTGCCTAATGTATTTCTTTATTATACTTTTTTAATATATTTATTGCTCAAAATAATCTTTGTTGTTGTTTCTGTTGAAATTGGAGATGATAGGATATGGTTTTGAAAGTTCCTCAGCTTCTTCTGTCAGGAGGGTGATTGTCAAGATGTGGATGTGAAATCAAACCAGCCAAAAGAAAATAAAATTATGAAGTGAAACTGTGTCTCCCAGAATGAGCTACTTGTCATTTCCTTCCCATCATGTAGACTTCCCTCTATCCCAGCCCCAAGTTCTCCACTTCCAACAGCAAATACTGAGTGAAACTCATATAGGAAACAAGAAGACCTCCCAAAAAACCAAATAATTCAAGAAGTACTCAGAAAATACCTCAGTCTGATTTTCAAGGCATGCAAACATAAAGGATTAAAACCTGGGGAATAGGAAATATTAGAGCCCTGCGAGTATTTTGAGTCTTTCCCTCACTGTTGCCATTGTGGGACTGACAGAACATCCCCACTGGGGGCTAGGTGGCCACTTCAGCAGCAGATTTCCCCCAAATTTGAGGTGCCCACATCTCAGCCTTTCACTAAGGAAACGGGGAGCAAGATGGAACCAGGTACGTCCAGGTTGTGGATCAAAGTGGATCATGGCGATAAGGCAAACCAACGAATCCCATGCTGCCACCCACATCTAATCTGGCAGGAGCAGTTTAGGAAATTGGAGGGAAATGCTAAACCACTTCCTCCACACTCCACCTAAACTCAAGCACAGCTTCTTTAAAAAGCTGAAGGGTTTTAAAAATCGTACACTGCTGGAAGTCTGACCTGCAGAGACACTTGGGAAGAACAGGCTCCCTGGAAGCAGCAGAGAACAGCAGCAGCCCCCTCTGCAGACCACCTGCACCCAGCTGCTGTTTGGGTTCCTCTGCTGCTCCCTGGGTACTTGTCTTCTCACTAATTAGCCCTAATCACACCATCTCACAAATTTAAACCCAAAAAGTATTTGATCTTCATGTTCCATTGCTGGTGAAGGAGATCATTGTCTCCTCAAACCACCAAGCCCTCATCAATGAGTATAAAAGGCAATGACAAGAAGAATGCCAAGAGGGGAGCAGCACAACAACCAACACTCCAAAGATGTGAATGCCATTTCCCAGTGGTGCTCACTAAATCCCAATGCTTTTTCTCTGCCCAGAAATCCCAGAAACACAGGCTAGGCTGGGAATTTATACCAAAGGGTCTCTGGGGACAGGAAGCAGCTGAATGCCAGGGCGGCTCCCAGCGCTGACTCACTCCAGCTTTCCGTGTTTAACTCTGCTTCCTGGGAGAAAGAAAACACACTGTACCCACAAACTCCTCCAAGTCCTTGGCTAAAGCCCAGCGCAATATTTTCCTTTCCAGGAGTGGCAGATCACAGCAGGGACAGAAAGCCTACTTTTGATCAGACATGACATTTGCCTTTGTCTTGCCCTTGCCAAATCTGCCCTGGCAAATGTGAAGTCAGCACTTTGGGAAGAAGTGGAGGGAGTATTGCTTTGATCCGTGCTCCTTATCCCACTAAATTATATCTCACAATCAAACATGATGGATTTTTCACAATTCTTTCCTCTTTTCAACTATTTTGTAATAAAAGAGCACAGTCAAATTTTCTACCACAATCCTTACTACCCATTGTTTTGCAGCCCATAGCTGTAACTTTGTCAGATTTCTCAGACACCTGTTTTTGTCAGCAGAAGTGTTTGCAAAAAATACTTTAAAAAGTATTAATAAACTGATATTTTTCAGTGATGTGAGAATGAATAGGAATCAATATGAAGCCTTTGGAAAAAAAATTCTCTCCAAGGGCAGAGTTCAGCTTGCTGAGATGGCTCATCAGTGATCATTTTTCCACTTGCAGCACCTAGATCTCCAGGGGATGACATAACTCCAAGAAATCCACATAAAAGGGGCTCGTGCTTCCCTGATAGCAGTTAAAACTCTTTTTCTGCTTTCTACTGGCAACAGTAGATCCAAATCCAGACTGTCTTTATCTGCTTCTCACACTGTTGGGCAGAAGTAAGGATAAATCTTGAAGCAGTGTCTGTCAGATAAAAACTGGACCACAGGAAAAGCTGAGAGGGATAAATCCTGGAACAGATGCATAAATAAGCAAGAGCTGAGCCATATGAAATATAATGAAGTGCAGACTTACAGACTTTGGAGATGGAAAAGACCTCTTAGGTCATCTAAACCCAGCTTCTTCCAGCTCAGGATTGGCCCCTAGAGTGATGTGCTGAACTTTAAGGAAAAAAAACAGGCTGCCAAAAGCATTGTCAAACCCATTACACTTGTTCCAGGAGAGAAATTAAAATCCCCAAACATCATGAACAGGCTTAAAGTCATGGAATGCCAGGAAAACTTGATTGTGTTCCCATCTCCCTACCAAACCTCGGTGAGAAGCCAAGTCCAGAGTGTCAAGGCAGTGTACACCACCTGGATAGCATTGGGAATGGGGACTGTACACCACCTGGATAGCACTGGGACCAGGAATGGGGACTGTACACCACCTGGATAGCATTGGGAATGGGGACTGTACACTACCTGGATAGCACTGGGACCAGGAAGGCGGACTGTACACCACCTGGATAGCACTGGGACCAGGAATGGGGACTGTACACCACCTGGATAGCATTGGGAATGGGGACTGTACACCACCTGGATAGCACTGGGACCAGGAATGGGGTGTGTACACCACCTGGATAGCATCGGGATCAGGAATCTCAAGTGCACTGTGAAGAAGGCCCCTGAAAGCAACCACTGCTGGGCACCACACAAGTAACTGCACATTTCAGGAAACTGCCTAGAAATGCAGTCATCTGTGTTTTCCTCATGGGAATGGATTCCTAAAGGAAACCAGGAATGCCTTTGGCAGTTGAGACAAGGAAAAAAAGATGGCAGTCAAGAATGATCCAGGGAGGACAGCAGGAGAAAGCTGTCTGAGGGCAATGGGATGAAGCTGATGACCAGGAGACTAAAGTGGCATCTACAAAAACATTCACTGGGAGCCACTTCTGTAAATAAAAGGGGCTGTTCACACCCTGCACTAACAACTCATTTATCCACAAGCCTGGGCATCAACCCCAAGCAGCTGAGATTGCTGGAGAAGTTGCTTAGTGTTCCCATCTCTGACCAAGGGCACCAGGAGCAGATGGCACTCCAAAGTGACATTAAAGGCATTGAAGACCCTAGAGACCAGTGGGGAAGTGAGGACATCTTGGTGGAAAAATAGTCATTTGAAAATCAGGAAAGCATTTATTTTTCTGAAGGATCCAACTCATAAATGATCTTTCAATTTCATGGGAGCAAAGTTGTTTTTATAACCCTAGCAAGTTACAAATTGGGGGGTTTATTTAAGTTTCTAGTCTAACCTACCCAGAAAGTGACATTTATAATTTATGTTTGTGCAGACAATGAATACTGTGTCCTACACACCATTCAGGGACCAGTTACAAGGCTTAGCCATGGCTGGGGCTTGAGCTGCCATTGAAACACCTGCAGAAAGGCCAGATGTTTGATCAGGAGTGATGTGTGTGTAACAACACAGGGATGTACTGGGGGACTACACTCCCTCCATGTTGTACACATCTGATCTCCTGTATGGCAAAGAGTGGGATTCTTGGGATTGTCTGTGCAGGGTCATGAGTTGGATTCCATGATCCTCATGGGTCCCTTCCAATTCAGGATATTCCATGATTCCTGACTCTATAGCTGTGATGCATTTGCCAGCTTGCAAACACAGGTGAGGGTTTGCTGTGCCTTACTAATAAACACCTCTTTTATCATGACACAGCTTCCAAAGCAATTCCCATGTTTTCTACCCAAGCTCATCCCACTGCACCCCAAGCCCCAGCTAAATGAGCTCCTAGCACAGAAAGCAGCAGGGCTGTGCTGATTCATTCCTCGGGGTGCTGAAGCCAAGCACCTTTCATGAGTGACTTGTGTTCTCCTGCAGCTGTTCCAGCATTCCTGGGTGAGTGACAACTGTCCCAGGCTGAGCCCTACCTGCACTCACCATGGCTGGAATGTCCCACACAGCCCCATCCCACACTCACCATGGTAGGAATGTCCCACACAGCCCCATCCCACGCCCACCATGGTTGGAATGTCCCACACAGCCCCATCCCACGCTCACCATGGCAGGAATGTCCCACACAGCCCCATCCCACGCTCACCATGGTTGGAGTGCCGCACGCAGTCCCCCAGCACGGCGCTGAAGCGTCTCTGTGCCGCTGGCTCTGCGAAGCAGTAGTAGCTGTGCCGGGAGAAGGGCTGCCACAGGTACACCGGGAACTCCTTTGGGAGCGGCACGAAGGCTGCAGCCCCCTCCTTCTCACTCAAGCCTGCACAAAAACACCTCTGTTTGGAGAGCTGCAAACTTCCTGGGTGCCAGACCTTTGCCAGCAGGGAAATCTCCTTCCCAGTCCAGGAGACTGGGCACAGAGGGCAGGGGTACACGGCTGGGATGGGCACATTCAGCTGGCACCGACCACCTCTCTGTGTTACACCACAGCAACTTGATGGCCTCTTGCTTTGTATTCAAGGTGGTAAAAAAACTACAGAGTTTTGGCAAAATTTCAAATAAAGTATTTCACTGGATTGCAGCTGCTAGGGAAATGATTTTCTCGGCAAATACATACATTAGTGGGGAGCTCTGGTGTGTTCCACATAGAGACTATTTAGGAGCATAGGGACTTTCTTATAGAAACAAACTGCATTAAATAAACCATGTTGGAACACCAGTGCTTTCCCTGGTTCCAGGATTTCCACACACAACTGCCCTTATAAACTGTCACTTCAAGCCCTTGCAGGTGATGTAAAGAAAGTACCAAGTACCTCCAGCTCCCACCTGCCCCAAGTCCCTGCACACAAGGGATGCTGGACAGCACATTTAGGGATGACCAAACCCAGTCTGGAGTCACTGACATGCATTGAGAGCCCAGACACAAGAGGTTCACCTCGGAGAGTCTTCAGCACCACACAGACGGGGAGTAGGGCCACAAAGATGAAGTGATACTCTTTTGGAAGGGAGAGCCATGAGAAGCCCACAAGCACCCTTGGGGTGCTCCACATCACCCAACCCCAACTGCTGTGGAGCTGTGGTGACACACACAGGACGCCTCCCAAGCCCCTCTGACCACCCTGTGCCTCGGGAAAGGGTGTGAGGGGGCACCTAACTTTTACATCCTAAGGATTTAAAGGACTCAAAAAATAATCCTTGTCTTCAAGTTGTCCTTATCCCTTTTGTTGTGTGGCATCCCATTCTCCAAATCTGACTCTGCAATGTGAGACCTGCTCCTATAAGGCCTGAATTTTCTCCATTTTGATGGAGTGGAGGGAGGCAGGACCACAGCAGTTCCTGGCCCAGAAATAACAAACTCAGAAGCAGCCACCTTCCTGCCCTCTCTGTGGGACTTATTATCAGCTGTGATTCAACACAGACAGCTGGCATCTAAAAATGGAAACAAATAAACCAGGAATATTAACAAAGCCTAGGAACAATGGTGCTGCGGTTCCTGCCCTGCTTCTGCACAGCTTCCAGCAGCTTTGTGCCGGTATGCTGGGAAGAAATGGAGCCAGTGTTTCTCTGAACGTTGGCTGACAGCATCTCCTGTGTTCATCCACTCTGGAGTTCATCCAATTGGACTTGGGAAAAGGGCTGTGGGCATCTTCGGCTGCCCCATTTTAAAATGGAGCCTGAAAGCTTTCCCAGAACAGAGTACGGAACAGAGCCTGGGCTTTGGCCATTCAGCTTTGAGCAGGACTTACCAACAGGGTCTGGAAAATGCTTATCAGACAGCAAATTGTAATCTTCTTCTGAAGTCAGGACTTTGCCTCCTGCAGGAAGAACGTGATATTTAGGGCTGGCTCCCTTCTGGTAGGCCTGGAAAATCAACAGAGAGGAAGCATTGTCAAATAGAGATTTAAGAAGAGAGAAAACATAAAATACACAATTCACTGATAAAGCCAGGAGCTGACTCCAGGATGCTTGTGTGTCCCTTCCAAGTCAGGATATTCTATGATTCTAATGAATGGCAATATTGCCCAGAGGGGGGGATCTTTTTGTCAGGCTGAATTTTGGACATGTTTCCTAGGCATGTCAAATCTAAAACATAGTTAAATGTGAAAAACATGTTTGAAAATATCCTCTTGGTGCTTATTTGCTGTGGTGAGGAGTCAGGGATGGAATGGAGGGAAAAAGGATGGGATTTTCTCCTGAGCCCAATTTGTTGGATTTGTCAGCCAGGACTAGTGTGACTCTGGCAGCTTCCAGACAAAAACCTCCACTGTAGTCAGCCTGGAGCCACCCCAAACCCTGCTACTTCACATTCAACTGCAGGAGCACAAGGATGTATTACAGGGATGTATAGATGAGAAGTGCTCTGGGACAGGCACAGGAAAGTTCAAGTGCTGTTAAAAGGATTTGTTGCCCTTGCCAACATATCTGGCCACGGCAGGGCACTTGGCTGTACTCTCAGCCATCCCTGTGGGGCTTCCCCTGGAGCCACCCTGACGAGGACAAGGGTTCACCTCGCATTGCTGAAGGCAAGGCAGCAGCAGCAGCAAATCCACATGCTATTGGTTTATCTGGGAGTGTTCAAGCAGATGCAAGGAAGCAGCACTCACCTCTTTGGTCTCAAAGCAATCCACAGTGTAGTCATTTTTGATCACGACATATCTATCCTTCCACTTCTTCAGGTCCTCAGCAAAGTGCAGCAGCTCTGCTTCGTACAGAACCGTCCCGGCTTCCCCCGGGGGCTACGGGGACAATGGTGACATTTGAGACTCCTCTGCACCACTGACCATCCTGAAGCTTTTATTTCTACATTTCCATAATGCTGCTCTGAGGGCTTTTGAGCCTTCAAATGCAATTTGGAGTCATAAACATCTCTAATTTCAGAAAGTTCTACAGACACAAGCAAATTCTTGTAGCCAAGGTGAGGAGGCAGCAGAAGAGCTCTGCCTTCCAAAACACTGCCAGATTTCTGAGACAGATTTATTTACCTTACAGCTGGCATGCTGAGTGCAAGATCAGACAATCCTACAATGGTTTGGGTTGGAAGGGACCTTAAAGATCATCTAGTTCCAACCCCTGCAAGATGACTTGGAGTTCACCACCTCCCATTTTCCACTACATAATACAAACATTTCATTGATATGAAAAGCAGGGTTTTACTATAAAATAGTAAATTGTTTCCTATTTATTTGTAGTACTTTTGCATCTGTGCTGTAGTAACTGATATGCCTCTTTCTGAAAGACACAGTTCTTCTATTATCCCACCTCTTACATCACACCTCACTGCTTTAGCTACTCATTTCAAGAGCATTGGAAATCCACGATTTCCTGTATGTTCAGAACATTTACATTTGTATCTTCTTAATGCTGAAGGCTGGTTCTCTGCCTTTTCCTCTAATAAAGAGACTTTTGTCTCTCTTTTTGTCTCCCCTCTAATGAAAACCAGCTTTCCATACTTTACTCCACAGAGGGAATTATTGCTGTCTACTTTAAGGAATCCTGAGCTCCAGATAATAGGATTAATTACATTTCCTACTCAATCTCTTCCCTGAAAATATGATCTCTGTCCCTAGATTTTGCAGAACCTTGCAACCAGCCAGAAGGAACCAGTTTTGTCCAAATGTCCAACTCTTTGTACCAGAAATTCGTGTCATGGTCCTCCTTGTCCCATGATAAGCAATTAACAAGCCCAAAATAAAGACGAATTTTCAAAAACAAAACTTCAAACCTGCACCTAGATGCAACTTTTCCATCCTAAACCGAACTGAGCCAAATCCAACATCTGCACATGCAAACTGCTATGTGCACTTGGGTCACAGATGGGAAAATCAGTGCCCTCCTACCTTGGTTTTCAGGAAGCAGGACTGGGAGTGGCGGTGCTGCTCCAGCTCCTCCTGCACGTGCCTGCAGAAAGCCACGGCATACTGGCGGCGGTAGTGGGGACTGAAGTTCTTGATGGTGGCCTCTGTTTTTCCTGAGGTGAAACAGAGATTTAAATGTATTTCATGTACATGGCTTCACAACCTGCAACACAGAACCAAGGCACTTCTCACCAGTGACCCGAATTCTTCCCTTTGGAGAAAAGGTGGTTCCAGGGTCACCTAATAGGGACCTTCCAGTACCTGAAGGGTGCCCACAAGAAGGATGGAGAGAGACTCTGGACAAGGACCTGGAGTGACAGGACAAGGGGGAATCCCACTGCCAGAGAGTAGGTTTAGATTGGATATTGTGAAGGAATTGTTCCCTGTGAGGGTAGGGAGGCCCTGGCACAGGGTGCCCAGAGAAGCTGTGGCTGCCTCATCCCTGGGAGTGTCCAAGACCAGGTTGGACAGGGCTTGGAGCAGCCTGGGCTAGTGGAAGGTGTGGCAGAAAGTGGAACTGGATGGGCTTTAAGGTTCATCTAACCCAAACCATTCCATGATTCCATGAAAAGACCACCTGAGTGTACCAAGGGCCACCTGCTACACAGATCAGGAAACCCTTAGAGATGCATTCAGAGGGAATTTGTCCAGGAAAACATTGGGTTTGGGATTTTGTTTTTTCTTCTAAGAGCAAGCAAAGAATTCCCCAAATCCATTTCTCTAAGGAAAGATGCTCTCTACCTCTCCCTGGGGCAGGCTGCCCCAGAGCTAAAGGTGGTCAAGGGGTAAAAGGGTTTTCAAAGAGAACCAGTGACACTGATGTTCAGCCATAGGAGCCAATTTTATCACTTACTGAGATTCTAAAGCTGACTCAAAGCTCTACAAAGGATTTTTATAGGTTTAGGCACTGCAGTCTTGTCTTTGTTTTAATGTAAACATACCCTCAGTCATGCTGCAATAAACACTAATCTGGTACTGTCTCACTGTGATCAAGATCTCACAGGTAGCAGCAACAGCAATAAACACACTGAGGTCTCACTTCTGAGAATCTTAAAACAATTTACAAGCAATTAACTCATTAACCCTACCAAAGAAATAATGGTGCTTTGCAGACAGGGAAGTGAAGCTAAAATGAAAGGCGTGTACATATAAGTGACTGAAAGAGTCTGTAGCAATGCAAAAACCAGAACCTGGCCTATGATCTCAAGAGCATCCCAAACACCCTGGATACTGGAGAGAGACCTTTCTTCTTGCTATTATGGGAGCTCCATGCCAAAGGAGCTTTTTCTGAGCATACAACATAGAAATGTAATTTCACATCTCAAGCAACTTTGATGCTTTCAAAATTTCAATTTGTTTTGCATCTAATTTTCTGTATGAGAAAAAAATGGTAATTTGCAAACTAAGATTTCTGAATGCCTTTATACAGACTCCTAGACCAGGACTGGTACACACCATTCCTGAAATGGAATCCATGGAAGCATTCAAGGCCAGGTTGGACAGGGCCCAGAGCAATCTCTGGTTTAGTGGAAGGTGTCACTGACCATGGCAGGGCGTGGGACTGGATGGGTTTGAAGATCCCTCTCATCCTAAACCATTGTGGGATCCAGCTCCTCTGCTTCTACAGGTGAATTTCCAGTGTGATGCAGAATTAGATGCATCCCCCAAGTTCAGGGGCAATGCCAATGCTTCCATTCCATAACACCACCTTTCATTCCAGCCACTCCCGTGTAACCAGCTCGGAGGGGTGAGCTGGAGCCTCCTCCTGCATAAGCACCAAGGGGATCGCTGCCTCCCACTGAACTGGAAGCCCCTTTTGCCCCACTGCTGCCCCATTCCAATCTCACACCAGCACTGGCAGACAAACCTGCCACCCTGGAGCCCTCTCCAGGCACACAGAGGAGCTGGCTCAGCGCTGGCACAGCCATCCCACTCAGCTGGAAGGGCGTCAGGAGCAGAGTCAATTCACCACTTATGTAAGGCTTTCACAGAGTTACTTGTGGAACAGCACCCAGTGACAATCTGGCCTCCAAACCTTTAGTTTTAAGATGGATTTTTGGAGACATACTGATTATAGGATGTGCTAGGGTATAATATGGTGCTGCTACAGCAGAATATCCCAGCCCTACAAAAACTAGCCTGCTTTGGGCAGAGGCATAGACTTATTCTCCAAATAAGGACAAAGTTTCCCAAAACCTTCTTTGAAGCATTTTTTTCCTCCTGGGCCCAGCCAGCAGTAGGATGTTGTTGGCCCCAGCCCCGGTGGAGTTTCCTGCTCAGGGTTTGCCCTGTTTTTCACTGCAGCTTTTTCTTTTCCAGCTCGCATCAGCCTCTTAATCTGTTAGAGAGGGCTCTGGGACACTGCACCTCACTTGACTATTGCCTGCATCCTGCAGTAAAAGCTTGTAGAGGAAGTGGGACAAAGAATAAAATTCTGGTGTTGGGAAAAAACTTGCAACAATCACAGGAAATACCTGTAATTTTGGCAAAGTCTTTCAATTAAGGCTAAGTGGCCTCAGAAGTGTCATTCTTCACTGTCAGTACTGCTTAGATCAGCTTAAAGCATGATGACTGAAAGGAAAGAAACTCTGCCATTCACAACATATACATCAGAAATAGGACATTCATGATGTAATTTTTATGTGCAGTCTACATTTATGACAAACCAAAACATGAATTGAGAGGCAAATGTTTCTGGCTGTTTCTTCCAATCTTTACACTACTTGTTGCAAAGGAGCTTTGCATTAAAAATACTCCTCCCTCTTAAAATTAGGAAAAAAACGTTTATTTAAAGAGATTGTGAGTGGCACCACATGAGGATCTGGCCTTGCAGGCCTTGGCTGAACAGGAATTGCAATGCTACCTGAGAGTGGGAAGCAGACAGAGACTTGATCCATTGTTCCTCAATGGACAAACCAAACTCTTTTGGTTTACAGAAAATAAAAATATGCTATCTGAAAATAAACATGATGGAAACAGTCCTGAGTAGCAGAAACTCTTCCCATGAAATGGTAACATGGGGGAACTGGAGATAAAATACTCCAGGGCAGTTGAAAAATGAGTTCCCCTAATTCTTTTCCAAATTTAGTGTGGCTGGTTTAGTCTGAGCTGTTTATGTGGAGCACGGCCAACTTTCTCACTTGGCTGCTCTGGCCAACGGCACAGCTCCAGCCCATATAAATGGGATCTGAATCCCAGCAGCTGGGATGTTTATCCTAGGAGAATGAGGAGTCTGATCAGCTGCAGGACGAGCCTGCATGCAACCTCCTGGTCCTGTGCTGGGCCAGGAGTTGGACTCAATGAGCCCTGTGGGTCCTATCCAACTTGGGATATTCTGTAATTCCATGAACTGAAATTACCCACAGGAAAAGACAACTGTGATGGAGGTGGAAGGATTTCTGTCAAATTAACATGGCAAGGGTATTTTCCTCCTTGGCTGAGGGTTTAGATCCTGCTCCAGAATAAACTTTGCTCATGCTTCATGATGCACCTCCCACATTGCAGAACTGCCCTTGCACATGACCACAAAACTTAGCACGAATTATGATAACTCTTTTAAGACTAAAAGCAAATGTCACTGCACTGAGAAACAAGAAACATCTACATGTTGCCCCCCTGGAAATCAGTAATCATCCCCAGATTTTTTTTTTCTTGCTTTTCCACTGCCTTTGACCTTCTTAATTGTGTCACCCACGTTGGACGCTTGTATGTAATTCCAACTCATTGGGCCCACAGAATGGCCTCAAATACCCAACTTCATAGTGGGGGTTTCACTGCTTTTATTGAAATAACTGACATACAGTTTTTTCAAACAAGGGGATGTTCAGCAAGTTCTCCCAGCAATGAATTCCTGCTGGTCCAGCCCCTGGTTCCCAAATGCAGCCTATCTAGCTTGCCCTGCCACACCTCCCTGCTCTCAACATGTTGCCACATGGCCAGTCGAGGTGCAGGTCAGGAAAACTTGGGGAAAAAAGGTCAGAAACAGTAACTTCTCAGCTGGCATACAAGAGAGGGATTGCTCACACTCGCAGAACTTCAGACATTTGGAAGTTAAGAATGGAAAGAGGGAAGGACTTGCCATAAAAGCTACTTCACTTAAATACTGGTGTTTGGCAGTAAGATGACCCTTCCAAGGGTAGCAAAATATTCACAATCCTTCCCCTTCACTGCACAATTGCCTGCACTCAGCACCTTTTAGAGAAGGTTTTCCAAATATATCACAATCGGTGATATGAATCTCTTTGAAGGTCTGGGGGCTGATGTATCTTCTTACACCATTTAAGCCCCGGGGAACTTGAATGTAAAAGAAGTAGATGATCTGCTGTATTAAAACAAATCCTGGACAATATAAAACCTAAAATAAGCACTGTGTGTGCTGAATGTCAGTACACCCAGCATTTCAAACAAGTAAAGCAGTGAGACAGAACAGCAACAAATGACTTTGTCTTATTTCTTCTGTCAGGCCAGGAGCAAAGCTGTCAGAAGATAATCTAAAATGTTCAGTTGATCATATGCACACAGTGCTTCACAAGCCAGGATGTAACCCACAGCTGGGGACATGCTATTAAATTATAAACTAGAAACCAGATAAACTATATATACTGTGTGCCCTACTGCAAATTGAGCTTTACAATTACTACTGGCAATCCATCCATCCATCCATCCATCCATCCATCCATCCATCCATCCATCCATCCATCCATCCATCCATCCATCCATCCAGTCTTATTCTCATAGCCCATCAAGGTAGCAGCAAAATGAATTAACAATATAATTCTAGTGTTCAGCTCCTGGGCTGACTTCATCCCAAATCCAAGAAAAACACAACTCTGGTGAGGTAAACATCTGAAATTGCAGATGCTCTACCTAAGCCCGGAAAGCTGGATGTCAGTACTGGCAGCTCTGAAATGGGCTGGATGCTTGACAGGAAGAGAGGGAAGCAGCCACTCAGCATAAAAACTGTTTTTTGTCAGATCACTCCTTCACTGCAAACACCATTATCAGTTGTTAAATGCATCTGGTAACCAGAAAACCTGTAAGAGTGATTGTGTTTGGCATATCCTGACAGTGCCCACCACCTTCCAGTGCTCTGGAACATGTGACAGTGTAGTGGCATTTACAAGTGGTTCCCTCTTTCCTACAATCTTCTTCCTTGTGCAGTACTTACAATACCACCCAGGAAGTGTTTAAGTCCAAGTGCTCCCAGACTTTATCCAGGAAGGCAATGTAAACTACTCTCTTTGTTGTTGAAAGCAGAACTCAGTTTGATCTTTATTTGTACAAACAGTATTTCAATTATTCTGAGTCATGACTTAGTTATGACAAAAAGGGATTGCAGACACAAATCCCAGGTTCTGATTTGGCAGGATCACCTCTCACAGGTTTGTTTGCACTCAGCCAACCCCAGCAGCTCTGGTGGAGCCACCCCTCTTTCCCATGCAGGAACATGTGGTTAGCACCTGGTAAAATACTGAAACCAATTATTTATCCCAGCTTTGGTTTATATGAATGGAGACTGCTCTCAATAAAAACTTACAATTCTGTAACCCCAGTGGCGTGCACACACCCTCAAATCACCTGTTTGCCATGCTGGCAAAATCCCTGTTAGTCACCCAAAACTCAGTGCAGCGGAGTGGAGAACTCCCATCACACCTCAGATCAGCCTCTCCTCAAGTCTCAGCATACAAGCACTCCTCAGGTGCTTAGTCCATTTTCTCTATAGGAAAAAACTGGTCCTGTCTTGTGAAAAAATCAGATTTTATTTCAAGTTTGGCAGCTGAGACCATGGGTGTGAAATGTGTGCTCCACTAGAAGCAAAGCTTCTGTTTCAGAGCAAGCTAAACAAACACATTTTTAAGTTCATGTAGACATGATCCATGGCAAAGGAGGTGCCAAAAATAACCGGCTCCATTCCAGCCTCGCAGATCTCCTGTTCTACAATTGTACCCCTATACTTTGCTCTCCCTCAAGTGCTCCTCTACATGAAGCTGAATTTTATACTGAGATGGACAATTATCCCATAGATTTCCATAGGTTTACATACTTATATTGTTCCCAGGCAGCTTCAGGAGCATCTCATATTCAGAGGGAGCAGACTGAGACATGCACTCCATAAAAAACCACCTATTTTGTGAAGAGTAGCTTGTGATCTAACTATGGAGCTTGCTGGTTTAAGTTAATTCTGAACGCTGTCTGATTATTAAAAATGAAGAACAAGCAGCAGAGCACAGATCCTGCACAAACACAGAGTGGCTCTTGGGTCAAGCTCAGACTCATTCCTGCAGCTGGCTTTCCCTTCCCCTGCTCCCACTGCCCAATCCTTATTTTTGGGAGAAGGAAGATTTCACAAGTTGCCTTTGCACTTCTGTCAGGTTAAAAAATCCTAATAATCATGAATTACATAAAGGCCAGCACTTGTGGTTAATCAGGGTGAAACAAGCCAAGGGTTTGATTAACACCATGTCAGATAAGCTTATCTCAAAGGCTGCTGAAATCTGCCCTTTCTTGGTAACGGGATAAGAAGCAGCAACGCTCTGTCTAGAAACAATTACTCATGGTCAGATTCAACTAGAACAAGGTCTGACAATACTTTAAGTTTCTTTCACAGCACCAGAAGGACTTGGGATTTAATAACCAAATGAACGCAATCTAATTCCAGGGGGGTGGGGGGAGGGGTCATGTGAAACTAAACTATGATCTGGGGTAAATGAATTTGGTGAAGGTCAACGGTTTTCAAGTTTTGGGGTTTTTTTTTAACTCCCTGAGCCACAAATTGAGCCACTCCTGGGGACACAGACACCAGGCATGTCTTGAGCAGCTTTCTCCAACTCAGATCTCAGCACCACGTTACACGTCACAGGAGGTCACACAAAAACGTTTCTTGGGAACACTTAAACAGCTTTCCAAAAATGTAAGAGCCAGTGCTGCATCACCCTTTAAATCAGGATGACTTATTCCCCCTTCCCTCCCTTTTGGGTGACAGTTACCTCACTGCCCAACCATCCACAAGACAACAAAAAGACACAGAGACACAGATAACAGAAATAACCATCTTCATGACATTAGTTGAAGCTTTTTCCTGGATATATATATACATATATTTTTATTTATACAGACACACACACCTTTAAAAGATTATTTCCATGCAGTGCTTAGCATGTGCTCATACAGATATGGGAGATATTTTTATTAATTTCTTTTTTCTTAATTACTTTGCCAAATTATGCCACACTACATGGCTCCACCACAAAATTACTCCATGGATTAATGACATTGGCCAAAGCTATGAGTACACACACATCTTTCCATGAGGGGATTCATTTATGCTGAGGTTTCCTTACTTAAACTGCCTTTCTTTCCTCACCAATCCAACTCCTGTCACTGCCAGCCCAGGCAGACTCCTCAGAGCACCATATTTCCCACAAAGGCATCACTTTCTAAGCACAGTAGCAGAAGTAGCCACGGCAGGATTTTATTCCATTTCTCTTCAACAAACATACAAACCCCACAAAACGAAGTAACAAAATGAGACTAACAGTAACATTGGAGCCTCTTTTCTTGCAATTTTCCTCATCAACTCTAAGGTGCTTGCTTCTCTTTTGGCTCCTGTATATACTGAAAATGAGTAAATATCATGATTTGCAAAGGATTTTCAGCTAAGCCTATGTGCAAGAAGGGTAAAATCAAGACTAATCTCTAAACTAAACAGAGGTCTCAAAGCAAGGGCGTTTACTTTAATGACCTCCCAACATAACCACACCACTTGATTTTATCACAGGAAATAATTCCAGCCTCAGAGCCCCTTCTTGCCATTCTGAACCCTACAACACCACCTGGGTAAATACATGGATTTTAACCCAAACAAGTATCATTCAGATTTTTGAAGCCCAAGGCCATACCCATGTGCCAGTTGTGCCAGCTGGGAACCACCTTCCAATTTCACCTGTTTTGCTTTGCTTGTGCCAACACCTCCTCACCTTGGTCCTCTGTAGGGCAGCATCTGTGAAAGGGCATTTTGAGGGGGACAAAGAGCCAACTATTTGTGAAAATCAATGATTGATTTTATTCCTCTTCCCCCTCTTTTAAAAAGGAAAAAAATATTTATATAATATTAAGCTTCTAATAAAACTTTATAGTAAAGGAAGAGGAGTATGTAAAATTCACATTACAAAGAAATTTTTTACCCTACCTCCCACTTTACATCAAGCTTGAACAACAAAAATGAAAAAAGTTTTCCTTTGCAGTGCATATTTAGTCATTTGTTCAGGCTCTCACTAGTTTCATGTGAAAATACTAGAATATGACTGCAGGAATATGTAATTGTTGTCAGATCAAAACATTGGACAGAGGATGGGAAACTTACTTTATAAAACTTAGAAGTTCCAGTGACGCTTGTAAAATGTCTTTAATATATTATGTATTTTGTTGTTACGCATCAGGGTGATACAATGGGATCACCTTCTGATGTCACATGGACCTCGTTGGCCATGCAGATGCTACAGCAGGAATTGTTCAAGGCTGACACAACCCACAAGACAATGTTCCACAGCACTATACCGTGGTTAATCCTTCAAAGCCTTAGCTAAGACAAACTCTCCTTGCTGGTAGTCTGTTTTCACGTTCAGAAAAATAATATAATGGCTCTAAAAACATTTGCTAAATCTTTAGAAATAAACTGATTTTTAAAAAGGATTGCATTCACACTTTGTAAGGAATACTGCCAAGCATTAAAAGGTTCTACACTCAGGCAACTGAAGGTCTCCCATTTCACAAACAAACCCTTCTCTACCTCTCCATGGATGGTAATGTCCCTCAGGAAACCCACACTGTTCACTGGACTTCCCACTCTGCAGGAGAGACAGGCAGAGCGTTGGTGCCTCATCCTGTGGGAAAGGTTTCGTCACACAGCTGCTAAAAAGCATCAATTAAGGTACAGAGTTTACAAGACAAGTGTGTAATTATTACATAAAGCTGCTCACTCAACCCTGTGTAAGACAGGGAAAGGAAACTACAGCTCTGTGGTGCAACAGATCAGCTTTATAATTCAGATTAGTGCAGAAATGCTGGGAAGTGGTAGCACAGCATCAGCCTCCTGATGCAGGCTCCTTCAAGAAAGAGCTGGCAAAGGGAGGAAGATGCACTGATGCAGCTGGAAAGGGAGACTGGACCACATCTCCTCTCACTCCCCAGTCTTGGTCTGGTTCTCTCGCCCACACTTTACTGTGACCCTCCTGCTGCTGCTGCCCCAAAGTCCCACTTCAGGATAGGTCACAGCCTTTTGCTGTCTTCCAGCTGGGAAATGAGTGCAAAAAGAACAGAATTGACCTCTTCCCTCGTGAAATCGATGAAACAATTCCAAAATCCCCTGCTAAACCTGGTCCAGGGACAATCCAAGGAAATAAGCAGAGAAAATGAGGCAAATGAAAACAAAAAAAAATAGGAAAGACAAATAGAAGATGGGAGATGGACCTCTGGCTGCCTGGGCTTCTCAACACAGGAGATGTGCCAGTGGCCTCCTTTTCCCTCTTTTCTCCCATTCAAAGTAGAACAAGGCTATAATCAAGATCCCAGTATTTCCAAACTGGGAAATTAAAACTAATTCTAAACTAAATTTAGTGATATAAACATTTTGGAGTTTTTCTTTGGCCAAGCTAAAAGGACCCATTAAACTTTACTAATCATTCCTTACTTGGCAGAGTTCATGCCTTTGATTCCTTCTAAATTAAAGCTGGGACCTGACTAATAAAAATATACCTTCTACTAGCAAATCGAGAGTAATTCCAAAAATTTTATCCTGGAAAGAGATCAAGTAAAAATCCAAACAACCTCTAACTTTCTGCAGCTGCAGCAGTATCAAAGATGAAGGATTACCTTTACAGTCCCCAGGTTTGCTGTTCCTACAAACCACCAGTGCCAGCAACCCACATCAACAGAGTCAGAAATACTCCCAGGTCACAAGGGCATAGATTAGGGGGATTTAAGGAAAAAGGGAAAACAAAGAACTGTATTCAGAGAGAATTTGATGTCAATGCCACAGAGGACACACACAAAGGAAGACTCCTCTTACAGTCTCTCCTGTGCATGTGTGGGGTTTAAGGCCTCTTTGTTCCAGCACACTGTTCAAAAGTATTTATTTTCTTTTTCAGGCTGCTATTTTTAACCATAACTCAGAGAAAGGCCAGACCCCCACTGAGTGTCTGACTGCAGCTCCCAGACAGGCAGAGCCACAGTGTCACTTGCTGTGATGGGAAGGTGGTGACACACAGCTCTGCAGGTTTGAGTTGCCTTGTGTCCCTCCATGGGGTTGGTTTCACCCAAGTCCACTTTTATTCAGTGCAGTCAGCTCAGAGGGGCTCCATCCAGCCACAGGACATGCCAAGTGCTGTGCATTATTCCTCTTCCTCTTGGACCACTTTCAGTTCCTCAAGCACTCATGAAAGCATCACTGAGAAGACAATGGGTACCACTGGTGTTTGTTTTCTCCATTTCTAAGAGGACTTCCCAGAAAGAAGCTCCACTCAGCTATTGTCCCTCTCACTAAACCTGTGCTTTTCTGAGGCTCTTTGACCACTCGGCTCTTCCGCCCCAATGTTTCAAAGCTCCTTTCTTCTTGGAAAAAAAAAAGGAGATAATTTGCCTCATTTCCTCTCCATTTATCTTTCACGTTCAAAAGGGTTTGTGACTATATGACTTGAAAGGAAAAAACCAAATCCAAACCACGTTCTCCCTGTGCTGTGTTTGTACAGTGGGGCCACGTGAGGTCTGGGCTCAGAAAGGCAGCTGGGCAGGTTATTATTAAGAAGAGGAAATTTGTTCCTGAGAATTTATTGGGAAATGGGTCGGTGAGAGTTCTCCTGCTGGCTCACAGAGACCCTGTGCCTCTCAAGGCCTTCATGGCCCTCCATGTACAGACACACCAAAAGACCCTGCCTGTACACCAGGACCTTTGGATACACCTAGCCAGAAGATGTTCAAGGCTTGCTTTATATGCATGGTGGCAATGCTTCAGTCAGTGCATTTAACAGTTGCTTTCATTGCTGTTGCCTTTGTCTGTCTGGGTATGGAGCTCCAGTTTTGGAAGTCTCAGCTCTTCCATCAAAGGTCTCTTTTAAATTCTCCCCATCAATCCAGTCCGAGCTCCTGCCACTGTGGATGCTGATACATTCTCTCTTTCTAGAGAAGAGTATGTTTCACTTGTCTGTATCAAAACTTAAATTCTTCATCTGTCTGTGTTTTGCAAAATGCTTCATTCAGGGCATCAAGAAAAAAGCAGCCTTAAGAATGCAATGTGCAAGAGCTGTGTGCTAAGGGTATTATCTGGCAAATTTATGTATATCAGATCACATTTTCACTTTGTGAATACAGAAGTAATCAATAGTAGTGCGACTTTAAACATATTTAGCCCCCTGTCTAACAATGCACATTTTGAGTCTGATCCAAACCTGAA
The DNA here is from genome assembly GCA_020086605.1 of Lanius collurio. Lineage (NCBI taxonomy): Eukaryota > Metazoa > Chordata > Aves > Passeriformes > Laniidae > Lanius > Lanius collurio. The sequence goes on from JACBWW010000050.1 coordinate 892,579, forward strand.
TTCCTCCAAAGGCTGCCTGCATTTCCTCACTAGAGCTACATTTCAAGCCATGTTTGCATTTTTCAAGGGTAGCTTAAAGGCAGCTGTGGCTTTCTGAGAAACAAATACAGGGAAAACCACATAAACCCATGTTCTATCTTCATTTGAGCTGATGGGACTTCACCAGCCTGATGAGATGAAAGATGAGCCCTGAATTCTATGAAATATTTTCTCACTTAATAGCATCCAGTGTGGCTTCAAAACACCCTCAAGAGCCCCTAAATCCACAACAACCTTTTCTACCCCTTATTCCTACTCCCAAACACCTTTACTATACAATCATCCCTTCCAACAAGACGCTGCTCAGGCTGTGTGCTCCTCATGCAATAGCAGAACTTTTCACTACCCTGAGACACTGTTTCTCTGCTCTTTGCCCTTTCAAGCATCTCTGAGCCAACGGTTTCACCAACTGTTTCACCACAGGTTTTGCATAAACCCAGCAGCTTCACGCAAACAGGCAGGCTCTTGATTAAGGAAAAAGCAGAGCAGTGAAAAGGGTGACAGAACAAGAACAGGCCAGGAATTCTGGAAAAGTGTGCTCACAAAACCCACCAATATGATTCATGGGGTTTTTATAATCTCCAGTGAATAAAAACATAGTGTTGAAAAAAATGCATCTTATGGTCTCTGCTCTACTGTGAGCTTTACTAGCAAAAGTGCACCAAACCTTCAAAAACAAGCGAGTCAGGCTGAACATTCTGGCTCCAAAGGTTTGGGCTTAAATGGAGTCAGGACTTTTTCTCTGCAAGTCTCAGGAATGCCAAGGTCAGGACAAAACACAGGCCTCAGATTTAACATCCTGGTTCCCAATTCTGCTTGCAGGCAGGTCCCTCTGAGGGACAAGTGCCTTAGCCAACAGCCACAAATCCACAGTCCAGGAGATCACAGTCTTCTCAGCCCTTCTGAACAAGTAACGAGGTCAGGTCCTTTTATTGTAATTATTTCCCCTTTAGAAGCACCTCTGGCACTAAGAAGATACACACATGGAAAATACAAAGGCATTTTTCAAAATTACTTTTGCTGCCACCAGTGTGACGCAACTCCTCCTCTTTCCAGAACAATTGGTACCAGTGCTAGGTGGGTGGTCAGCACCACTGAAGCCAAGCTGAAGCTCTGCATGCCAAGTGACATTCTAAAACCTACAATTTCTGTTTGCGTGTATGAAAAATATCTGTTTAGTGTGCTTAAGAAGAACCTGCTGAGAGAAACACGAAAGCATCAGATCTTACCTCATTCAAGAATGACTGGTACAGAGCAACACCAACAGTCAGAGATCATGCAGGCCCTGCCTTCCAGACTGAGCAGATACCCCGACATACTTTTTGAACTCTTAATCTCTGAGGGTTCCTTGGATTTGTAAAATACCGTATCTTGAAATTGAAAGAAAACACAGAAATGTGCTCAAGACACACCCACCATACAGAAGTAAAACTGTTTCCTGAGCCAGCAAACATGGCTTGGTTTTTTAAAAGAGGTATTTAAATGAAAATAGAAATCTCTTAAGTGAACTAGGTCCACTTTTTTTTGCAAATCTGCTCTGGCAAACTCATTTTTTGAACCTACACTCTTCTTTGCTGGTCGACTGTATATAAATTGCATATATTCTGATTAACATTATTCAGCCCAGAATAATTACACATCAGAGAGATGCCTAATAAGCTCATCTTTAAACTCTGCAGAGCTAAAAAAAGATCCCAAGCATATTTTATGAATATAGGATGGCATCATCTGACAGATATATGGCACAATCCATTTTATTGTGGTTGCAAACAAGAGCCACATGAATTAATGGGCTTGTCTTTGCATTATTCAGGATGATGGGACTTCTGAAGGAAAGCAAGAGTGTGTTCCGGAATTGTGAGACTTCACTGTGAAGATGAAAGAAAATTAGTCACACAGTAAGGTAACAAAAATACAGAATATAAGCAAAACTGCGTTTTACCAGCAGCATGCACTTCACTGGAAGATTCCATAAGGCTTTCTGAATCAAACAGCTGCTACAAGAAGTAATAATGAATCAAAACACTTGGATTTACAACTGGAATTGACAAAGACATATTTTCAGTTACTATAACCATATTGTTTTAGACTTACTTCAGACAAAAGCTATTTCAACAGGAAGACCTGTCTTAGCCAACAGCTGGAAAGCTCATAGCCTTATTCTGGAAGGAAGGGGGACTGTTGCTTTTTACAGATGTCTCCATTCTCCTCATCCAAACAGAGTTAAATCTCTGAATAGAGAGACGGGCCCCATCTGAGATGCAGCTCTCACATCCTCCCAAGGCTGTGCACACTCACACCCCTGGCACCGATTCAGCCGAGGCGACCAAACACAACGGCCACAGAAACTCAACACTGTGCAGCATCCTCAAACTCAGCCTGAGTTTTGGGGCAGCCCCTCGTCCCTTCCAACAGCAGAACTCCAGACACTCAGCTGTTGGAGAGGCTGGATTTTATTTTAAAAGCAGCTCTTTTGCAGATGGTAACAATCAAACCCAGCCAGAGCTTCCCTTCATTGCTCATCCCCAACACTCTGTGAGATCCAGGTTTAGGAGCAACCTCCAAGGCAAGCGTGAATTCGGTTTCTGGCCACAAAAGTAACACCTGCCAATGCCAAGTGCTATGGAAAGAGCACAGCAACTTTTCAGTTGACCACACTTCCTGCTGAGTATTTAAGGCACACGAAGGAAAAGCCATGTAGCAAGAGATGAGTAACTAACAGACCACAAGTTCTTGTTCAAAATTACCATGTAGTATTTTACACTCTTAGCAACACACTGGTGTGGGACGTTTGTTTATGCTGGTGACTCCTTTGTCTCCTGGTGTGGTATCAGCTTTAGTCACCCACATTCTGGTATGGGATGTGCTGAGCCTCTGTGTTTTTTCCAGTTGTAAGGGAAGATGGTTCTCAGTTCAGACGGGCCCTTCCTCCTTCATTCACTCGGAACTCAGCTTCTTCCTCAAACAAACCCAGTGCTGCCTCAGTTTTTGGTGTCATCACTACATGGCCACAGGTCCTAAGGGATCACCATGAACACACCAAGCCCAGTCTCCAAAGTCTTCCCCAGAAGCTTCTTTTGTCGCAGATCTCAGGTGTGTGTCACACCAAATATAGCCTCAGTTTTGTTCTGGGCACTCTTCCTCCCCACTGGTTCCCATGGGTTTGGTAGGACATCATGGAAACACTGAATATTAGAATCATTCAGGTTGGAAAACCCTTCCAGACCATTGAGTCCAAGCTGTGCCTTATGCCCACCTTGTCACCAGCCCAGAGCACTGAGTGCCATGTCCAGGCCATCACTGGACACCTTCCAGGGATGGGGATTCAAAACCTTCCTGGGCAGCCCCTGACAATGCCTGACCACCCTTTCCTTGATGTTAAACCTGAATCTCCCCTGGCACAGCTTGAGGCCATTTCCTCATGTCCTGTCAAAAAGACAGCTTTGTTCCAGAGGAAGTGTCCAAGGCCAGGCTGGACAGAGCTCAGAGCAACCTGGGATAGTGGAAGGTGTCCCTGCCCATGGCAGAGGGTGGAACTGATGAGTTTGAAGGATCCCTTTCAATCCAAGCCATTCCATGACTGACCTTTTCTCCTCCAAAAGCACCATAAAAGCCACCATCAGCCTTGATCAGTGGACAATCTGGAAGACCTGGGACTCCTCCTTGCAGACACATCAGATGCAGCCCTGACATCTGCCCCTCCACCACGCTCACCAACCATCACTCGCCTCACACACTCCTCGTGTCAGTAGCTCTGCTGCTGCTTCCTGGGCTCAGAACAAAGACTGATAGAGCACAAGCAGCAGTAATTAAAGTTACTTTCCTTTACAATCACACCTAAAAATACCATCTTCTAATCAACCTCATACTCATTGCAGAACTCTGAAAGTTTGTGGCATAGTGAGCTGGAAATAGCAGTAACTTGATTTATATTTAAAAGCAGGTAAATACCACCCCAGAGAACCAGATCTATGACTACTACAGAATGTAAAGCTGGATGAAACGTGTCACTTATAGGAGAAGCTCCCACATGGCTTCTGCCACCTTCTTTTCCTGATTTAGAGAAGTGCTAAGTGCCTAAGCACAGGCAGAACCCGGCTGGAAATTTGGGGAGAGCATCAAAATCATCAGTTCCCAAAAAAATTATGCACCAGGTTTGTCAACCCCCAAATTAGCAGCCATAACTCCTCATGCATGAAATCAAACAGCAGCACAGGATCTCAGCAGGATGATCAGCTGAGCAATGCCTGCACAGTGCTTTGTGGCTTGGCAGGTGTACAGGAAATCTCAGAAGGAAAGAAAAAACCCAAACAACTATTGAACCAACCAGTAGAAAAATACACCAAAGATAAGTCTTTGCACCCTGGCCTCTGTCAAGCACCAGTGATGCATTCAGGGCTTCAGATCCATGGAGCTCCTCCACTCACACTGAAGCCTGTAAGGTACAAAGTTGTGTTTGCTTTGCCCACAGGGGTGAACAGCTGCTGATAGCTGTGGGCTTTGCAGCTTTTTCTAGCCTGCACAGAGGGCAAACATGGAAACAACAGGGTTTTAGTCCAGCAGGTGAACATGGGTAGTGGTTGGAAACCTCCTTTCCCACTCACCTCCAGTTTCCCTTATTCCATCTCTATGGCCCCCAAACCCTTCCCTTCCCTGCAAGACATGCCTGAGCTACTCAAAAGAACATCCAAAGAGAGGAAAATATGTTTTCTTTAGCTTAATTCACAAAAAAAAAAAATCCCGACCAACCAACCGACCACCAAAAAAAAACCAAAACAAAAACCAACCCAAAAAACCCCAGAAAACACCATAACCCCAAAACCCTTATCCATTTTAGCAGCAGTTTTCTCAAAACTGCAATTTGGGGCAGATGCTCAGCATGGAAACTTCAGTGTGGACAGCTGAGGGCTGGCAAAGCCTCATCTGCAACTGCAAACACTGGAAAGTGTCTGGCAGACTAAATCACAGTGGTATTACTTTACAGAATACTCTTAAAGAGCAAAAAAGTCTTTTTTTCCTTTCTTTTGCACAGACCTTGCCATTAAATCTTTGCCTGGGGATGATGAAAACTTGCCTATCCTCTAGTGTGATCACTGCAGTATTGGAATACCAAGTGAACATACATAAAGATCCTCTGTATCATGCTCAATAAAAGCAAGCTGGTCTTTAGATGATGTTCACCCAAGGCATTTAACATCCCCAATCCTGCTCCAAGGATCGTGTCTTCAGTTACCAATGCCACAACAGTGTCTTGCAGAGAATCAAAGCACAAACATCAACTGTGGTTTCATGCAGAGGAAGGGAAATACCACGTGAAGCTTTAGAAACACCTTCCTGAGACAGGAGATGAGAGAGGCTGAGCAAGATGGATGCTGAGTGCCATGATGGTGCTGGCATCTTCTGTAAATTTGAAGCAGCAATGCCTGTCTACCTCCGAAAAGAGCAAGGAAAAGCTCTTTGGCAGGCAGCAAATTTACAAATATAGCACCAGGGTGATTTTTTTAGCTGAGGTCCCAAGCACAAAGAACCAAAAATCAGTAGTAAATGGGCCATCCCAGGAAGTGAGCAGGGATCTGGTATGCATGGCCAGAGGTGGCCTCCAAGCCCTGCAAAACCAGCAGCTCCCTTCACACGGAACATAAAACTCCAGGGGAAACCCTGGATGGTTTTATAACGTACAGAAGCTGTAGGGTTATTTTCCTAAGGTTGGATGGGAAAGCATTTAGTGACAGGCTGAGAGAACTGGGATTGTTCATACTGGAGAAGAGAAGGCTTCAGGGAGATCTTGTTGAAGCCTTTCAGAACTTTAAGGGGGCTTATAAAAAATGAAGGACAGGGCAGATAGTGACAGGACAAGGAGGAGTGGTTTTAAACTGCCAGAGGGCAGGGCTGGATGTGATATTGGGGAGAAATTGCTCTCTCTGAGGGTGGGGAGGCCCTGGCACAGGGTGCGGAGAGAAGCTGTGATAGTGGAAGGTGTCCCTGCCTGTGGCAGGGAGTGAACAAGATGGGTTTTAAAGTCCCTTCCCACCCAAACCATTCCATTATTCTATGATTCCATGATCCTGGGTGCTTAAGGGTCCAGCTGATCCCCAGCACGTGTGTCAGCCATTGATTCTGCCTGCTGGGATTCATCAGCAGGGTGCAGCTGGAGCTGCTGCAGGGGCTGCCCCTGCTCCAAGGTCCTGTGTCTTCGCTTCCCTGGACCTCTGCTTTAGCTTCACCTGCTTACACAGTAAAGAACCAGGAACAAGGATTACCTTATGATGTCTGTGCCACACTCCTTGTGAGGACCAACATGCCCCCCCACCCCACATGGAATTGAGGTGTAAAATGACCTTTTCTGCAGGTTACCAGTTGCAATGCATGAGAGCCACATCCAAAGCATGCCCTGACCCTCGAAGCACAACACGGAATGAACCTGGAAAAACACCAGCATTTTGGGGAGCTATGAATAGACTGTCTCACAGCATTACCAAACATCTCCTTACAAGCTCTCTGTGGTTTGAAAAAGCATCACTGGTGCTGGTGATGTCGGGGAGAGCCCCAAAAAATGCCAGGCACAGCCATGGGCCACTTTTCTCAGCAGGAACCGCTAACAGGAGGATGCCCCACACTGACTCTTTAAGCAGTGACATGTAAAAAGCCCAACCTGGAGATGAGCTGACACATTCACATCGCAAAAAGCTCCAAAGCAGAATTCCTTCTGGAGGACAGATCATGGCTCACTCTTGGGAAGGTACACGAAGTGGGCAGCAAGTCAAAAACCCGCTACTCTTTTCCACCGAGGAGTGGAGTTGCTGCAGCCCACGGCTGCAGCTGTGCCAGCCCTGGAGCAGCTTGGCTTGAGGTGGTCCTGCAGCAGCACACGCTGCTCCAACCCAAGGGTGGCACAGCCCAAAGCCCTGGAGTGTGACCAAGCACCTGCAGCAGCCCCCACCCAGCGGCGCGGCTGCAGCGGTGCCTCCTCTGTTCATACCCTAAAAACCACCTGGGAGACACTGGGCACCCAACAGGGAGTGCACAAAAGCACTGGGAGACACTGGGCACCCAACAGGGAGTGCACAAAAGCACTGGGAGACACTGGGCACCCAACAGGGAGTGCACAAAAGCACTGACAGTGTTGTGCACAACATGGGTGTCATCCCTGTGGCACTGCCTGCTCCTCAAGAGCCATGGGGTGCAGGGCATGGCACAACTGCAGGCTTAGGACCCATTTCATCACAAAGAGCACCCAAAGGGTCATTTGACTCATTAGTTTCAGCTTAGAAAATTTACTTAGAAAATAACTACTCTACTCTTGACCTCACTTGTTTCCTAAAAAAGTATCAACCATGCAAAAATTACCTACATACTTTTGAAAACTATACTGCTTTTAGCCTCTTACTCATGTATTCAGAAGAGCCCAAGAGTCAGCCTCACTTTTGTTCTCTGCTTCCTGCGCTGCAGCTAAGACAACTCCCTAGCTTTAAAAAACATGCAATAAAAAAAGATGCAATAACTAAGAAACAACTTTGGTAGCACTACAATGACCTAAATATTTTGGCTTAAAGCTTCAGTACTACCCAAAATATAAGAGCAACTGCTTGCTCAGACCTATGAACAAGTATCACAGAAGCATGAAAATAAAAGGCTTATGAATTCAAGATTTAACGCTTATTTAAATACCTAGAGAAACTAAATCACTAAAATCTTAGATTATACATAGCAAGATAAGCTTCAGTGTAGACTCAGCAGCAAACTTTTTTAAATATATGTAAGACTACTAGAAAGACACAGGATAAAGATTTTAGGAGACCAGGCAGGCAAACCCTTTCTTCACAGAAGTTTGAGCCATTTTCACAAGCTTTAATCTTGCTTTGATGTAAGAGTTGGCCTTGTTTCATCACTGTCCTTTAACTGCAAAAGCAAGTAAAATGCTTGCAAGTATGTTCAAAAACTTGAAACCACTTTTAATTGTTCTCTAAGTGTGAAGAAAACAGTGTGGTTATTCCATACAAAGGAAAAAGCTGTACTTTAAAAGCACATTCCTTATGAATATCATTCTTCCCCACCTCGACACTGGCTCTGCAGCTGCCACTGCCCAAAGGCACCAACAACAAAGCTGCTTTCATCATCTCAGAGCTTGCTTTTTCTCCCTTTGATACCAATAAAATGTCTATTAGATGCAAAGATTGTCTTACAATTTGTGGCCAAGCTGCACTAATTTAAGTACTTCCAGTCTTCAAGATTTTGAAAAACATTAAATACAAAGGCACAGCACACTTACAGTGTGTTTCTCAATTGCAGATACTGGGGCAATGATGAGCTTGTTTCTCACTTTTTCTATTGAGATATTCTTTCCATTGATCCTTGTGCCTGATTCAACATTGTATGTAGTTTCTTCTACAAGTGACAAGAAAAGCATGAAAAATGCCACGTGCTTTCCCCTACAACCCTCTGGTTTCCCTTCCCTCACATTACCCAAAAAAAGACCAGAAAAAAGCCACCTTTCGTTTTCAGGCCCAGTGATGCAGCACACCATGTTTAGGGGTAGTTCTTGTATGTGGGTTGCTGTGGTGTAGAGGTTTGAGATGATCCTGCTGAACAGGCACAGAGGCTAACACAGCTCTGGGACACAAAATGGGGAACTGGGATTTCTGGGTTTAGGAAAACCTCAAGCCATTTACAGAAAGTAAATGGGGTGTGATCACAGACAATCCTTCTACTGACAAACTAATGAATGAAAACTGAAAAATTTCACCTCCTGCTTTGATTAGGGAAATCCTGACCATGCCTGTTGCAAGATAACATGACTGGAAACTTTCAAAATTGCTCATGGAGCTTTTGAGAGAAGTTAACAATGGACTATTTGAGCAATGGAAATTAAACAGAGAAGGTATATCCTGCTTTAGTCTCCCAAAGCTGAATCTGAAAGCCACCAAGGACAGTAAATTCTGTTCACATGGGTGGCAAATACCTTTCCCATCAATCACATCCCTGAATGCCTTTTGCTTGCATTCAGTTGAAATGTAAGAAAAAGTACTTGATGCCTTGAATTAAAGGCTGTAAAACCCAAAGAGAAGCTGCCTCTTCTTTCCAGCACAGGCAGACACCATTTATCAAAAATATGGGATGAAAATCTGCCACTGGCTCCAAAAGCAACAATCTCTCTGAGCACTAAAACTTCTCAGAAAACAAGTAAAGCCAAAAGGATTTTCCTTTAAAAATCTCACTTCGTACAATCCTCAAGAACTTGGAAACTTTGCAAGGTGCATATAATAGAATCTTACATGCTTATTGAAATCTGAATTTCCTGTGCACTTCACTTCTTCCTTCCGTGGGTATTTATCCATATTTGGATTGGACTAGATCGCACTACCGTGAATTCTGGATTTAATACATGCTTGTGAATGAAAATATTATCCTGCCTCTTCCTTAGATTTTGGGAGTTGCAGATAAATCCAATCAGCTTTTACCATAAACCTCACCAGGTAAAAAGGAAAAGCAGCCTCTAGGAGCTACAAACTAGATGCTGTTAAGTCCAGAGACATCCCACACATGCAGAATTTGGTTGGAATGACCTTAAAGCTCATCTCATTCCACCCCCTGCCAGGAGCAGGGACACCTTCCACTAGACCAGGCTCCAGGCCCTATGCAACTGGCCTTGGACACTTCCAGGGATGGGACACTCCTGCTTTGTATGATGCCACAGCCATGCTCACCTGCAGAAAATGCAAGAGAGAGCTTGTGGAACGTGGCACAACCCAGCTTGGGACAGGCTGGAAGCAAAGGCAGGGAGTGCAGCCAGACTTGTACAGAACCCTGCTGTACTTGCAGTCACACATCAAATTAAAACCAGAAGGGTAAGTGACAGTTTAAAGCAGAAAATCCAACATCCAGTCTGAGTCCCTGTCCAAAAAAAGGCCAGCTTTTCCACAATTAATTCCAAGTAATTCTTCCATCCTCCAGCATTCCTGCTCCCAGCTCTGTGTACACTGGCTGAGACTTTCACTCCAGAGCTGCATCAGGTGCTTGGGTTCTGTTCCTCTGAGTTAGTGGGACTCATCTCCATACCACTGCTGGAATTTATTCAGCTGGTTTCCTGGAAAGCTAATGATCCATTTCCTATCTCATCTTTTAAGTAAAGGGTAAACAAGGCTCCTCTTCAGCCTCTAAAATGGGACAGAACAGGAGTCTCTCTGCTTTTTCAAGTATGCTGCATCTTGTAAAAACATACCTACAGCATGTGATTGTTGTGCAAAAATCCCGACTTAATTAACACCACAGTGAAATTCCTAAGTAAAACAAATGGATAGAAAGAAGCTTCTTACAGACGCTAAGTAACAGCTTTCACTGTTACCTCAAAAGAATCATGTCCAGAAGGTCTGCCTGGAAAAACTTCCTAAACAATAAGGAAATCCACAGGGTGCATCCCAGGTGCTGCAGCACTGCCACTGTGCCCTGTGCCCCACCTGCCTGGGGGAGGGAAGAGATGGAAAAGAAGGGGAGGAAGAAACTGCATTTAAACAAACAAATCCAAAGCAAATTACTACAAAGCCTCATCCTCTGGACAGATGTCTATTTACAGAAACGGATAGCAAGGATATGGCCAAACACACCAAGTACCTTTAAGAAAAAACAACCTTCAGAGAAGTTCAATTTTTCATACACTGAACTGTTTTGGAGACGCACCTGTTGAAATTACTGGTGTCGGCTGCCTGAAATTTTTCCACTTCTACAAATTCAAAAAAAATTAATCCCAACACATGACACGTGACAGAGAAGAGCTGGGTCCCCTACTGCTTCTGCTGCTGAGATTGCAGAAATGGAAAACCATCGAAACTTTAAGGGCATTTCCATCTTTGCCTGCTGTGAGATCCTCATCCTTGATTGTTTCCTGTCTGCTGGTAGAGGCACTAAGCAACACTTTGCCATCAGCAATGATGACACCTCTGGCACAATCTCACAGGACATACCACTAAGTTGCTTTAGCAGGCACTTTCAGCTGATTCCTGAATTTCACGATTGCACCCCGAGCCTCTAACTCCCCACCACCGCCCTGGACTGCTCCCTCTTGGGTGTAGCACTCCTTAAGCATCATTAGACAATACACTCAACAAACAACTCCCATGTTTAGCCCATGCCTCATCAAACTGAGAGCACAAATTTTTTTAATAAACTCTTTTCACATGGCCAATTCCCAGTCTCCTAATTATTACTGCCATGTTTTAAAATCCGTTTCACTCACATCCTGAATAATCCCCATGTAGTCCCATCAAAACCCCACAAAGCAGGATTATCTCTGCCACAAGTCATCTTTTTTAAGGCTCCAGTCCAACACCTAGAGGAATTACTATAAAATTTTCTTTTCATTTCGGAGGGCTTTAAATAATTTTACTGCTTACAATGTGTGTATATTTAAAATATCGTATGGATCTTAAATAGGTGGAAAAATGCATTTTTCCATAGGTTTCCTTAGAAAAACAGGCTTGTGCTGTACAGCACAGAAGACACCTTTGAAACTGCTAAGGTTTCCAGACTACCAATGCTGCAGTGCATGTGGTCTGGCTTTTTCCCACTTCCCCCTAAATATCCTCCACACACCTTCTCCCAGAGACACAAACTGTCCCCACAGCTCACAGGAGTCCCTGCTGACTCATTTTTCCATTATTTCACTATGACATTTATCTTCTTCAGGTAGGAGTAAGGAATGTCAAGTCTTGGCGTTATTCACAATTTCATCCCCCAACAATGACCAATTTTCATTAATTTCTACTTGACAAAGACAAAAGGTGTTGCGATGGCTTGCAAAATGTAACTTCACAAGATATAAATACATACAGAGATTTTCTGAGTGGAAAAATTCTTTAGCAAAGCATTTTCACCCCCAACTAAGTGTTTAGGCAGTTGATTCAGACTTCACAAGGAAGATCTCTGCCCTTGCAGCTCCAAACACAGCCTCGATTTCCCTGGGAAGACCACCTGGAAATCACACTTCAGCATAATCTATTCTCTTCGTAGGCATTCTTTGCTGCAGGGGATGCACATTACCAGGTCGATAATTACATTTGCTGACTTTCAGGTCATGATATTGCCCAAGTATTGCCCCATGTACAACTACACACAGCTTTGTGAGTTGGCTGGTTCAGTCCTACCACATCCTCCCTAAGAGCATGGGAGCTGGAAGCAGTTTTAGGTGGAAATCTCAGGCTTGGAATTCAGTAACCGAGACACCGCGTGGGATGCCTTCCTGGTTTTCTCTGGGATTTATTTCTCCAGCTGGTCTGACAGGGCTCACTCCCATTCACCCACAGGGAACCACAGACAGCAGAGCAGCTCCCAGGCTCTACCCAGGGGTGCCTGTGCTGAGGACAGGTTCTTGAAGGGTTATAGAGGCACCTGTTTGACTAGGTTTGCATATTTTCAACATAATTTTACATCTCACATAATTCTTGTTGTCGTTTGGTTCTCCTCTCATCCCACAAACAATGTGAGCAGACAGAGTTCTGGAAGTCAGAAAACCAGTAGAACTGTACCTGTGTTGATGTAGAAGCTGTAACAGGGAATTGTGGAATATCCAGAGTTGGAATAGACCCACAAGAATCATCAAGTCCAACTCCTGCCCTGCACAGGACATCCACACCTTTAATGCTCAGCCCCCCATTTCCATTCATTACATTGTGCTTTAGTTTAAATGTTGTCTAAGTGCACTACAAGGCTTTACCACCCATTTAATTTCAGACAAATTAAATTATCATTACGGCAACAAGAAATTAAATTACACCATCATGAAAACAACTATGAACTACACCAAGCTCTCACCTGAAGTAATACTCAGGATTTCCTATCTTGGGGCTACTGGTATTTGGGCCAATATGAGTGAGCATCCTAAAATGCACAAAGTTTGGAGAGTGTTGCTGGCTCCTTGGGCTTGCTGTCTCCCCATCTCCCTCACCAGTGCTGTCCCATTCCATCCCTATGGACTGACAATCCTGCTGACAAAAAACCAAATCTTTCCCTTTCCTTCTTAGTGAGGACACCCCTGCATCACCTGTGGAGGAAAAGAACCCCAAAAGCTGCCATCCCACCAAGAAAAACCCAACTTAGCTTCACAAAGCCAGCCAAAAACCATACTGCTTTTTCAAGCTACAGACTCAGTGCTTCGACATGGAATAAGGGGGGCTCATCACAGGGCTCCCCTGCAAATACATCACACCCAGGTGTGTAAGACAGAGAGGCAAGGCCTGAATCTCACAGACTCCAGCGTAACATCAGCACTAGGTTTGGTGAGTTGTCTGGATCGCACTGTTTCCATTTAAGATGCTCTTCACAATTCTTTTTCCTCCTCAGAAGTGCTAATTCACTGGCAGCCTCTGTATAAAGTGCCTCATTAATTATTTTCCCAAGCAGGAGCTTAGAGTGGGGATCCTCACAGCACGAACAGCAGATGTGAGCCAGGGGATGAGCACAGGATTTTAATTCCTTCTTCCACAGTGATTTCCCTCTGGCTCTTGCCTGTGCAAAGATGTGATGGGCAAACAAGGGCTGTGTCTGACGTGCTGCAGAACTCTCATAGCATGACCAAGGCACCCTCTCTGTGAGGTGCAGCAAGTCTCAGATACACACATCCAGCCCTACTTCACACATAGGGATTTCCCAACCTTTCAGCATTAGCTCCCAGTTCTAATTCTAGATGATGTTCAGGGCAAAGACCGGCATGATTTCCCCTAAACTAATAAGGTTCCTGAATTTCCTAAATTTTTTTTTCTTTCAGTAAATAGACATCAACTTTTTCAGGTGCTCACAACCCAGGGAACAGAAACTTGAAATGCTGAACTATGGAAACGCAACTTTGGCTTCAGCATGGGGATGAATGTAAAGAAATAGAGAAATCCATGGGGACTGCACCTTCAAGGCTCTGATGGGACTTGAAACCACCCTCAACGGGGCATGAAAAAATGACAGTACTGATAAGACACTGTTGAAAAATCTCAGCGTGTGAGGTCAGTAGCTCTGCTGACTGCTTTTTCGATAACAGCCATTTAATAACTGGACATCCTTCCTAATACAGGAATCTCTTGAAAGACCCACTGTGATTTCAAGAGTCCTAGTAGAGGAACGGCTCAATGTTTGCACTCCCTCTGCACCACAAAAAAAATCCCAAAGCAAAGAAATCCAAGGACAAGCTGGGCCATGGGCACCACCCAGGAGTCCCCCTCCGGCCCGAATTCTCAGCACGGAGTTTGATCGCCCAGCCCACACGGAGAGGGCTCTCACAGGCTCCACATGCATCATACATCAAGAACTGGGCTTCCTTTTCTCATGCAAACTTTTATCCTACTTGTAAATCTCCAGCCTTAAAATTTGCTTTGCAAATACTTTACCTGCTGCCTGAGCGATGAGCAGCACAGTAAGAGTAAACTGTGTTTCATACTGAACTGCTCAAGTAACAAAAGGACTCCCTAAACGCCAGAATTACACTCTTTTCCTTCATAGTTTAACAGCAATATACATAACTTAAAGCCTTTATTGTTTATTTGTTTGCTCTCCCTCTCCTAACATTTCAGCGGATTGAAGAACTGTCCTTGTACAGTCGGACCGGTTACCTCGGTACGCACCTGGCAGTGCTGCCACTGCCTCTCAAGCCCATATGGTGCCGCCGGGATTCACACTGGCAAACGCGGTGCCTCGGGAGCTGCCGGCTGTGGAGAACCGCGATCTGTCACAAGGCACACTCCGCCGCAGCGCTCCACGCTTTCTCAAGTTTTACCGTCTACTTAACACTCCCTCAGCGGGAACTTCTAAAGCATCGCCCTTAAGAAAGTGCTCCAAAGCCCATCGGACGCTGAGAATCAGCCCAACCCGCGCTGTCCCGCCGGCTGGCAACCCCCGGGGCTCCCGGAGCGCAGCGCTGCCGGCCGTGCCCTAGCCCCGTACCTCGGATGTAGGCGCACTTGCCGTCGTCCAGCGGCGCGGAGGCAGAGGCACCCATGGCTCGGTGCGGAGCCGCGGTCCCGCCGAGCCCGAGCCGCTCCCGCGGCTTCCTCCGCAGGCACCGCCCCCGGCCCTGCCCCGCCCCGCCCGGCCCGGCCCGGGAGGGACCCGGGAGGAGCCCGGGAGGGACCCGCGGCTGCCCCGTGGAGGCCCCGGCCCCGGGCACGCCTGTTCCGGGCTGCTCTCTGAGCCGCCACTCTGCTCTGCCCCACTGTCACTCGTCACCACAAAATCCACATCCCCCCGGAGACACGGTTACAGCCTCCAGAGTTAAAGACCGTGCCAAAGTAAAAGCACAGTTAAACAGGACCAGAATACTCCTGGAGCGCTGGGTGCTGTGTGCAGTGGCTTAGGAGTGACAGTAGCAGTGCTGGGGTGACGTTTCAACTCGATGATTTTAGAAGTCTTTTCCAACCTTGATGATTCTATAATTCTGTTATTAAAGGCCCTGGCACAGGCTGACGAGAGAAGCTGTGGTTGCCTCATTCCTGGAAGTGTCCAAGGCCAGGCTGGACAGGGCTCAGAGCAACCTGGGACAGTGGAAGGTGTCCCTGACCATGGCAGAGGGTGGAATGACACGATTTCAAGGTCCCTTCCAACCCAACTCATTCCATCCTTCTGTGATTCTGTGTTTTATGGCTCAGTCTTCAGGGCCGTATTGTCCCACTCTTCCCAGGAATATGGCATATTGCTGTTGCATGTTTGATTCCAGGATGAAAAATAAACTTACACGAGCAGGCACTAAAATACACATCATTTCAGTAAATATTGTCCAGTGATTGAAATGACTTCCTAAAACAGGCAAGAGCACCAATCTGCAGATCCTCAGCACATCAATGTAAAATAGTATGGAACAGATATCTGAATTCTCCTACACCTGAATAATAATTTCACATCATACCCACATGTGACTTTCTAAGGTATTTCCTTCTTTTTTGCTGTTTTTACAACATTAATCCAGCTGACTGGCCATGGGCAGGGTGCCATGCCTTATTGTGCCTCATGTGTTTTGTATGGAGCTGATGAGTTGCAATGAATATGGATTTTTCTGACACACTGGAGGTTCACAGTGACTGGAAGTTATGCATTTTACCCTTAAATACTTTTCCTTCAGCTTGTACACATCTGCCACTCACTGTGAAATTGCTTTCACATAGTTCAGTTCTGCCGACGTGGGCTGTGGGGTTGGTAGGTTTAATGCTATGCCACTCAGCTGATCACAGAACGGTGAAACGTTCTGGGGTTGAATCTTTTTAAGGCAGCACTGAACTTGATCAGATTTGAGATATTGCAGATGATGTGGACATTGAGTTCAGTATTGTGCTAAACAACCTCTTTCCTTCCAAAATTCATGTTTTCTGGCACATACTGGTTGTATCCAAGTGTGGTGGAGCAATTGCTTCACTACCTCAAGGAGCATCACTGAGCCAGTGTCTCAAAAGTCTCAGTTGACCTAAATATTAAATCAACAACACTTCAAGAGGTCAAATGTGAACCAGGCTCTGTTTTGGATATATTTGGTTGTCAGGCTCTGCCTGAGAGCTCTCAGCGAGGTGGCTGCTGTGGTTTGCTCACAATCTGTGAGCTGTGTGAGCAGACACCAGTGAGGAAGCACTGGTTACTTGTGTGTGTTTTGAAGTCGTTAACTCAGAGGAGAATTCGGGCTCTGCTCAGCATAGGGTATCTCTTATCAAAAATGCAGCTGAGGAGCTTTGCATAACGTACAGTCACATGTAATGGGCAAGTCAGCTCCAGGAGTCTGGAGAGGTAAACCATGGGAATTCATGAGCTGTGAAGTGGATTGCAGTTCTGGCCCATCATTTAGCAGATGAAAATAAGCCAAATCCCAGAAGCTTCATACCCCAGAACAGATGTCAGAATGTGCACTGAATGGGAAACCTCCCTGTCTAAGTACAGCTAGGGTAAAAACAAAATGAGAACTGAGGAGTTTATTTAGTTATAACATTCTAGACTTTGGTACTACCTGATCCCCAAGATCCCCAGGCATTTCACAAACACTTGCTAATTAAAGACTGTGATTCCTTTTTAAAGATAAGGAAATGCTGTGTTTTGATGGTGTCTTTAGCATCTTAAAAAGACACCGTAAGAAATGAGAGCCAAATCAGGAACAGAGATGAATTATCTTCTTTCTGTACTGCTTAAAACCAAACCTATCCTCTTTAAGATAAGGAATTTGCCAAATTAAATTGTAAGCTGATATGACACCTGCACTGCAGGTATCAATGATAAAGTAATGCAATCAAAACAAAAATACCACCAGAGCCAGAACAAGCATTTGCCCACTTTTTCTCCTATAAAATCCTGATCTTTGAGGGTTGTGTTTATCTTTACACACCCCAAAATTCCTTCTCTAAACACCTGTTTTGTACTATATCCTAAAGGTTGTATTATATCCTAAAGGGCAAAATGAAAGTGAATTCCTGAGTGAAGAGGATCAGGAGAAGCCCTTCTTTCCAAACAAAAGGATGAAGATCTACCTCTGATGCCTCTATGACTTCACTTGTATAAGAGTGACATGAAGAGAGAGGCGGTTTCTTATAGTACCACAGTCCAGGCTTCTTTATGTTTTGGACTCATGAGGTGAAGTACTGGGAGTTCTGGTACCCAAAAAGTGCAGTGCATTGTCACTGCTGTCTTTGGGAGGGAGGGGGGGAGGGTGGAAAGGAGGGGAGGGAGAAGGAGGCTGTCTCCACAATCTCATTTATTTGATTTCCCACTCTGATGGAACCCTGATGTACCCTGGATGTGACAAGACCCATTCCCAAAGCCATGGGCAGACCATGGAATGAACTTCCAGGGGCTGTTAGTCAAACACACAGTCCTTAACACAACCACAGAGCTGACAAACTGCAGCGGTACTGATATAATCTTGCTGGCTGCTCCTCCTTGTGTGATTGTAAAGAGGACATGCCAAGGAAGCAGCTTCTTAGACAAGCTGCACAAGAGGACTTGGCTGTGCCCTTTGCTTCAGAGGGAGTGCAGGTTCACCCTGTGTGTGCTCCCCCACAGCCCTTCTGGTTGCCTCAGAGACATCATTTGTTAACAAACAGAAGCATTAAAGTGAAAAAAGGTGTGTGAAATCCATTGGGAGAGATGATTCATTATCCAAAACTACTGTATAGGATTTCTCCAAGGGAAAGGAGTCATTTTAAGACCACTGACTTTGTAGGCAGGATGATAAGGTGCTGTTGACACAGCCAGCTGCAAATTCATAAAACTGTAATGAATAAATAATAATTATCTATTGCTAGAGGAAACTCTTAAATATTATTGTCTGAAAGTCAAAATCAGGATGCAGACAGTAGTCCCGAGAGATGTGCGATAAAATAAAATCAGCCCTTTTCTCAGGACAGACTGTTGGTTGAAGTATATTCTGAATCTTTTCCATGTAAGTGAAACAAAAATGTTATGAGTTATTTTCAAAAGGTTAGGAGGTCTTAAAATCTAGCTGCAGAAGATACTCTAAGATAATCACAGCTGTTCTGTCTGGAGAACTAAAAATAACATTTTGATAAAATAGCCTTAAAAAATTGGTTATGCTTTAGCTGTTGCTGTAATTCTGAGACCAACCAGGATGGAGCACTGAAAACCCACAACAGAAGAGTGGATTTTGACAGGTTCCTAATCCCAGAATCATGGAACAGGCCAGTTTGGAAGGGACCTCAAAAGATCCAACCTCTCCTGGGAAAGGAAGTCTGTGGAAATTATCTAACACCCTGTGCCATTGCACCTTGAGAACTTCAGCAAGGGAGACTCTGCCACGCCCCTGAGGAGGTTGTGCCAGTGAATGGCTGTTCTTGCTATGAAAAGTATCTTTCTTATACCAAGATAAAATGAAAAGGCATGGCGTGGAGACAGTATATGAAGTGCAGCTTCATATATGAACTGAAT
The DNA here is from genome assembly GCA_020086605.1 of Lanius collurio. Taxonomy (NCBI): domain Eukaryota; kingdom Metazoa; phylum Chordata; class Aves; order Passeriformes; family Laniidae; genus Lanius; species Lanius collurio. The sequence goes on from JACBWW010000050.1 coordinate 911,506, forward strand.
GTTCCAGGAAAGAGGTAAAAATGGTGTTTGTGGTCATTATTCAAATTAAGAAATCAGATAAAACCCCTTATTTTTTTGTAACTGAAAAGTGTGGATGGCAGTATGAACAACTCATGAAGCAGAAAAAGCAAGGCAAAGGAATATTTCAGTAGCAGATGGTGGTAAAATATATAATTTTATCTCTAGTTCTACCTTTCAAAGGTCATGTGGATCAAAATATAATCAGATGTCTGAGTGCACAATTCAATGCAGAATGAGGCTTTGCTGGTTGCCTCTCTCACTCCTTATTTTCTTCCCAATTATGTTTTATTATGTTGCTCACATTCAACATATCAACAACATTCATTGGAATACTCATTGAAAACCACATTATAGATGACATTCATCATTCTACTCTGTTTGGTTGCAAATTGTTTAGAAATTTCGTTTTTGCCCACAGAATTGAATGTGATACATAATCTGAGAGTGTTTTGAAACTCCTGCAATAGAATGTTCTGATAATGCATTCTTGGTGACATGGCAGAGTTCAGTATTTCTCTACTTGCATTTAGTAAATACATGTACACAAACATAGCCCTAGCCCATAGCAGGGCTCGGCTAGACATTAGCATTGCTACAAATCGAGAATTTCCATCCTCATCATCCAAACAACACACATCTTGGGCCTCAAAAAATAAATATTTTTGAGTGGAAAGGTAGAAAACTTGGGGTTAAAAAACTCTCTTTTCTTCGGTGTCCAAGAGTGCCCAAGAGTGGGGTGGGGTGATGAAAGCTTCCCAGTAGTAAGGACGAGAAGCTTCTCCCTCTTTTGACATCTGAGATTCTGAAGTGGGAGGATTTGAGCAGCTGGGCCTTTAAGACACCAGGTATGCACAACAAAAGAATGCTGCTTCCCTAGAATTCCTTCTCAAAACTGAGAGGCCAGCACAGTGCTCATGGTACTCACTCGAGAGAGCTCTGTTCTTTTCGGGCCCTTCAGTGGCTCTTGGGTTCCCAGTTCTCATGGAGTACAACCAAACACTTGCAAATCTATTCTGGGCAGGTGATACTCTTTACAACCAAATACACAATCTGTTAGTACTTATGGCACACTACCAACTTGCATGTCAAGACTGCTTTTAAAAACAGATTCTAAAATTGCTTTACTGCAAATAAACAGATTCTCCCAAGTACAGCACCGGGCAGCAGCTGTGGAAAAGGGAAAGCACTGCACACCTGGAGTACTTAAGTGAAAAAATCCTCTGAAATCAGTAACCCCACAAGAACAAGACACTCTGCCTTACCTTAATGTGAAGTAATTTCTCTTCAAGCCCTGTGGTGAAAAGTTCCCCTGGCCTTGTCTCCTTCCCTCCCCAGTTTTCCTGTGGGAGTGCTGCTGGCCCTGTCACTGACATGTCAGGAGCCTGATGGGAGCCCTGTTTAAGCTTGTTCTTTTGATGTGAGCCTTGTGGCTCTTTGAAGTTGGAGTCTCCTTCTGGAAGGCTGGAGGGGCAATGCTGGATCTAGAAGAACAGGAAAGTAAGGAGGTGCAGCAAAGCCAGCACCACTGGGAATTGGTAAGGGAGTGAAATGGATTGTGAGGACATCTGGAGCAGGAATAAACACTCTGAACAGGGATGCAAAACTCAGAGTCTTGAAGATGTGGTTCTGGGTTTTATTTCCTACAAAGTAAGGAATCCTAGAGCTGAGAATCACCTCCAGCTGTTGCACACTCCATTTGCCTGCCCCAGTGGCCAAGAAATTACATGGTTTTGTGTAGATGTAAATTAAAATAAAATACATGTGTTGAACTTTCCTGGTTTTTTAAATACACAAAACATATTTGGTAAATTCAAACACCATTTCCTTCTCTACTTAATAACTAGTTATGAAATCTGTTAAATGACAAATGAGGTGATCATTCTTGCTCAGCTGCCATTAGAGGCTGTATTTTAATTAGTTAGGACATTCATGTCAAAACAGCTAATGCACAGGCCCTCACAAATTCATTGCTGAAGTTCCTTCATTGTCAAGCAAGACTCATGGGTTTGTTCCCTCACGTGAAAATAGAGGTGGTGCACAGAAACCAGTGAATAAACCACAGCTGAGTGCCCTTCCCACTGCCCTGTGCTCCCACAGCTACAGAACAGCAAACGAGAAGGCACGGCCCAATCTGCTGATCTCAGCAGAAAATCCAGAACAAAAATCCATCTGTTGGAGATCCAGTGGGGTCTTTACTGCTTCAAATGGGCAGCCACACCTGCCTGGGAAGACCAAAACCTTCCTAAGTGGTAGAAATAAGTTTATAGGGTGGGATTTGTAGGAGGCAGCTTGGTAAGAGGGGGAGGCTGAGGCGTCTTACTGCATCTGAACAGTGTTTCATGAGGCAAGACACCAAATCCAGAAATTAAACCTGTCATTTTCCCATCTTAACTAAGGAAATCAGAGTGGCTCTACTTAACGCAATATGAAATTCTACTTCCATTTGATCATCTGAAATGTGACCGAAACTTTCTTCCCAAGTGAGCTGCTGTTCCTGTATTATTAACAACCCCTCAAAAGTCCAGCAGGCGTAGGCTGCAGAACCTGAACGATCCTGCAGACATGATTAATGAAGGAGAGGGCTAAATCCCCATGACATCTGGATTTGCTTCTTCTGGCTACAGATGGTTTTGGTTGCTTTTTATTCCAAGTATATTTGATAGGACCAAGCACGGGGTTTAAACACAGCTTTCCTGTTCCAAGTCTCCATTTTCTGTGGACAAGCTTCTCCTTGGGAGCCTATCCAGGAAGGCATCTGTAGCAAATGAAGTGGGATTTGCTAAACCATCCTTCACAGTGAAGGGACTGCAAGAGTTCAAAAGGAGACACACAAAGGAAAACTGAATCGTTGGCATTTTTGATGAATTTTTCCCTCTCTGAAGTGATTGTCTCGTCTGCTTCATTTTCCTTCCAGATAATTTTATAAAAACCTTATCCCTCAGAGGTTTTGAACTTACAGTAGATAGATCACGAAGTGTTTACAAGTTTTTCTGTTCTCTGAGTGTAGATGCTGAGAGCACAAGTCCTTCTACCCAAGCCTGGCTCCTGGGCTGGGAAAGCCACCCAGCAAGCAGCCTCACAGCAATCCCACACTAATCCTTTCAGTGGGTGACCCCTGACCCTTAGGATCCTGTCAGCCTCCTCTCCAGCTCATCTGCACTCACCCAAAGTGTGCCTGGACAGAAGGACATCATCTCCTCAGCAGCACCAGCACATCCTCATGGTGGAGCAGCCAGCAAAAATCTTTCCAATTAATTATTACCATGACTTCTTTAGGTGATAAAACCTGGACACAAGGTTTTTCAGTATCCTTTAGGAGTGCAGATGTAATAAACTGGTGTATAACTGATTTTCTTATACTCACTGTGTTGTTTCTCTAGTCACTAACGTGGGTAACAATTAATCTGCTTTTTTAGCACAGTACCTGCCTTGGGTTCTCTCTTTCCTCTCTAAATAACCAACAGAAGAAACAGCAGTGGCCTTGATTATATAGTAGTGATCTACTTAGAATTGATAAACTCTATGAAATCACAAGTAATTCTGGGGTTTTTTTCAAAGCCATTTAAATGCCAGTGTTTATTTGGCTGTTACAGGAAAGCATAATACTTATTTAAAAACTTGCTTGCTTTCAGACACATCCACCATTGCAGGCCCAGCTGTTTTGCTGTGCAGTATTGAACACACTGGCATATTTACTGCATTAAAACAGCCCTATGCAGATCAAAAGAGATGACTTTATTACTTTTTTTTGATATCTTTAGCAGAAACCTATATACTCCTGTTACCTATGCAGTTCAACTTTACCAGATTGGTTTTGACCACAGTCAGTTGCACTAATGTTTGTAAGTGAAATGCAACTATTGCTTTTCCTTCCTTTTCTATTTCATAATAAAGTTACTATTTCCGTAGGCACTGGAATCCTCATTTTCCTGACATGAGAGAAAATAACAACATTCTTCTATTATCCCAGCTTTGAAACATGATGATTAAAAGTATTATCATAGATCACAGAAAAATCCGGTTTGGAAGGGACTTCTGGAGCCCATCTGCTCCCAACTTCTGCTGGAAGCAGGACCCTTGAGTTAGGCTGTCCAGGGCTCTGTCAAGCCAAACCTTGAATATTTCCAGTGAAGGAAATTTTACCACTTCCCTGGCAACCTAGTGCAATGTTTAATTGTTCTCACAGTGATTTTCTTCCACTTAAACCCAGACAGAATTTCTCCTTGGGGCAAGTTGTTTGTATTAGCCCTAATGTGTTTTCCCTTGATGTGTTCAGATGCACAAATTAGCTCTTGCCTGTCTAACTAACCAACAGAACAAGCAGCAGTGGCCTTGTTTCATTTCTGATGGCACACTGGATGTTTAGCAGTTGAACTACCTCAAGGCTGGTTTTTGCCACATATTTA